>JAWNNO010006945.1:0-207939 GCA_035044985.1 Lordiphosa fenestrarum
TGCCCTCATCATCATGCCCAGGATCTAGCTGCTGCTGCTGCTGCTGCTGCTGCTCATGCCATGCCAAGCAAACATTCCCATTCAGGCAGTCAGAGTCGCTAGTCGCAGTCATCGTCACCAACCTGCACATGCCATATGATTAATATTTCAAAATTACACTGACATGCAAAGTGTCAACTCATTTTGAGACACGCCGCCGGCACTCGGCACTCGGGGCCACGCCCCCCGACAGCACAGTCGCCCAGCTTTCCACACTTTGCCACAAAACGTTGACAATGTACGAGCAAGCAAGAAAAATGGTGAAAACGTTTTGTAACAATTCACTCACAGCAGGTGCGAAGGGCAGGGCAGGGCAGGGCAGGACAGGGCAGGGCACGTGAGGTATCAGCAAATAGTAGGCGTGAAAATCGTGAAATAAGTGAAATATTTATTAGCCCACAAGTCACGCGTCGTGCTGGCACGCGATTAAATTGAAATTATCTGCAAAAAAGCAGAGTCGGAGGTAATTTAATCGAATTTATAACTAAAGTATGTTTTGATAAGGCAATCACATTCACATTTACTCATGTGTGGCCGAAACAAAAGCAAAAAAACAACAGAAAAACAGCGTTCACAATAAAAATGAACAATGGGAACAGTAAGAGGAGCAGCTACATCAATGCCAAGCGCGGGCGTTAATCGATTATGCTGGGTGACTTACATAATTGAATTTTTTCCGCAAGCGCGGTGAGGGGCAAAGAAACAGCATAATAATGGAAAAAACGTTGATGTGGAAATATGGAAAATTCGCTATGCTCTTCATTAGGATGCCCTTTTTTGCAAAATGTATAAGCCAGAAAAAGCCTTGTCCACTGCAGTCACAATAGCATAGGCAGTGCACGGACAAAAGCACTCGGCACCAACCAGTGCAAAATACACAAACATTTCCATCCTTTTTCCTATCTCCAGAACAAATCAATGGATCGAAAACCGGCACAAGCTGTGAAAAGAATTTTTCTCAGAAGTTTCATATTTTACCTAAAAAGATTCGTTGTCAAAGAAAATGTAGCTCAGGGATGAATGAATTAAATGAATGTTCCAATATTATCAAAATCTAAACAGATTTGTATGGTCTTCTTCTGAAAATATGTATATGTACCATCCTATAGCAAAATACTATCAAACCTATCCCCTTCAAGTCAATTGAACTTCAATTCAAACAGTATTTTAAGTTTAAATTAAACTCAACCTATTTAAAAGAAAATATAGCTAATTGAAGTAGAAACAATGTCCGAATGTACCTTGCTTAAGAGGCAAACATTCAAAAACATTCTGGAAATGTAAATCTTTTCTTGTTTCATCTACGAATGTGGATTACGGTCACCCAAATGTAAGCGAACAACAATTGATTGTTTCCAAATTTCGCCTACTACAGGGTGCGCCATCTAAAGTGTCGGTATGGCAACACTGGATAAATATAAAAACAAGAAAGAAAGTCGGTCAAGCCCGACTATAACATACTCTGTACCAAGAAATTTTGTCTTTTGATCATAACTCGAAAACCGTTCATCCGATCTTCTTCATTCCTTTGGCGGATCGATAAGTTTTTCTAATAACTAAATATGTCCGAAAGGAACCAGCCATCTATCTTCAAAACTGTGGGAGATATGACGTTTTTTCTAAATTGCGGGGGCGGGAGGGGGCGTGGCCAAAATTGAAAATAAACTTGATCTGCCTGCAGACATAAGAAGCATATGTCCCATACACGTCAAACCTCTATCTCTTACCATCTCTGAGATCTGTGCGTTCATACGGACAGACAGACGGACATGGCTATATCGACTCGGCTGTTGATGCTGATCAAGAATATATATACTTTATGGGGTCGGAGATGCTTCCTTCTGGATGTTACATACTTTTGCACAAACTTATAATACTATATTGTTATATGTTGATCTTGTTCCTTTAATTTGGTCCTGTACAATTTATTTCGACTACTTTTTGAACACAACATCAATCAAGTCTTTATTGGCCACAACAAAATGTGCCCTTTTTGCGGCATTTTCCATCACTTTTTCGAGCGTCTCAGTCGATAAAGTGGCGATTTCGGCACGAATGTTGGCCTTAAGCTCTTCAATGATCTGTGGATCGCTGGCGTAGACCTTGCTTTTTAAATAGCCCCACAAAAAGAAGTCTGGGGCGGTCAAATCTGGAGATCTGGGTGGCGTCCAGGTCACTTTTTGGTCGTGTAAAGGTATTTCATGGATGCGGTGTGGATTTGCCGTGCCCCATATGCGACAATTTTGCTTATTAACACCACCAGAAAGCGTGAAATGGGCCTCATCGGTCATCAAAATTTGTTAGCACAATTGAACGATTATTTTCGATGAACAGCGTCACTATTTCGGCACGTTGTTTTGGTGTGAAGCGTTCCATGTTCAAAATTGTACTAGATTGATGTTTCCAAAACATGTCTAACAAAAGCAATCGGTTGGTAAATGTCAAAGTTATTCAGTGTTGCCAAACCGACACTTTATATGGCACACCCTGTACATGCCAAGCAGTATGCTTTCCTGTTAGTTCCTTCACGTTTTCACGATTCATTCATACAATAAATTATGGAACTATACGTGCTTTAACAAAGAGAGAACATTTTTGGAGCTTATCTTGGACACAACCCATGGGGCTTAACTTCATTAAAAAGGAAATTGGGGTAAGAAGAACTGAAATATAATCAGCAATGTTTCGCAATAACATTGTTAGCCTAAAGCAAAACCACATCGAGTGAAGCGTGTTAGACTAGCCTGTTTAAATGAACTGATAACAGCGAATTGTTGAGTTGAACATAATCTATCACTCGAACGGCTTCCGATTTATTAATCAATAAGTAAGTTGGTGTTAATTAAAGGAGTATACCCTTTAAAATGCAAACAAGAAATCTTGGCCCCATCAAAACATACACGATGACAATGTTCTACGGTAATTAAACATTCCCTGCAAACATTTTGTCTTGTTACTTATCTCTCTCGTCAAAGGGGAGAGCTTAAAGATTTACACATACAAATTACATTAGCAATCGCTATCATACAAAGGGATATATTAAAATTGCCCATTTGATGTAGAGAGCCCACAGAATTGAAACTTGAGAATCACAAGCTGTCTTAACTATGCGATATAAAAGAAATATATTGTTGAATACTCTTAGGCAGATGGTATATTCATTTGTGTAGAATGGAGCATTTGGTTGAGATGTCATTTAAATAGTGTTGAGTTCAAGTGTCCCGAGCTCAAATCCCAGAGTAATTATAAAGCTTTGAATGATAATTTATATAATTCGATAATTTTCATAACTTTCTTAACTTAAGGAATTAAAAAAAACCGTATCTCAAGGAAGCAATCGCCTTCTAGCCCCACAGAAAACACTTTCTTTTTATACGCTTGCAAAGGGTATTATAATTTTTATACTCTGTACCGGAGGTACATAGAGTATTATAAGTTTGTGCAAAAGTATGTAGCAGCCAGAAGGAAGTATCTCCACCCCATAAAGATATATATTCTTGATCAGCATCAACAGCCGAGTCGATATAGCCATGTCCGTCTGTCCGTCTGTCCGTTCGTCCGTCTGTCTGCTGTCTGTCCGTATGAACGCACAGATCTCAGTAGATGGTAAGAGATAGAGGTTTGACATGTATGGGACATATGCTTCTTATGTCTGCAGGCAGATCAAGTTTATTTTCAATTTGGCCATGCCCCCTCCCGCCCCCGCAATATGGAAAACGACGTATCTCCCACAGTTTTGAAGATAGATGTCTTGTTCCTTCTGCGACATATTTAGTTATTAGGATAACTTATCGATCCGCCAAAGAAATGAAGAAGATCGGATGAACGGTTTTCGAGTTATGCTCAAAAAACAAAAATTTCTTGGTACAGAGTATGTTATAGTCGGGCTTGACCGACTTTCTTTCTTGTTGGAGCTGAAATTTTGCACAGAGTCTTCTTTTTGCTGCACACTACTAATATGTCGGAACCGATCGGATCGGTTGACTATATCTCATAGCTCCCATAGGAACAATCGGTCGGAAAACTAGTTTTAGTATGAAAAACTTTTTTCTTTTCTATGGAAACGTTCCCAAACTTTGTAATCGTAGGTTTTCTTTGTTTTTTTATAATTCTGCCAAGTTTTATCAAAATCGTACAACTATATGGCATAGCTGCCATACAAAAGAAAGGTCTGAAAAACAGTCTTAGTTAGACAAACTTTTTTGTTTTTAATGGTAGCATCCTGTAAATTTTGTATTTGTTTGTTTCACATGCTTTCACATAACTTTACAAATTTTTGGCCAAATCGGATGACTATATCATATAGCTTCCATACGAACGATCGGTCGGAAAATGGGAAAAAGAGTATTTTTGGAAAATATTTAAGCGAGCACTTGCAAGGGTATAAAAACTTTGGCACAGACGAAGTTAGCTTAGCTTTCTCGTTTTTTTTTTTATATTCAGGAAGAATTGCTTATTTAAATCTTGAGAAAAAACACTTTCTTATTCCCAAGAAGAGTCGCAGTCTTATCTCTCTAAAGAGATTTTTACAGAATTTTTAACCAGAAGTATCGTGTCGCAGGATATTTTTCATTCTTGATTCACTCTAAAGTCTTAGTGCCGCGTCTTCCGACAGCATTCAAAGACTGCTGATGAGAGGAGAGTATAACAAACTCTTCTCTCCATTAACGGATCAAATATAACAAATTTGAACCATCAATTATATTACAATCAACACTTTGCTGTTGCTTCAGTGTCCAATTTGCTACATAATCTGAAGCTCTGAACTAGAAATTTTCTGTTACCCGCAAAAGTATGCTACAAAATGTAACATTCAAAACTGCTGCGTATGATAAATTTCCTGGCTTTACACAAAAAGCTCAGCAAAGTCCTTAGACTCTTGGCCGGACTCACAACTAATCATCATCATTGCGATGGCATGGCAACCGCCTCAGTGGCTGAACTGAAACAAAAACAACAACAAAAACCAATTGAAGCGTTTTTAATTGATTTCTCTACTCGTGTTTCATCTTGCGGCTTGTCTTGCGTAACTTTTGCCTGATTTATATACTTGCTAATCTCGTGTAGTTTCCCCCAAATGGCAGGGGCACCAAAGGGCAGCAATTAACACGATTCGACGCGCATACACAAAACGGCATCGGGCAAACGGCAAACGGCAAATGGCAATCCTTTCCCAACAGAGCGACGGAGGCTGAAATATTGGCCTAGCGATTTGACATATTGCCAACAAAGGAACTCATTATCTGTGCATTAAAATGGGACACGACCCGTTCTCTTCTTTTTTTTTGGGTTGGGTGTCACGCTTACAAAACACATTTATCATAACTAATCCTTTGGGTTTTTGGCTGCCATGCCACCGTCCCCGCTCCCGCTCCCGCTCCCGCCGCCGCCGATAACACTTTGAATAATAAATAAATACAAACAAACAACAAACGACTCGTCGTTGGCGACACTTTTTGGCAAACCGGCAAACTGGCAGCGTTAAATGGGATAGACAACGGCTGACGCTTTTTAATGCAAACGATTATCATCATCATGTGAGGCAATATAAAAATAAATTGCAAGCAGGGGGAGGGGAGGTAGGGAAGGGAGGCAGGCAGCCCCAGCCCCTTGATAGGCATCGCACGCTAAGGCAGAGATTCTGGCTGGCAAGTGCCCAGCGTATTTATTAGGGAAGCTTATAATGCACAGCTAGAGCGACACTTGTGCCCAGAACGGAGGCCAATTGACTCTGGTGGCTGGTTGCCTTTTGGCAGCATTTAAATAAATTTCACACAAACATAACACAAGCGAGCGGCGAGCGGCGAGCAGCAACAGCAGCAGTTGTGGGCTAGAGGATGGGGTGAGGGAATGCTGTTGCTGTTGGCGACAGCAACTGGCAAAACCGGCTTGGACTGCTGAACTCGCCGGGCCTGTGCAGCCATTAAAGCCAATTGCCCACAAAATCATGCCCCGATATCATAATTGCTCTTCGTGGTTTTCATACCCTGTGAGCCGTGAAAGATGCCGGAGAGTATTCATTAGGCAGTTGATATGGAAAAATTGATTCAAGTACGAAAAATCAGCAACAATTAGTCAGTTTGATGCTTTTTAGAATGCTTGATTAAGCTCAAATATTACTAATCACATTGCAAGAGCCATCAAGGCCAGATCAAGTAGTTTAAGAAGACCCAGTCGAAGATGTCCAATAGAGTCACCTTCCAAAAGCTTGGAAAGACAGTGTATGAGGTTGATTCCTACACCTTAGACTCCTATCCTAGGGAGAGAACATTTTCTAAAAGTGTCTACTAGCCCAAGCCATGACAGTTAATGCGGCACAATACCTTCCTTCCTTTCGATTCGGTCTTAGGATATCACTCCGGATCAGCTGAATAGGAGGTTTCTCCTTCATTCTCAATACGTGGTTGAGTTCTAACGAGACAACCATGCATCTATATATAACGCCACTGATGTAGTTTAACAATACTTCTTCCGTTTCGATGTTGGGCGAAGCCATGTAACCTCGCGCTTATCGCAGCAAAATGCCTTAAAAAGTGGGATGTGAGTACCTTGAGTTTGTTAAGTATCTTTTGGATTACCAAGCACCCAGGATTTAGCACGAAAACGTTGTGTCTAAGCTATGGCGAAGGCACTTTTCATCTGCAGGGTCTTAAAAAAGAATGCGGATGGTTTCCCAACTCGGGAACATGCTACATATAGCTGTCTTGTAAAAAGCATGACCTTTTTTAGATTTATGCTGCACTCTTCCAGCGACTGCAATTGTGACTTCTGTCACTCAAAACTAAATACTGAACTGAAGTCAAGCAAATTCGAGGAATTATGCATTCAGGCGATCGATAGGCGATCAGTCGGTTCCATTATATCTTTGAGACGAAATTTATCAGTACAGCCATATACCTCCGGCCAACACATTTTGCAGGCAACTGTTTTTTCTGTCAAAGGTATGACGTTTCAAGACGCCATAGCGTCACATAACCGCGGAGTTAAGTCGATTTAATACAACATAACTCCGCCTTGTTTTCAATGACCTAACTGCACTGTTGAAACGACATATCTCCGCCGTTTCATAGACGACTTTATCGTTTTGGAACGTCAAAACTCCGCTCGGAGATATTAGGCTTGTAAAAATAGAATTATGTCGTTGCCCCAATTGATCAGAAGGCAGGCTTGGCAAATTTAACGAGCTAAAGAAACTATCTGGATAATTGAGGACTTCGTTTTCAATGCTATCGACTTATTTGTATTGAAAATTATATTGAACCGTTCAGTTTAAGTCATTGAAATCAATATTTTATGCTGATAGAATGGCTCTTGAACTCAACCAATCGCATTTACAAACATTGTGACCATTATTCGGTTATACATTAGTGTTGAAACGATATCTACCTCTACTTCAGGAACTCTCCCATATTCATACTCAATGGAATGGACTTACAATGAATTGAGACAGTTCGAAATCAAGAAAAATTGGTCGAAATGTTTTTAGGTTTAACAGAGGCTGCATGTGCAGTCTTGCAACAATTGCGGTAGATGCGAGAGATATGTTCAATTAAATTACAGTTCATCTAGTGGCGCAGTAGGCGGTCATTCCATTTGACTTTTTATGCCCTTGCAAAGGGTATTATAATTTTGCCCAGAAGTTTGCAACGCATAGAAATATTCATTTCCGACCCCATAAACTATATATATTCTTGATCAGGGTGACGAGCTGAGTCGATTGAGCTTTGTCCGTCCGTCTGTCTGTCTGTATGTTTCTACGCGAACTAGTCTCTCAGTTTTGAAGCTATCGAGCTGAAATTTTGCACAGAGTCTTCCTTTTTGCTGCACACTACTAATATGTCGGAACTGACCGGATCGGATGACTATATCTCATACCTCCCATAGGAACAATCGGTCGGAAAACTAGTTTTAGTATGAAAAACTTTTTTCTTTTAAATGGAAACGACTCCACGACTTTGTAATCGTAGGTTTTCTATGTTTTTTTATAATTCTACCAAGTTTTATCAAAATCGGACAACTATATGGTATAGCTGCCATACAAAAGATAGGTCTGAAAAGCAGTCTCAGTTAGAAAAACTTTTTTGTTTTTAATGGTAGCATCCTGTAATTTTGTATTTGTTTGTTTCTCGTACTTTTACACAATTCTACAAGTTTTTGTCCAAATCGGATGACTATATCATATACCTCCCATACGAACGATCGGTCGGAAAATGGGAAAAAGTATTTTTTGAAAATATTTAAGCGAGCACTTGCAAGGGTATAAAAACTTCGGCACAGACGAAGTTAGCTTAGCTTTCTCGTTTTTTTTAATTTCCAGTCGTTTTACCATGTTCAAATGCATCTTGTTTGTTCGATTGCTTTCAAAATTTGGGCTATTTCAAAGGTATATTATTGATAAGTGGAAACTCCATGTCATTTTTTCAAAGTCATGATCAAGAGTTCGTGCAACACAAAAGAGGAGCGTGATATCCAAGGGAATCGTTTTGAATAGGAATAGTTGAAAAATATAGAATTTTGTCAAGTGTTTGCTGCTCGGTTCGGTTTGATTCAGGGCTGCAAACCCATCAAATTTTTTGGATCTCCGGCTCGCGGGTTCGAACCAAAATTTACCAATGGTTCAGGTTCAGAATTTTGAGGTTAAAGGTTTTTGGGCCAAGGTTTTGGTTCGAACCTTGGTTCAGCCCTTGCTTTATACACGTTTATATGGTAATCGACCTAAAACCGACATAGACTATAAGGGAATTGTCTCAATTTTGGGTTGGGATGGGATTTTACAATACTTTCTATAAATAGAAACATTTTCACACAGCTCATGACCATCATGTGGATAGTTCCATCTGGATAACAGAAAAAATCACTGGGAAACAGTTCAAATCTATCATTTTTGAACCGAACCGAAATTTTAGGTTCGGAACGGGTTCAGGTTCAGGTTTAATACCTTAAGAGGTTCGGTTTAAAGTTCGGTTCACAGTAATCTGAAAGTCGGAATTCCGGGTTCGAACCGGTTCGGTTCAAAACCGGTTTGCAGCCCTGGTTTGATTCCAGCTTACAGCTCGGCTCTCTAACTCCCTTGAGGTATGTGAAATGTGCTGCAGTTTTTCTAGGGTATCCATAGAGTCCTTTTACATTTTCTAACCTTATCACAAGTTGTTGCTGGTCTTTTAGTTAGCGCCAATGGCTGATGCGTTGACCAAGCGAGCTGGTAAAATGGTCCTCCGGCTCTACATATAAAATATTGTTTACTCAGTGTGTGTGCGAGTGAAAAGGCCAGCTTCAGAGAGAGAGAGAGAGAGATAGAAAGACAGATTGAGAGGGGGAAATCGCAGATGCGATAAATTTTAACACTTGCTGCTGTTGTTGTTGTTGTTGTTGTTGTTGCACAATTTATTAGAAACACTTTGCGGTTGTTTTGGTTTTTTGCATGCGTGGCCAATGGCGCTATAAACGTCTCTTGGTCAGTTGCAGCTGAGCATTTTATTGAATTTTGCGGCCGGAGTTATGTCTGTACAAACGTCACGGCTCATGCATTCCCCATGTTTGCCACTTGAATCCGCGCCAAGTTAATTAACACTAACGGCCCGCCCGAGGACACCCAAAAAATGGTCCGGAATCGCTATTTGCACGAATGCTAATGAAACGTTCGTTGCATAAATTTAATTGTTTATCTGCTGGCTGCCGGCCAGTTTCGGCCGAAATGCCTTTGGCAAAGCTAATGAAAGTCTGATGAGCATGTGAGTTATGGCCCAGGATCCATTCCATATGGCGCACACTGGCAAGTCATTGCCGCTGCCTTGATGACTTTTAAACTTTCTATTAAACTATAACAGCGATGATAGATGAATAATAAAAGCGCAAAATACATAATAAAAAAGTTTAGCGTCATTGGCGACAGGCGGCTAAGGCTAAGGCTAAGGCTGAGGCCGTGAGTGAAACTTCATTCGCAGTAACGCCAAAGCTGGTCTAAGGAAATCAGCCAAATCGTTGCCATATTTGCTCAGCAGACGAAGACGAAGACTGATGCTGCTGCATTTGCGGTGAGTGCGTGCCTCGCATTAGTTAGAGCCAGGAAGCCGGAACGGCAGGAGGCTGGGCAAACTAAAGCAACGCAGCGCACAGATTGATGAGTTGTTGAAAAATGGCAAACTTAAACAACAATTTGGTTCAATAGATAAGCCAGATGGAATGACTAACGATGAGGGAGGTGAAGTTGAAAGCCTGAAATTAGTATGCCAGTTCCAGTTGCCAGTTCCTGCCTGCACAGACACACACATGCATTCACATAGGAACGACAAGGACAAGGGAGAGTTGTTGCTGCAGGCAATGTGCAGGTCTGGTGGTGATATGATGAAGTGTAAAGGAAATGAATCAGCAATGATTTAAAATTACCTCTTCTGTACTTTTATTCAAACACTGGAATCAAAATTGGCAAGTTTTGGAGCTCTTACAGCTATGCGATTGAGATCTGAATTGGCAGCAGTAGGTAAAAGCAAATAAGTTGCATAAGTGGTGCAACTTAAAGACGAAATGTTATTCAAAACAAGAAATAAGATTTTCTCATTAGAATTAGATCTCTGGCTGCTTGGTAGTTGTGTCGTGGTGGTAACGTAGAGTGTTGTGACTCGAACCCAAGTCAAAGTACCCGATTTCGGAACATTAATTGATATTTTGAACAGTTATACCCAGAACAAGTTCTGATTGCGCAGAAACCAAATCTTATTCTGTAAAAAGTTTGCAAAGTGTATGCACAGTATGAATTTGGTTGCTGCAGTAGCACCTGACCTATCGCTCATTCGATTTTTACCAATATTTTGGCAATAAATTATGCAGATTACAAAATATGTTCCTTCTAACTATTTAACTGTGGGGAATATTGAAAATAAACTTGATCTGCCTGCAAGTATATTAAGAGTTTGTCTTATACATGACGAAACTCTATCTCTTACCATGTCTGAGATCTGTGATACCATATTAGCCGTATGCCCGCTTATGGGACACACACTTCTTATACCTGCAGGCAGATCAAGTGCCACGCCCACTCTCGCCCCCGGTTTTTGAATAAAACTAATTAAAAACTAACTAAAAAAGTAAGAACATCAGAGAGAAACTCTTTTTTTCACCCGTACACACGCAGTTGTGTTGGCAAATCATCGATGGTGGACACCAAATCGATAGTGCTATATATTATATATTTTTATACTCTGTACCGTAGGTACATAGAGTATTATAAGTTTGTGCAAAAGTATGTAACATCCAGAAGGAAGCATCTCCGACCCCATAAAGTATATATATTCTTGATCAGCATCAACAGCCGAGTCGATATAGCCATGTCCGTCTGTCTGTCCGTATGAACGCACAGATCTCAGAGATGGTAAGAGATAGAGGTTTGACATGTATTGGACAAATGCTTCTTATGTCTGCAGGCAGATCAAGTTTATTTTCAATTTTGGCCACGCCCCCTCCCGCCCCCGCAATTTAGAAAAAACGTCATATCTCCCACAGTTTTGAAGATAGATGGCTTGTTCCTTCTGGACATATTTAGTTTTTAGAATAACTTATCGATCCGCCAAAGGAATGAAGAAGATCGGATGAACGGTTTTCGAGTTATGATCAAAAGACAAAATTTCTTGGTACAGAGTATGTTATAGTCGGGCTTGACCGACTTTCTTTCTTGTTACCACTGTTTCGGTCACTGCTTACATCACTGTTTAAGTTACTGCTTAGTCGCTGCTTTGTTTACTGATTTAGTCACTGTTTTTGGTCATTGTTTTGGTGACTGATTGGATCCCTATTTTGGTCACTGTTTTCATCATTGTTTTGATCACTGTTTTGGTAATTGTTTGGACACAGTTTTAGTCACCGTTTCCTTGTGTAACTTTATGTCCATTCTATTGGGAGGTCTGACGAAAAAATTCATTTGCCGCACTGTCACGAGAGCGCTTGATAGTCGTATGCGCTAAGATGCCGCTTTTCGTCTTAACTCATTGAGTCTAACTAAGGTTAAGTCTGAGCTCGGTTCAGTGATTTTTATACTCTGTACCGTAGGTACATAGAGTATTATAAGTTTGTGCAAAAGTATGTAACATCCAGAAGGAAGCATCTCCGACCCCATAAAGTATATATATTCTTGATCAGCATCAACAGCCGAGTCGATATAGCCATGTCCGTCTGTCTCTCCGTATGAACGCACAGATCTCAGAGATGGTAAGAGATAGAGGTTTGACATGTATTGGACAAATGCTTCTTATGTCTGCAGGCAGATCAAGTTTATTTTCAATTTTGGCCACGCCCCCTCCCGCCCCCGCAATTTAGAAAAAACGTCATATCTCCCACAGTTTTGAAGATAGATGGCTTGTTCCATCTGGACATATTTAGTTTTTAGAATAACTTATCGATCCGCCAAAGGAATGAAGAAGATCGGATTAACGGTTTTCGAGTTATGATCAAAAGACAAAATTTCTTGGTACAGAGTATGTTATAGTCGGGCTTGACCGACTTTCTTTCTTGTTTTTAAACAATTTTCAGAAAGAAGCATAGCCGAACCAACAGAATCTATTCAGAATACACAACACTGCAGAATATTACTTCGAGCCTTGTTGAACAAGAAATAAAACCATTCGATATTGAGAGAACCCCTTTCGGTAATGAACCAAGTTTTTAATACTTTAGGAACCGAGTTTCATAACTATATGAAAAAAGTTTTAAAAGAGAACCCAACTTGCTAACAATTGAAATGGATAACAATAAATATATATTAAATACGTAAATTAAAGATTTATAGCAATTATTTTTGAAATTATAGTCGTTAATACAGAGTCTTGGCATCGCAACATTTTGATTCAACTAACTTTTAAGACAATCGTCAATAGAAATGGATTGTACGCACAACAAACACCTCCTGCTGTAACCATTCAGAACCTTTAAAGCAGCGGAGGAGCACCAAAATCAAACGGAAGGGCAGCACGAGTTACGTAGCAAAATTTTTGTTTTGCATTTTGTTGTTGACAGTCGAGAATTGTATTGCGCATTGCTTTTAGACAGAATAGTGGGTAGGGCTGGCGGGCGGATGAGCTGGGCAAGCTCTAAGGCCTCTCACTGACAGAAGTAGTTCGGCTTCGGGAGCTAGGCTTATTATGGCTACGAATTTCATGTCATCCTACAGTACAATAATAAAGTCTCCACTTGGTTTTCAACTCACTTACTGGGAATGAATCTCATTGATTGGATCAAACGGCAGCTGGCCCGTTTCTATCACACCATCTACATCTATGTGTCGCTCTTCTCGCTGCTCTACCTGCTGCTGCTGTATCAGGCACGACAGCGCATCTACAAGATGCCCCTGTCCTGGTCCAACATTGTGGTCCTTTATGCCTGTGTCGGTTGCTTGGCTCTGTCGTTTACGCTGGCCACCTTCTATAGCTGGACGGCCATTGGCTTGATACGGCGACAATATAATGTGAATCGTTTGGCCACTCGACGTTCGAGTATACTCTTCAATTTCTATCGACTGAAGGATATGGAGCAGAAGTTGAGAATGGCGGAGCGGAAGTGATGATAATGTGAGCAGCAGTTTTTCATGGTGTTGTGCATTTTGTTTGTCGAATTTGTTTTAATAAATTAATAAGTTTCCAATGAGGAGAATATGCAAATTGACTTAATCAAAATGTAAATGCAAATGCAGAAAATTAAAATGTGAGCATAAAACTGGTTGCACCCTGTTAGCCAAAAAAAAAAAATGGGGTGAGAGGTGGAAAAAAAGGCAAAGTCAGACATTTTGTAAATATTATTACAACATTTTTTGCCATTTATTTATATTTTTTGTCGTGCTCCTTTGCATGCATATTTCTGTTTTTTACTTCTTCGTTTTTACTGCTGCATGATAATAAATTTGCATTTAAATCACCGCCGCCGACGCCGCTGCACAGTGGAGGCATTTGCTTGGCTTGAAGCAGAAATTATAATCTGAATTTGAATATCCATAACCAAGATAATGCAGCGATCAGTAATCAGTGGAAATATACTTACCAAAAATTCTTATTTGTAATGTACAGGGTTGTCCATATTCGACGGACCCATCTGGCAACGCCATAACTTTTGACAGAGATGTCAGATCGCTTAATGACATACCGCGTTTGAAGCGTCAGTCCAAGCAGATTTTTACCATGGAACAATACACGCCACGCGAGCGCTCTGAAATAGTTGAAATTTACATTCAACAGAACAAGTCAATTGTGAAAACTCAACGTGCTTTTAAAAAATTCCCATTTCACATTGAATGGGACCGTAAATAAGCAAAATTGGCGTATTTACGCCACTGAAAATCCTCAGGAGATTCAAGAAGTGCCTCTTCATGACGAAAAAGTCACAGTTTGGTGCGGCGTTAGTGCGAAAACGGTCATTGGGCCGTTTTTCTTCCAAAATGAAAATGGCCATGCTGTTACCATCAACCAGGAGCGTTATCGCGACATGATGACCAATTTTGTGATGCCAATAATTCGTCGAAAGCGTATGAGGCAGTTCTGGTTTCAACAAGACGGCGCTCCACCGCACACAAGTCGCATAACAATCGATTTTCTGAAGAAATTGTTTTCGAAAAGTGGTGATTTGGACTGGCCACCGCGTTCGCCCGATTTGACGCCGCCTGACTTCTTCCGCCTGACTTATTTGAAGTCAAAGGTTTACCTTAACAAGCCAAGGACCGTAGAAGAGCTCAAGGACAACATTCGTGAAGAAATAGCCGCTATTCCGGCCGAAATGTTGGCGAAAACGATGGAAAATGCTGCAAAAAGGGCACAATACGCCATCAACGCCAGAGGCGGCCATTTGAGAGATATCATATTCAAAAATTGATGTAAACAAATCTACTTGGAACAAATTAAATGATTAAGATTGCCAACCGCCAAATTTTTATTTTTTTCTTTGATTTTTTAAAAAAAAACATGGGTCCGTCGAATATGGGCAACCCTGTAGATTTTCATTTGTAAACCATTTGGTAGCCACTGTGCGTCGTCGCGAATCATGGCCGGCCCGCCCAATTGCCTGGTGCCTGTCCTGGTTTTTCGGGGGTGTCCATGTGTCAGAGGGAAACAAAAGTCCTCATTCTCGTCCTCCTGCTGAACATTATTAACCACAAAGTGTCACATGATTTTATTTCGCCTGTTTCCCGTGCAGTTCACCTGCAGCTTTTTGTGTGCGCGCCCTTGCCGCGTTTATATTTGGGCTGACTTCTGTCCGATTCTCAGCGCTGATAAGCGCAAAAGGACATTCAGACATAAAATAGCTGTAAGTAGCACTTGTCTTGTGACTTTCCAACTGCGAGTCGAAAGTCCTTAGCATGCAACTGCAGTGCAGTTAACCAAGCTGCAGCTGGGATTGCAATTGCCATAAAGAGCGCCGCCGGCCGTCGTCGAGGGCAAAATTGAAGTGCAAATAAAAGCTGTGCAAGTTTGGTGCCCTGTGTTTTTTGTTTGTTTTTAGTGTTTTTGTGTTTTTGGCGTAGAAACATGGAGCGTACGTCGCGCATATTTCAACAAATTTTTTTTTACTGCACCTAGCACCGTTTGGCCAGCGGAAAAACACGGCAAGAATTTTGTTTGTTTATGCTAAAATTTAATGGTTCCGGAAGTCACATTAAAGAGCTAAGGCAGCAACAGCGGCAGCAAGAAAAATCAAAATAAATAAACAAAGCCATATTTTTTTATCCGATTTATTCCTGTTTTCATTTATTTTACATTCGATTGATTATTCGGCGAACAAAACACAACACGACACTTTTATTTATGCAATTTTTGAAACAAATTGCAATGTTTATTTTATGCAAAAATGTTCCGAGCAGAGCGCGAGTAGTATATAAATTTGAAATTATTGGTAAACTTTAATTAGCTGCCATTCGTTGTCATTTTGCTGGCACAATAATCACACTTGATTTATGCTGATAAGCAATGAGGTTTCATAAAACTGTGTGTACTCGTGTATGGGAGCCATAATTATGCATAAATATATAGTGATTTGTTAGTTGGATGATTATACGGGCCATCCGTTTTTGGCTTCATCAGTGAAAAGCTTGGGGAAAAGCTTAACGCAAAGCAGGTTCGTTGAAGTAAGGCAGTGATTGACTGAGCAGAAAAGAAAATGCGCAAAAAAATTAAGCAAAATTGATCAAAGAAATGTAAAAGGCAAAAACTAAAGTTAAAATGAATTAATAGCCTTAAAAAAGGAGAAAGTAAAACGAACCAGTAAGAAAGTCAGTCTAGCTCGACTCAATTATACTCTGTACCAACAAAGGTGTATGTTCAGCATGCATTTTGAAGCTGCAGTTGCAGCAAACATTCTTTTGCTCATAACTTCACAACCGTTCTTTCGATCTCTACCAATCCTTTAGCGGATTGGTGAATAATACTGCTTACTAAGTGTGTAAAAAAGTTTCGAACATAAGAATTAATGATAAACTTGATCTGCCTGTAAGTTTACCATCGACCTACCTGTCGAATTTGTTTGTAGAATGAAAAATCTTTATTTATTCTTCTAAATCAATTTCATGCCCTTTAAAGTAATCCCCTCCCGATAAAATACACTTATGCAAACGTTTTTTCCAATCCTCGAAACATGAAAAAATAGTCCCTTTCCGGTATAGCCATCAGCGCTTTCTTCGATTCAGCTTTTATCTCCTCAATCGACTCGAAACGCGTTCCCCGAAGTGGTCTCTTGAGTTTTGGGAATAGCCAGAAGTCACACGGAGCCAAATCAGGCGAATACGGTGGTTGCGGAACGATATGCGTCGAATTTTTGGCGAAATGGTCACGAAGAACGAGAGAAAGAAGATTTGACTTTTCGTAGGCCCAAATGGTCTTTCAAAATGGTTTTCACAGATCCTTCTGATATTCCGATCATATCAGTAAGGTCTCTAACAGTCAACCGACGATTTTTGCGCACTAATTCCTCCACTTCATTGACGTGTTGGTCATCTGTTGACGTCGATGGTCGTCCGGAGCGCTCCAAGTCATCCACACGTTCTCGACCCTCTTTGAAGTCTTTGTACCACTTATAAACATTTTTTTGTGACATTTTTGGCAACATTCTCAACGTTTCCGCAGCCGAAATTTCATTCCGCACACAAAATTTGATGGCACTTCTCTGCTCAGACATTGTAAAAATCGAAAAATGCACTCTTGGTCGTTTGGAAAACACAAGCGTAAATATATTTCTGATAATGACATTCACATGAAATTTGGCACAGATGTCATCAACAGTCCTGCCAACTCAAGAAAAAAAGAACCTGCCCGAATTGTTAGGCCCGCGAAGTTTAAATTGACCCTTACACCTTACTTTTTGCTCACAGTAGTATATCTCTTACCATCTCTTTTTGTTCATAATAATAATGATCTGATCTGGGGCTCAATGTTGTATTTTCTAATATCAATAAAAAGCCGATATTTGAAGCTTGCAAATTACCTCTCCATATCAAACTAATATTTCCGAGCAGAGCGCGAGTAGTATATAAATTTGAAATTATTGGTAAACTTTAATTAGCTGCCATTCGTTGTCATTTTGCTGGCACAATAATCACACTTGATTTATGCTGATAAGCAATGAGGTTTCATAAAACTGTGTGTACTCGTGTATGGGAGCCATAATTATGCATAAATATATAAATAAATATCATATCAGTAAGGTCTCTAACAGTCAACCGACGATTTTTGCGCACTAATTCCTCCACTTCATTGACGTGTTGGTCATCTGTTGACGTCGATGGTCGTCCGGAGCGCTCCAAGTCATCCACACGTTCTCGACCCTCTTTGAAGTCTTTGTACCACTTATAAACATTTTTTTGTGACATTTTTGGCAACATTCTCAACGTTTCCGCAGCCGAAATTTCATTCCGCAAACAAAATTTGATGGCACTTCTCTGCTCAGACATTGTAAAAATCGAAAAATGCACTCTTGGTCGTTTGGAAAACACAAGCGTAAATATATTTCTGATAATGACATTCACATGAAATTTGGCACAGATGTCATCAACAGTCCTGCCAACTCAAGAAAAAAAAACCTGCCCGAATTGTTAGGCCCGCGAAGTTTAAATTGACCCTTACACCTTACTTTTTGCTCACAGTAGTATATCTCTTACCATCTCTGTTTGTTCATAATAATCATGATCTGATCTGGGGCTCAATGTTGTATTTTCTAATATCAATAAAATGCCGATATTTGAAGCTTGCAAATTACCTCTCCATATCAAACTAATATTTCCGAGCATATAAAATCAAGATTTTAAAATAAAATTGATATTGTATAATGTCATTTTGACACGAAAATAAGAAAAGAAAGAAAAATGACTTGATAATCATACTTAACACTTCTTCTTCTTCTTTGTTTAAATGCTATAAATACTTTTAGAGAAACAAAAAAACCATGATTTCTTATATTTTAGTACCTAGTTTACTTTACCTCTTATATCTGGGGATCGAACTCAGGACCTCTTTTCCACTCAATGTCGGTCACGTGTGTAGTAGTTACACGCCATCGAGCCTACTTAAGTATCACATCTTTGAACCCAGTCAAGGAAGTAATGGAAAAAATATTATATTGAGGGTGTCCCAGAAATCTTTAGAGATTTTCGTATAAACGCTTTCATTTCGAGCTACAACTGCTTCGTTTTTTTTTATATGTATTTCACAGAAATCTCCAAATTCCGGGCTACTAGATTAGATGACAAAAGTTGAAAGATTTCAAACCGACTGTTCAAGGCCAAGTACACAGAAAAAAAGGATCACGATATTTAGTATCAATCGGGTATTTTTCAGCATCGAATCGGCCTTCATCTGAAGAATACCCAGTTGATATGTTCGAAAATATCACTCGTACATTTCGAACATATCAATGTGAAATGTTTCAGATCAACAATCTGATATTTGTTAATATCCCTAATATATTTTTATAGTATCAATGCAGTATTTTCACAATATCTGTACGTCATGGCTGAAATATTTAATATATTTTTTATAATATCAAAGGGGTATAAGTGTATACCAATGGTGTATTTAATAATATCAAAGCTATATTTTTGTCAAAGATGTTTTTCAATAATAATTAGTGACTTTAGTTGGCTCGGGGTCCCGAAAAGTTGCGTTTGATCAAGCACTTATGCATTTATATACACCAAAAAGAGCTGGTTGCCTACACAGTACTGTTTCATGAATCTCCCGATTCAATCTTTAGTAGGCTTTTCCCTAATGACTGTCGCTGTTTGAATGTCTCTCCATGCGCTCACCGCTTTAAGCAGTTGGGAATTGCAATCAGCAATGAAAGCAAAAACAGACAAATCGTAATAGTATTCGCTGTCTCGCTAGCTGCGGCAGAGACATGAACACTGTTGTTGCCTTTTTCCAGTTGGACTATAGCTGTCTCTCTTGGTTTTAAGAAACTCCATTTGTCTCTTTCTGCCCTCAGATTTTCGATGTCTACTTTGATCTGAAATCACGTCACTAGGGTATTTTTCATATCACTGTGAGAATTTCGCTTATGAATATAATATTTTTAGTATCAATGTAATACTACAGCATCATATTGATATTCAATAGTAACTCTTGGATATTTAAAATTTGATATTTTTGAAATTATATTGGAAGATCAACTCGATATTTGATCTTATTTTTTTCTGTGATAGCTTTGGTGCGTACGGTTTCCTTTTTCTCTATAATCTAGTAGTCTGCAGCGTTTCTGTCACTTTACATCTAAAGTTCTCCTAGTTTAGTTCAAAGTTCAATAGTTTATACGAAAAAGTCTAGAGATTTTCTGGGACACCCCCGAATGATTGGTTTTTCTATTCTCTAAAACCCGAAATAATACTTAGCCAAAAATGCAGTATATACATATATTATTTTTTATAATGTAAAAACGATACTATAAAATATCACTTTGATCATAAAATATTGATTTGATATGTTCGTTATATGTTGTCAAGTGTATGGGATCGGCTCTTTATTGCAATGAAATAGTATAACATTGAGCCCTAGATCATATCATTCGTATACCATTGCAAAGGTTATTATAATTTTGCCCAGTTGTTTGCAACGCATAGAAATATTCATTTCCGACCCCATAAACCATATATATTCTTGATCAGGGTGACTAGCTGAGTCGATTGAGCTTTGTCCGTCTGTCTGTCTGTCCTACGCGAACTAGTCTCTCAGTTTTAAAGCTATCGAGCTGAAATTTTGCACAGAGTCTTCTTTTTGCTGCACTCTACTAATATGTCGGAACCGACCGGATCGGACTACTATATCTCATAACTCCCAAAGGAACAATCGGTCGGAAAACTAGTTTTAGTATAAAAAACTTTTTTCGATTCAATAGAAACGTCTTCAAACTTTGTAATCGTAGGTTTTTTATGTTTTTTTTTAATACTGCCAAGTTTGATGAAAATCGGACAACTATATGGTATAGCTGCCATACAAAAGATAGGTCTGAAAAGCAGTCTCAGTTAGAAAAACTTTTTTGTTTTTAGCGGTAGCATCCCGAACTTTTGTATTTGTTTGTTTGAAATGCTTTCACCTAATTCTACAAGTTTTTGTCCAAATCCGACTATATCATATAGCACCCATACGAACAATCGATCGGAAAATGGATCGTTTTGGAAAAAAAATTATTCTTAAGCTCAATTTACACGACCTGGTTTCTCAGCTGAGTTTTCGTCAAACCTGAGTGTCAGGTGAATTCTGCTGAGCTACTTAGTTGAGCCTTTACACATGCCTGATGAGCTCAGTTGAGTCATTTACTGAACCATTGACTGAAATAAGTAAGATAGTAGGTCAAGACCGACAATAACATACTCTGTGTCTACCAAGGTAGTATTAACTTGTGTAAAGTTCTGCCCATCGCTGTTTTTAGCATAAATGTTTGTTTTCCCTATAACTCGACTGTCGTTCATCCAATTTTCACCATTCCTTCAACGGATCAACGAATAATACTGATTACTACTCAATACATACTGAAGGTACGAACCTTCTATTCTGCAAGTTTAAGAAGTTTTTGTCCCAGACATGTCTAGCCTCTATCCCTGAGATTAGTTTGTTCATAAGCACCGCTTTATGAACTCGGCCGATGATGCTGATCAATAATATCTATACTTTAAGCGGCCTGTGATGCTGCCTTCTGACTCTTACATACTTCTGCACAAACAGTATATACTCTGAGTGAGTACTTTTCTGACAGAGTATAAAATGTGTAAGCACCAACCGGAGGTACTCTTAATTTGTGGTTCAAAGAAAATGCTCTTTAATTGCCATAAAACTAAATTGAATTCCTTATACAACAATGCACAAGTGACATTTGGCATATTTTATACAATTTTCATATACATAACTTTCCGTTCGATTGGCGCTGCCATCTGGCATTGATGTTTATCAATATATCAATACAAAATAAGCCATTTTCAATTTGCAACCGTATGCACTTGTCACATCTGCATCTCATTTTTTGCTTAGTTCCCTGGCTGAGCACACAGTTGCCCGGTTTGACACTTTGAATAGTCAGCGAAACAGCAAAGCGCAGCAGCAAATCGAGGACTAAGCCTACCGAAAAAGGGCCAAGTGAAATGGGGCGGACGTTCCCCCATGGTGTGGCGAAATTGAGTTGAAAAAGCGGAAGGCCTTTTCCGCCACATATGGGTGTCGATATACCCTCTCCTTCCCCTCTCCACCCGGCCACTCCACTCCAGCTATGCGCATCATTTTATTTGGGCACGTGCTGCTCGTCATTTAAGAGTTTTGTCTGCACTTTCGTTGTTGGAATTTTAAAATATTTTTGTGCCAAATGCCTCTGCGTGGCTTTTACTTTTCGCCCTTTTGTCCTGGAACTCCACTGAGCGGAGTATGTGTGTGTGTGTGTGTGTGGCCACAATATGACTGTTGCTGCTGCCGCTGCTGCTGCTGCCGGGTTCCTAACAAAGTGCCCAAGTGGAATGCAACATTGTTGCTTCACAGCATTCAAATGTGGCGGCAGTTTTCCTATTTTATTTTGAAAAACTTTTTGTTTCGGCTTGGGCGTCGTCATTTCCACTGGCTGCATTTCATTTCGCTTCACTAGTAATTCGGTATGCCTCCGCCCCCTTCGACCCCGCCAAAAAACTATTTGCGCTTTTAATTTGAATTACAAATTTTGCTCAAGTGGTACATAAAAATTTAATCAAATTGTTGGGCTTTTGGTTTAAAGACTGGCTTTTCCACTTTGCTTTTCAGCCTTGCTTTAACACTTTGGCCGGCTGCGAATTTAATTGACTGTGCTGGGTCCACATTTGCATAGCTGGGCCGGGGACCTAGCGGGGTCGTCTGGTTGTGTCTGGTCGTTAATTGTGCCGCTGCATATTATGGCTAGTGGATATTTCGCACTCACACACATTAAACATGCATGCGTTCTGACATCATTGTTGATGCTGCAATTACCAAATCACCAAACTAAGGGCACACGCACACGCACACGCACACGCACACAATTCACCAAATACTTCATGTTCGTCCAAAATCGTTTAGATAGCTAAATAATGGCCGTTGTAAGCGTTGTAACCGATGCATGTACGTTTGTAAATATGTCAGCTATTTGCTGGACCACCAGCGATAGGTAGTGCACAAAAATGGTTTGGTGTCAGTGGCGGCGATAGGTTTTTGCAAGGGGGTGGGGATGGGATTGTGAGCATTTTATAGATTTAATGGTTTGGGGTAATATTGGCAGTGTGTAGGTGGTGTCACATTGTCGAGATAGCCTTGGTTAGAGTTCGATATAGTCAGTTGATTCGTCCATATCGGCTAAGTCGTTCTTAAAGAGCGACAAAAATCAATCCAAAAAGTATGAAAAAGTTAACCACTTCTCCCCGGAAGATTATATATACAGGGTTGCCCATATTCGACGGACCCATCTGGCAACGCCATAACTTTTGACAGAGATGTCAGATCGCTTAATGACATACCGCGTTTGAAGCGTCAGTCCAAGCAGATTTTTACCATGGAACAATACACGCCACGCGAGCGCTCTGAAATAGTTGAAATTTACATTCAACCGAACAAGTCAATTGTGAAAACTCAACGTGCTTTTAAAAAATTAAAAAATGTGAATAAGAAAACCGTAAATAAGCAAAATTGCCGTATTTACGCCACTGAAAATCCTCAGGAGATTCAAGAAGTGCCTCTTCATGACGAAAAAGTCACAGTTTGGTGCGGCGGTAGTGCGAAAACGGTCATTGGGCCGTTTTTCTTCCAAAATGAAAATGGCCATGCTGTTACCATCAACCAGGAGCGTTATCGCGACATGATGACCAATTTTGTGATGCCAATTATTCGTCGAAAGCGTATGAGGCAGTTCTGGTTTCAACAAGACGGCGCTCCACCGCACACAAGTCGCATAACAATCGATTTTCTGAAGAAATTGTTTCCGGGCCGTTTGATGTCGAAAAGTGGTGATTTGGACTGGCCACCGCGTTCGCCCGATTTGACGCCGCCTGACTTCTTCTTGTGGGGATATTTGAAGTCAAAGGTTTACGTTAACAAGCCAAGGACCGTAGAAGAGCTCAAGGACAACATTCGTGAAGAAATAGCCGCTATTCCGGCCGAAATGTTAGCGAAAACGATGGAAAATGCTGCAAAAAGGGCACAATACGCCATCAACGCCAGAGGCGGCCATTTGAGAGATATATTCAACAAGAAAGAAAGTCGGCCAAGCCCGACTATAACATACTCTGTACCAAGAAAATTTGTCTTTTGATCATAACTCGAAAACCGTTCATCCGATCTTCTTCATTCCTTTGGCGGATCGATAAGTTATCCTAATAACTAAATATGTCCAGAGGGAACAAGCCATCTATCTTCAAAACTGTGGGAGATATGACGTTTTTTCCATATTGCGGGGGCGGGAGGGGGCGTGGCCAAAATTGAAAATAAACTTGATCTGCCTGCAGACATAAGAAGCATATGTCCCATACATGTCAAACCTCTATCTCTTACCATCTCTGAGATCTGTGCGTTCATACGGACAGACAGACGGACAGACGGACGGACGGACAGACGGACATGGCTATATCGACTCGGCTGTTGATGCTGATCAAGAATATATATATATTATAATATATACTTTTTGGGGTCGGAGATGCTTCCTTCTGGCTGTTACATACTTTTGCACAAACTTAATATACTCTATGTACCTACGGAACAGAGTATAAAAAGTTTTCCTAAAAAAAAATATTTTTTTGACCTATTTTTCCGATGAATGCTAAATTATATAGTGGCCCAATTTTGATCAAACTTCTTGGAATCTTTGAAAAGCCTAACAAACTAATAAATACAAAGTTTGGAAACTTTTTATGAAAAATATAAAAGTTTTTCATACTTGAACTAGTTTATCGACCAAGCGCTTCTATGGCAGCTATATGCTATAGTCATACGATTTCGACAAAACCTTGTAGAAGTATGTGAAAGCATCTAAAATACATATGTGTTAACTTAAGGATCGTTTCCATTGAAAACAAAAAAGATTTTCTTACTCAGACTTCTTTGCAGACAATACTTTACTATGGCAGCTGTACTAAATACATGTCCGATTTCGACCAAACTTAGTGGTATCATGCAGAAGCCTAACAAAGGATCATGTAAAAAATTTGGAGTAAATTCCAATTCAATAGAACTTCTTTTTCGACTGCTCATTCGTACTGCAGCTATATTCTATAGTCATCCGATTTTGACCAAACTTTGTAGAATTGTGTGAAAGTATATCAACTAAATAAAAACCAATTTTAAGAACATTTCCATGGAAAACATACAAGTTTTTCTCACTAAGACTACTTTTAAGACTCTACTTTTATATGACAGCTATACTATATAGATGTCCGATTAGGACCAAACTTAGTAAAACCATGGAAAAGCATAGTAAACTAAAAAATACAAAGTTTAGAGATGTTTCCATTAAAACCAAAAAAGTTTTTCTCACTAAATCTAGTATATATAGTATAGTTATCCAAATCCGAACGGGTCCGACAAATGTGCAGCGTGTTTGTATTAAAAGACCTCGTGCAAAGTTTGGTTAAGATAGCTTAACAACTAAGGAAGGACTTAGCATAGAAACAGGCGGAAGGACTGGCGGACATGACTATATCAGCTCAGCTCGTCGGGTTGATAAAGATTATGTATACTTTATATGATCGGAGAAGCTTGCTTCTTTGAGTTACAAGCCTCATGTATGATTGATTGATATTAGGCATTAAAGTCAACAAGAATAAGGGGCATTAATAGGCTGTTCTCAAGCTGACTCATTATTACATTATATATGTCTTTTTTATGCTATGTTCCCGGCCTCATTAAGGACCTTAAGGTCTATGTGTGACCCCATCTAGAGTCAGCCGGAACTACCGGAATGCTATGCTAAGTTAACCTGCAGTTTTAAGCCGTCTTATGTACTTTTGCATAACTTTAAATAGGAACACAGAACACCAAGAGGGAGTCTGGCAGATCGTACAGCTGTGTCATGAGGAGCCACCATCAATCATCACTGATCATTTGCCTACATTCTGAACTGACCATCAGCATTCTCTCCAAAGATAGTACAAATTTGCCATTATAAACTAATTATCATAAATTTGTAATTAGTTTTCGAGATTCAGCAATGAAATTCTAAAAAGTAATGTGAAAAGAAAAACTCGTATTCTATAAACTCAGCCTCAGAGATGCAAATCGCTGGGGAAATATTACTGATTTGGTTCAGTGGTTTTCCTAGACCTGCTGAAAGTTCCAATAAATCCAATTTGCAACACTATTCTAAAGATTTCTATTTAAAAGATTTACTTAATATCGAATGGCCTTCCCTTAAGAGTTTTTCTTCATATTAAATGTACTCAGACTCGCCTCTGTCTAGTGCGAGCTGGCACCAATTAACACCACCAAATATCAGGCAAATAAATATATGAAACTAAAATCACAAAAGACCTTTTGCTTGAATGAATCTAAAAATTTGAAGAATTTTCGTTTTGCCTCCCAGAGTAGCTTAGGAGTGAGAATCTCTCTGGTACCTTGAACTTAAAATAGAATTGTAATAAACCCACTCAAAATATCTCCCTGCAGTGTGTTTCAGCATTTAATTTTGATCTGTTAAAGTCCAAGGCTTTGCGCACAACTCCACCCACCTAGCTCGCCCACAATCAGACCAACATACAACCCAAGTATCACTCTGTCGGTTCGCCCGGAATAAACAGTTACAAATGCCGCAAAAGTGCGCATACAACATGTTGTACGGATGTTTGATGACCGTTGTAGTTGTGTGTCCCATAAGCAAATACGCTCCAACACTCACCCACCCGCATTTCGTCCTTAGCCCTAACCGTAACAAGTGTCGAGGCAAACAAGGAGGTGGCCCTGAGACACATCCTGTTTGATAGCAACCGGGTTGGAGTTCGAGCTCGTCCTTATCAGGCAATTGCCAGCTGCTTGGTTCTGGCCAAGGCATTCGGGCCCATCGCACAGTTGGCTGTTGTCCTGCAACAGCGGTGGTTGTGTGCGCTTGTCCTACTCCCAAGGATTCAGCAAGCAGGATCAGCTTCACAGTGATTTCAATGTGGTTGAGTGTAAAATCAAAAAAAAAAAAAAAAAATCCTACAAAAGAAAAAAAACAACAACACTGCAAGAAAAAACTGTTAGAGACATTTGTGAACTGTGTGTGTGTTGCTGGCAGAGTGTCAACAATGTAAAGCAGAAAAAGCACCAAACTATCAAATTGAAACGAACTTCAATGACTACGACTCTGGCTACGCCCAAGGCCCAGACCCACACCCACACCCACACGCACACATGGAGCAGCACACTTAGCCCTGGCTAGCCTGGCAAATGACTTGTTTTCTATTTTTTGTTTCCTTAAATTGTTTTAGACATTTTTTTTTGTGTGCTGCTTTCCGCCCATTTTCTTTTATTATTTGGCGCGTTAGGGCCATGAAAAGTGTGGACATTATGTGGCCTAACATCCTGCCTAGCCATTCCTACCATATGCTGCCGCTGTGTGTGGGTGTGCTTGTGTGGGTGAGTGGGCCTTGTGCGGCCAAGAATTTTAAAACTGCTCAAATCCGTTGCCAACATTCTGTGGAAACTCCGCTTTAAAGGTAAGCTAATTGATTCGAGTAATTAAAACAACTGTCACGGGGCATTTACTGTCTGTCAGCTGCAGCGTAATTATAATAAATCAACTCGATTGCATGTGACCAACCAAATGCACTCGCACACAATGATAAATAGTGGCGAACCAAACACCTGACACTCTTCGCAAACATTGTCCTTTCAATTAATTATGCCGCCAAGACGAGGAGGAGGAGAAGGGGCAGCCGTTTCCATGTGCGTGTGACAGCAGTTCGCGGACTTCCGCCTGTCCTAAGCCCGAACACTTTCAAAAGTGTCGCTAAATTTTGAAAAGCCAAAGTGCTGCCTTGACTCCTGTTAGCCAACAGCAGCCATGCCTGCGTCGCTTAGTGCAGGAAATCAACTGAAAACTGCAGCGAGGCGTTTGCCAGCCAGCGCTGGCTTCAGGCAAAACTTTCAAATGGGTATACACCATTGTGGTGAAGTATGAGACATCAGCAAAAACTGTGCTCAACTTGGAAGACATTTTCAATTAAACGAAAAACAATATCGGAAAAGGGGGGCTAGTTTCGTAAGGAATCGCCTAGCTTCATATTAAAAAGCTTCCACTGAACCACTTTTAAAACGCCTTAAACTGTTTTGAAACTGGTAACAAATCAACCAGTTCTGAACTACTTATTAAGTCCAAGTACAAACCCTATTTGAAACAAGGCTCTGAACCACTGTCAAATCGGTTCACAGAATTGGCGCATAGCCTTTTAATCTTTCCTGTTTGATATTAACATACTGTGAAAATTTCATAAATTAAATTTAAGATGGCCATTTTCTGCGATCGGAAAAATACGTATCTACCTGCAGAATCGGTTCGGTTTGTTCGAATCAAAACTTCTAAAACGATAACCTTCCGCACCTGAGCCCGAACCGAACCCTTTATGCTTGGTAAAAGGTTCGGTTCAAAGAAGTAAAATACTTTTATAGTGCTGAATCAAAGAATTATCAATTTAAAATCATATTTAAATTCAGCTTGACACGAATTCGAAAAAGAAATAAAGCTGAGGTTGAATTAAACAATGTAAGCTTAGTAAAAGAATCTAAGAAACATCGAACCTTCTTGAGATTTTCAGTATTATTGACAAACACATAAAAATATTCCCCCTACCAAAGTTATTAAGACTTTCCATTAGCGCTTGCAAATATGTTTTCAATATTTTCTGTGCTGTCTGCTCAGCAAAATGACAGGTAAAAGTTAAGCAGACTCGCTTACAGTTCGACTATTCGACTATCGTTCAACCAATCTTAACGATTCACTTGACGGATCTATAAATAATCCTGATTATTGTATTTGTCGAAAACTGTGAACGATTTTGAGTTTTTTGTTTTTTCAAAATGTCGGGAGCGTGTCAAAAGTGTAAGATATACTTGATCTATAAGAAGTTTATGTCCCATACATTTCGAATCTCTAACTCTATCTCTTACCATCTCAGACCTCTGTTTGTTAGACAAGGCTATGTCGACTCGGACGTTGATGCTGATTGACAATATCTATACATCCTTCTGGTTGTTACCCACATTTGCATAACAACATAAATCAAGTTCTCCTGAGCAGTTTGTGTCTCTTGCCACATTCCCAGGCAAGAGGTTCCGCTACGAACTTGTATTCATTAGGTATTCATGGGTTAGGTAGTTCAAGGGTCAAGTCGTGCTCGCAAGAAATAGTTACGTGGCTTTTTATGAGTCTCAGATTTTGATTTCAACTAATATAAATATAGTCTTAAGAACTATTTTCTTCTAAAGCATAAGCCAAATCTTGTATTTCTAATTCCTTATCTTCTTCCTGGCAATTAATATCCGGTTTGTAGTAAGATTCAGTGGCGGATCTAGGAGGAAGGCATCCAAATATATGCAAAGAGCAAGAATCATGCAGTAATCAAAACTTTCGAAAAGAGCTGGAAAATATTTAGAATTGGCCTGTGGGGAGAGCTTCATTCCCTTAAGCCCCCTTCTAGATCCGCTACTGGCACTCAAGTCCAGTTAAGTATAAAATATTTGCTAGCTTGGGATATTAACACAAAATTATTATAATAGTATAACAAACTAGCTGAGTTCCGCTGTGCGTTGTTACTCCCCCTTTAGACCTCTTATACACCCGCCCACATTTGTCATCTGTCCATCTTGTTGAACCAGTACATTCACTCATATCAGCCACTCACGATTCAACTCGAAATTTGTTATTTTGGCCGAAAACTAGATAAAGTTGACGCAAATCTTAAAAAAAAACGAGAGCGTAAGTTAAAGTCGGCCCTGCCCGACTTCGAAATACCCGTTACTCAGATCAATTAGTGTTTAATAACCTTATGCGGCTCGGATAAGTATGCAACATTTTTTTAACTCGGCCATTTATTATCCAATCCTTTTGAAAATTTGGCCACATAGACTACACTGCAAAATCTGAGCTCGATATCTTAAAAATTGTGAGAGTTATTCAACATTTCTTATTGCGGGGGCCGTAGGGGGCGTGGCCAAAATTTGAAACAAACTTGATCTGCCTACAGACAATACTAGCTTACGTATAAAATTTGGTTGCTCTAGCTCTTCTAGTCTTTGAGATCTGGGTGTTCATACAGACGGACGGACATGGCTATATCGACTCGGCTGTTGATGCTGATGAAGAATATATATACTTTATGATATCGGTGATGCTTCCTTCTCCCAGTTACATACATTTGCACGAATTTAGTTTACCCTTTTTACTCTACGAGTAACGGGTATAAATATTTGGTTTCCTAACTCGGGAACATGCCACATATAGGGCAAATAAAAAGCATAACATTTCCAGAGTTATGCTGCACACTTCCAGCGATTGCCGATGTGACTTATCGCATAATGCAAGTTTGAGTGGGAACTGAATAAGTTCTAACTTGAACTGCAAATCAGTTGAAACTTAGCAAATTTGTCACAGTCATTCGGCTTCCATTGATTTGGGGCATGCAAAATTCGTATTATAAGAATGACAGATCCAATCTTAAAACGCAAATGAAGAGAAGAGAAGGTATGTCAGGCAAAACCAAAGAGATGAAGACGAATTAACGACTTCATCTACGCTTTCAACACGGTCCCTCGATTTGTATGAAAGCAGTTTGTCCGGTATTTGATTTTGTGTCGTCCATATCGTTCTGCGGCTCTATCCAGTTGCTGGAACACTCCCATATTCTTAACCAATGAAATGGCTATCAAGTATAGCCACAAATCTGAAGTCTTGAGACCAGCTCAGAACTTTCGTTAATTTGCGGGTGTTAAATGTGCCGTTCTTCCACCTTCCACCTGGTAGATGCGAATGCCAAAGCAATGTTCAATTCAATTACAGTTTAAGATATGGCGCAGTAGGCGGTCATGCCATTTGGCCTTCCATCATATTTTGGTGCTAATCGCTGAATCCAGCAATCCAGGTATTTGACTCGGAGAACTCAGAGCTCTGCACAAATGGCGCAGTAGGCGGTCATGCCATTTGGCTTTCCATCATATTTTGGTGCTAATCGCTGAATCCAGGAATCCAGGTATTTGACTCGGAGAACTCAGAGCTCTGCACATAATTCGAGGCGTGTCTCTAGCTTTTTCCTCTAATCAGCCGAGGCTAGCAATTTCCATTAATTAAGAACTTAAATAACTTTTATATTTCGATTGCAAAAACTCAAAGTGACTTGACAAAATCTGACAGAATCTTTTTATATGTCTGAAATAATTGAGTGGCACATTCCCAGCAAACATTTTTTATCGCAGAAGATAAGAATGCGATTCGCCTAGTAGGTATCGCTTTATTCTAGCGATATCGCATTATTATCGCATTCTCATCTCCCCACGGGAAGAAATGTGACACTATGCGATAACTTCCGGGCGATGAGAAAGCGACACTTTTGAGAGATAGTAAAAAGTCTCTTTTGAGCTATAGGAAAGCGATTCAGCCTGGGGATAAGAAAACGTCTTTTCTAAGAGATAAGAATGCGATTCTTCTTAGAGATAAGAATGCGTTTCTTCCTTGAGTTAAGAATGCGATTCTTCCTGGAGATAAGACTGAGACTCTTCCTAGAGTTCTGAAAGCGTTTCTTCCTGGAGATAAGAATGCGACTTTTTCCAGAGATAAGAATGCGATTCTTCCTAGAGTTAAGAAAGCGTTTCTTCTTGGAAATAAGCCATACAAATAAAATGTGTGTTCGATTTCTGTTATTTAACAGTAGTGGAAATAGTTTATTTTTTTAAGCTAAGTGTGTCAAATTCTTTGAATATATATGTGTAATTTGGGAGTGTATGTATGTATGTATGGTGGTTTCTTTATTTGTAATAAATTTAAGTTTTGTTATTGATTTTGAGTAGTTTCTTATTTATACGGTCTTCAGCATGCAAAAAATGTTGTGAACAGACTTTGTTAATGTCTGCATCCGTCGTCTTGGCAAACATATTATGAGCAATTTCTGAAAACAAAAGCCATAATTAGTGACATATATGCAACCAAAACTAAAATCTGAATGCTGACCTCTCGCCACCACTGCTGGATCGCCCTTGAAAACTGGGCCCTGTATTTCCATAACAGTTTAAGACAATTCTGGCTGCTTGTCGTCTTGTCTTTGCTCTTTTGGCTTTGATGGAGGACAATTCGACTTACTTAACGCAAAGCGCGAGGAATTTGAACACAAATTTTTAACGAAAAGAAGGTCTGCTTTTAATAAATACACAATCTATTATGCCTCTCACTCCGTTGACTATTGAAACGGAAAGGTTTTCCCAGGGGAAGCTGAACCAAAACACGAGGCCTACTGTAGTTTGTGCTGAATCGGAGCCTTTGCACTATGGTGAACTTTACTGGCAATGGAATGTCAGAAAAAAGTGTAATTGTCTTTACATCAGAGAGACATCTTTTTTTCATATTATTAAATAAAAGTGGTAGCATATTGCAACTCTGAAATATTTTGAATATTATTATTGTCTGACCGCTTGCTTATTTTAAAAGCCACAGATCAAACAAGTTACGGCAGCGGACAAGTAAACACACATTTTCCAGAAGGAAGAATTTCCTACCACATTAAGTACATGTGTCAATTTTTATATTGGGCCGGTTTTTTCATCTTTTGAAAGCGTTGCCAAAGTATTTTACTTTGGTAACATTGTAAAAAGTCGTTGAATTCACTGCAAGAAGAATCGCAGTCGAATCTTCTTAGGGAGTGTTAAGCGATGTATCGCCAATTCTCAGATGGGATGATGAAAAAGCGAAACCAACCAAAAAGTATCGCATTCTTGCCCCAAGGCGATTTTTGAGGGATATATCGCCAATTTACCGAATGGACTGAAAAAATGCGATAGCACATATCGCCAATTTATCCCTTTTATAATAAAAATGCGATACCTAATGTATTTTGTTAGTGTAAATCGCCAAACTATCTCCGAACTCTCCCCTCAAGCAATCGCCAAACTCTCGCATTGACGAGGGAGATAAGTAACAACACAAAATGTTTGCAGGGTTGCAGCATTTCAGTGATTTTTAGACAATCTTTTCAATCCTAGTTGGATCAATTGCCTATTTCCTGCTTTTTAATCAAAACTAGGTGGGATCTAATTTTAATTAGAAGGCAACAACTCTTCGACTTTGTAGAACTATCTCCACTCTCGCACACACACACACACTTTGCTTGTCACAGTTGTAGCCCGATAACATTAATTACACTCCAGTTGGCCCGTTTTGCTTGCCCCACCATACCCATGCCCCGCTTCCCTTCCCCATCACCATCCCCATCCCCATCCCCAACCTCTTACCACTTCTGCCATTTTCGCCTGGCGATGGCTTTGCCATTCTGTGAGTTTATTTTCATGTGTAGGCAGCTGCCTGCACTTAGCTTAGGCTGCAGCTCCTGCTGTTGTCTGTCAGTCCGTCAGTCAGTGGGGCCAAACATTTGCAAAAGACAAATGGCCCCCAAAACTGAAACTGCTCTGAAGCCGTTAACACATGCTCTCGACGCGACTGACGAGGAAATCTGCTGCTGCTGCTGCTGCTGCTGCTGCTGCTGCCGCCGTTGAAAATAACTTTGAAACTGCAGATTGAATTACGTGCACAGGCCGAGGCAGTGGCCGGGTTGAGTTAGAAACTGGGCGTCGTTTCAAAGTTGATGCCAAAGGTGTGCCGATGTCTGTCAGGCTGTCAGTGGTTGGCCTAGCCCCCCAGCCCCCAGCCCACAGCCACAATCCAGGCCACAAGCTGGGAGCCCTAGCCCTTCCTCCCGGCCCACGTCACCTGACATTGTTTGCTCTGCGGATTTGCATTGTGGTTAGTTGGTGGTGCAGTTTGTTGGTGTGTGTGTGTGTGCGCCTGGCCCAACTTAAATAAATGTTTTCTATAATCAAATGGTAATGCAGTCTAGAGCCAAAGCTTCCGCATTCTTTGCCCCCCGCCTCGTCCCCTTGGCCGCTCACAAAAAACCCAACCAAGCGTCCCGTCTAGCATCTTCAGTGTTTGAAGTAATTACATTGTTCCCGGGCATCGTAAAGTGAAGTGAAAGGCGTTAAAGTGTTAAGTTGCTTGTTAATTTTTTTGTTTTCGTGTTACTCGCCTCCTGGTCTGGTCTCAACTATAGAAGCAGCTGGGCTGCTGCTGCTGGGCTGTGGCTTATAGTCGCGCCTGATTAATGAACCGTGGCTATGTACCCGGATTAAGCTGGGCTCCTGTCAGAGCTTTGCCTCCTGTGGCTGCTGTTGCTTGTAATTAAGTTGAGTGTAGTATAAATAACTGTATTTGCCCAGCCGGAGTCTTGAGTCCTGAAATGTTTCATTAATTTTGTTATTTAACAAAGCATGGTATAAGTTTTGGGCGAAATACTCGGTGCGCGTTCAAGGAAAGTGGCTGGCTGGCCGGTTTGGGCACTCTAAATTGGCTGGGAGAAGCCAATTAAATACAAAATTTAAGAATTTTGATTTGATTAAAATGCATAAACTATGTAATACTTCAAATTGGTCAAGCCCATCATTGTTTGATGCATACTTACTTTGAGTAGGAGATGATCGGGTTCAGGCTTAGCGGTCCGGCTCGAAGGACCAAAGCACTTGAGGCGAGCTCTACGATCTCTAACAGTTTAGGACCCACCGAAATTCCGAAACTTCTTGGAAATTTTGCCAATTCAAAAGATTTTCTAAGTTTATAGAGTTGTTCAACATTCTTACATTGTCTTTCTTTTTAAACCCTGCTCCCATTAGAAATGGGAAAAGGGGGATCATGAAGTTGTGCGAATGTATGTAACAGGGAGAAGGAAACATTTCCGACCCCATAAAGTAAATACATTCTTGATCAGCATGAGCAGCCGAGTCGATTTAGCCATGTCCGTCTGTCAGTCCATCCATCTGTCTGTATGAGCGCGTCGATCTCAGAGAGTATAAGAGCTAGAGCCACAAATTTTTGCATGAAGGTAGGTGTATACCGTACGCAGATCAAGTTTGTTTCAGATCTTGGGCCTGAGAGGAAGTTGTTCTAGTGCACAAACTGTGAGCGCTTCGTCAACCAAAGTAAAAGTAAGTGTACTAGTCAATTCTTTTGACAGGAACAGCCACTTTCATGATCTTTTAGGTAGAGCAAACTGCGATGTGTTCATATGCATTTACAACCAGCAACTAAGTTCTGTATAGAAGCGTGAGGCTTATGAGCAGAGTGAATTGTTATATTACTAAGTTCAATTGGAGTTTAGGTGCTCAAAAGAGGATAGTGCACACTCGCCCTTTTATCGCCTTCTCCCTAACTTTGTAACGATTTTCGTGCCGCTTCTTCTGATAAGGCTATTGGCTTTTGACCTTACTCCTTCGTATTACCTGTTTTGGACTTGCAATATATATATAAATCCTCGATACTTTATAGAAAGAGAAAATCTGTTCGGTAGTTTTTATACTCTGTACCGTAGGTACATAGAGTATGATAAGTGTGTGCAAAAGTATGTTACAGCCAGAAGGAAGCATCTCCGACCCCATTAGGTACATATATATATTCTTGAACAGCATCAACAACCGAGTCGATATAGCCGTCCGTCTCTCCGTATAAAAGCACAGATCTCAGAAATGGTAAGAGATAAAGGTTTTATATATGACAAAAACTGGTTATATCTGCAGGCAGATTAAGTTTATTTTAAATTTTGGCCACACCCACTCCTGCCCCCGCAATTTGAAAAAAAAAATATCGTCAAATCTTCCACAATTGTGAAGATAGATGATGCGTTCCTTCTAGACATATTTTGAAATCAGAATAACTTATTGATCAGCCAAAGAAATGGTGAAGATCGGATGAACGGTTGTCGAGTTATGATCAAAAGACTGTTCGCTGCTGCAGCGCAGTAGCAGCGCTGCTTTCAGCATCAAAATTTATGCTGAGCGTACAATTTCGTTGGTACAGAGTAAATTATAGACGGGCTTGACCGACTTTCTTTCTTGTTCTTGTCCTGGAGCCGTTTCAAAAGCTAGAGGAGGTGCCCACAGCCTAAGCGCGCTGCCGCATTCGTTGTTTTTTTAAGCAAAGACAAGGCACAATTGCAACTCCAACTACTATTTAGGTTGTATTCAGCATAGATTAAGTTGTTGGTGATCAAATATTCTCTTTCTAAAATCCAGTTAAGTAAATAATTATAAAGTTGGTAGAAAAGAACCCGCAGATGATAAGGATAAAGGGTAGCACTGCTGTAATACCTATAAATAACACAGTCTTAACACTTGACGAACAAGTGTTGTTCTTAGGCACAAAGCTTTGGGCTCTCAGAACACAAAGCTCAGCATTGTACTTTTTTTCTTCAGCTCTGTTGTTATTTGACAAATGTCTTTAGTCCTATGTCTTCATAAGCTAGCTCGGTGCAACCCAACTCCCAGTTCAAACGAAAGCTAGTACATAACAAGTGCTCTTTACCAGCTGGATTCACATCAAACCTGATCCTTTACCTAACTTAGACAAGCATTTAATTAAAATTCTATTGCTTCCACCAAGCAGCTAAGCTGAAAGTGAGTAGAGTCAAGCATTTTTATGCTGTTTTAAATCTCGAAAAAATATACAAAAATCTAACAGATTTAATTAAAGAGTTTTCCACAAACTATTGGAAATAACACACACACACATCAAAAACAAAGAGCATTTATTGACCAAATTATTAACGCTATCATCGCTTCATCACGCACACACCAATTACCATTATTAGGAATCTATTTGCTTAATCATAATTTATGGTTATTATTTATAAACAGCTTTCAGTTGGTTCAGTGCTTTTTTTTTCATTATATTTAAGCCAATTGATTGTAAAAAGCATAGCATACTTATGAGCGGCAGGTAAAACATAAAGAAAAAACGTTGATAATTTAATAAACTTTTCAGCTGGCTTGCAAAAGTCACGCACTCTGCCAAATTCAAATGCAATTATCATATAAATAAAAGATGCAAAAAAAAACTGAAAAACTGATTTATTGAATATAATAAAAAAAGAAGCAGGCGACATGTAAATTATAATCATTTTCGCGTCGTTGGTCATTTAAATTATGTGTGTTTATTTGCAGTGGGTTTTGTTGTTGCATAAATTTTACACACATTATGCACAATTTTTCTCGGCAACAAATTGCATAATTTGCAATTAGATTTGTGGGTGTGTGTGGTTGGTTGGCAAATGCAATTAGGTAAGCTACGGGTTAAATATTATATAAAAAACCAACTGGGGAGAATTGAGTAAAAAAAAAGAAGAAAACGAGTTGGCAAGAGTTGGAAAGTCAAGTTGGGCTCCTCACGCTATTTATGGGCAACATGGGCTTTTGTTTTCGATGGCCTTTTCATTTGCAGGCAACACAACAAAAGAAAGCTAAACGAAAAAAACAAAAAAGCCAGTTAACTTTGGTCTGACAATGGAAAAACTCGGCACTGCCAATGCATTGTTTGGTTGGTCATATTCCTCCGGCGCTCTGTAAGCCCGCGTGCTTAGCCGCTAAACTGCCAATGCCCTGTGAAATGCAGTTGAAGTTGGTGCTTAAAGTTGTCAAATCTGCTAGCGCAATTAAAGCGTTCAATTCAATAGACAACAAAGGGGGAAGAAGAAAAAACAACAACAACAAAAAATCAACACTGTGTTGCCAGCCAGCAAATATTTTTGTAATTATTTTTGCATGCAAAGTGAGGAGGATTTTTCCAATTTTCACTTATCAAAGCGCACATGACCAGGCCAATATGCAAAAACTGTGAGAGAGAAAACGTACAGAAAAAGCTGACAAAATCAGAAAGAGAAAAAATGGTTGCTAGAGGCACCGAAATGTGGTTACTCTTTTTAAATATTGGACTTAATTGAAACGATTTTCGTAGAAATACAGTCAATAGAATACAGTAATGTCAATGTACAGACAAACCTACAGTTTTGGTTCGATTTCTCATCTTGTACATAGATAGCTGCTATGTATCAGAAAGACTTGCAATTAATTCTTACAATAGGAGAAGAAAGTCTAAGATTCATGTTCAAGCTTCATGTTCAAGAATTGAATTTTTGTATAATTTTTGCTTAAAATTGTTCTGCAAAATGAAAAGTCATATTTGTTCTTTGTATTGTTGTAGTGTAGCGCGAGCGGAGAAAGTCAATGCGTGAAACAGAGATCGCTTGTAACTTTCGGCAATACTACCGATAGGCTAAGTAGCAGACATCTATCCACACAGAGAAAAAAAAGGATATGTAAAAATATCCATTGGATGATTTCACGTATCCATTTGGGAAGGATGTGTCTTAAATATCCCTTTAATCATCCAACGGAGCTGAAAATCACGCAAAGGATATGAAAAAGGATCATCCTTGGGATAATTTTTCAGCTCCGATGGATGATTAAAAGGATATTTAAGACATATCCTTCCCAAATGGATCTTTTTTGCATCTTTTTTTTTCTGTGCATACATAGAAAAAATGTTGTGGTGTAGCGCGAGCGGAGAAAGCCAATAAAAGTGAGAGAGCTTGTAATTACATACATACAAAAATGCTGCGAGTTGGAGAAAGGCAGGGCCTTTGTACTTGTTTGCAATGACTTTGGTGGACTGAGGCACACCCACACATTCTCTTTAAACATAAATGTTATGGTGTATCGTGAGCGGAAAGAGTAAGAGAGGGCACATACTTTTGCCTAGCATGAAAACTGCTGTGGTGTAGCGTGAGCGGAGAAAGTCAATGCTGGAGAGAGAAAACGAGAGAGCTTGTACTTGTATGCAATGCTATAGGTGGACTGAGGCACACACACACATTCGATTTCAGACAAAAATGCTTGGCGTAGCATGAACGGAGACAGTCAGTGGGGGAAAGAGAGGTCGCTCTTACTTGTATGCATGGATATTGGTAGACTGAGGCGCACATACAAATGCATGCATACAAAATCTGATCAGAAACAGAACTGTAAGTGGGTTTATCTACATCTATTCCAATTGTACCTTTGTGTATGCCTAAATAATACTTATATTTTTAACTCCAATTTTGGTAAGCCGTGACTTTAATTTTGTTTTGTACCTCTACTTTTCTTTTCTTAGGGAGCTGCTACCATGAAGTCTGGGAATATATAAAAGGTAATTGTTTCATTCTAAACTCTACTACTAATAAAAGTCTTCAAATCAAAAAGAATGGAATATAAACATAAACAGCATACCCAGCTCCATAACGATACAGAAAGAGCATAAACTGTCGTACGCCTTTTCGCTGGCATAAAGTTTTACGTTTTTACGTTTCTACCCTTCTGTTCGTCCATCTCCATTCATTTTGGCCATCGGCTGATGCCCTTGTTAATCTGGCTGGCTTATAGACAGTCAAGGGATTGTGGGACGGTGCACTTTTGTTTAAACTTTCCATGTGGCTGGGGCTATAAATAGTTGCCTTCGAGTGCATTCGTGTCTCCTCAATAGATGATGCTTAGTTTTAGTGACAGAATTTGGTTGTTGGAATATTTTTGCATTTAGTTTATTTCTAAATTGACTTTGTTGTTGGGGATAAAGAAGAGCATCACACACTTGCTGCCGCTGCCGCTGCCGCAATCATACAGCTCATAAAAGTCACACAGCCTGTGCGTGTGTGTGTGTGTTTGTGTGTGGGAGCTCTTTAATGGTCATTAAATTTTAAGCACATGCGAGTCCTGCTCTGACATAAAACTGAGCTCCAGCTACGATTTACGGACCAGTAAACGTTTTGCCATTTCCATCAGCTGCTGCGGCAGTTTTCTTCTACGACTACGACAGCACAAGATGTTTGCCACATGGCATAAATGCTTATAAATTGTTCTGCTGAAAGCAGAGCAAATATGAAAAGCGAACACCCGCACACACACACACACACACACACAGTCCAAACCGAACATGAAATTCGTGTGGCAGCCACCAATGTTCGATTTGACGATGAGTTGGAGTGCCCCAAATTGTTGGTGCTTACAGTGGAGACTTTAAGTGGAAAAGATGTTCAACTGCAAGCAGGGAAGTTTTATATTTGGATGTGGGAATTAAATGTGCTTGGTAAGCGATTTACCAAAATTTTTGCACCTTAAATGTCTCACAATCAAAATGGATTTTATTTCGTTGGGATAGGTGCCAAGATAGCGCAGTGATGACAGTGACATTTCACCAAATGGGGACAGATCGACAAAAGAATGGGGGAAGAAATTGGACAAGAAAACTTAAATAGAGATAACTCAGTTTATCGATTTAAATTCTAATTTGGTTTAGGTTTAATTTCTGGGTTACTGAAGTCGAGTTTTAACAGCTGATCTTGTAACTGAGCATGTGAGACGGTCATTCCTGACTGTTAGGCCCCAATGAAATAAGGACCCAAATTTGAGGTGTTTTTATACCCTCCACATGTATAAATAAAGTATAAATATTCTTGATCAGCACGATAAGCTGAGCTGATTTAGCCATATTCATTTGTCCGTCCTTTCGTCTGTTTTAATGCAACCTCCTCCGTCAGTTTGAAAGCTATCTTCACCAAACTGTGCACGAAGTCTTCTAGTACAAATACGCAGCACATTTGTAGGAACCGGCCGTATCGGATGACTATAACTTATACCTGCCATAGGAACGATCGGTCGAAAAAGTAGTTTTAGTTAGTTAGCTTTTTGTTATCAATGGATTGCAATGCTTTCCCATGATTCTACTAAATTTGGTCGAAATCGGACATCTATATAGTATAGCAGTCATAGAAAAGTAGAGTCAGAGATGTAGTCCTAGTGAGAACAACTTTTTTATTTTCAATGAAAACTCCTCCAAACTTTGTATTTCATAGTTTGCTATGCTTTCCCATGATTCTACAAAGTTTGGTCGAAATCGGACAACTATATAGTACAGCTGTCATGGAAAAGTAGTCAGAAAAGTATTCTTAGTAAGAAAAACTTTTTTGTTTTTAATGGAAACGCCTCCAAACTTTGTATTTCTTAGTTTGCTATGCTTTCCCAGGTTTCAACTAAGTTTGGTCGAATTCGGACATCTATATAGTATAGCTCCCATAGAAAAGTAACGCCTCAAACGTAGTCTTAGTGAGAAAAACGTTTTTGTTTTCAACGGAAATGTCCTAAAAATTTACATTTCTTTATTTAATATGATTTCACACAGTTCTACAAAGTTTTGTCAAAATCGGATGACTATTGCATATAGCTGTAGTACGAAGGATCGGTCAAAAAACTAGTTTTAGTGAGAAAAACTTTTTTGTTTTGAATGGAAACGCCCCCAAACTTTATATTTCTTAGTTTTCTATGCTTTCCCATGATTCTACTAAATTTGGTCGAAATCGGACATCTATATAGTATAGCTGACATAGAAAAGTAGAGTCAGAAAAGTATTCTTAGTAAGAAAAACTGTTTTTTTTTTCAATGGAAACGCCACCAAACTTTGTATTTCTTAGTTTGCTTTGCTTTGCCTTGATGCCACTAAGATTGGTCGAAATCGGACATCTATATAGTATAGCTCCCATAGAAAAGTACAATCTGAAAAGTGGTCTTAGTGTGAAAAACTTTTTTGTTTTCCCAAAATTACCATTTATATATTTGAAATACATTTACACAATGGTCAAAATCGGATGACTATAGCATATGGCTGCAGTACGACTGATCGGTCGAAAAGGACATTCTATTGAGAAAAACTTCTTCTTTTACAATTAAATATTAGGCCCAATTTCAGCCTTTCTTACGCGTATCCACTGTACTGAACCCACTGCAAACATTTCATTTGCTTTGGTTATGTACAATATACACGTAACTGATCTATTTAGTCTGCCAAATGCCTTCCCTGGTCCCTACTAAAATTGAATTTATAGTTTATTTATGCGGCTACTAAGAAATTAAAGACTTCGCAACCTCCTCTACATAGCTATTGAGCAGCGAGAGACAGAGACACAGAGACAGAGAGGGAGTGTGGGCGCAGACACATGTCATGTTCAGGATACTCACACACACACACAGACAACAGGCACATAACTCAGGCTCATAAAAGCCGCGCGTGGTTTATTGATTTCAAAAGCAGTCTTTATAGACTTTAACGAGCCAAAAGGAAGCCAACCGTCGAGTGTATATACCCAAATGCCCCGCCCACTTTGTGTGTGCGTGTGTACTATATGTGTGGCAAATTGATTTTAATTTTTTGAGTAAGCTTTAACTTTGATCAAGAGCCAGGCACTTCACATAAATCTGTTAACTAAGCCGGGCGCTAATCAAGTGAAAGTTCAAATCGCCTGATTAAATGCCAGCCATCGACTCACCCACACATGCACGCGCACACGCACACGCGCACGCACACAGGCGCATTTACATAATAGCAATGAATGGCTGTTGCATACATCAGGGCGCCACGAGCTCACATTGCTTGCATAATTCAATTAATTTATGCGGTCGGTCAATGTGTAGTTTTTACGTTGTGCGGTTTTAGCTTATAAATCATTTTGCATAATTTATGCGCGGACCCTGCCAGCGAAATGCCAAACTGTTTGCTCAGGCGTAAAAAACACAATTGCAAATGCAATTTTTAGCTCTGTAAATATTTCATGTCCACAATTATCAACAACAAACCAAACGCGAACCTCGAGCCGATTGTCTACGGCACAGAGCAAACTTTATTACAAATTTATAAGCACTTTTGAGTCCGTCCCCCCCCCCCCCACATAACTTTGCCACTGCCAGTCAAGAAGTTGGCCACAAAAAAGCTGGCTTGAAACAAAAGGCAGACTTCACATACTAATATTTTCAACGTTTTTCTTTCTCTCTTTTGACACGACTGTCAACAGCCATTAAACGCTTGAAGCTGGCTCATAACCCAGTTAGCCTCACAGCGCACCCAGGCATAGATATCTGGTGGCATTTGCCACTGCCACTTCCCGGCAGCTGCGAGGACTCCCGACAGTTGTTGGGTGGAGAGAGAGAGAAAAAAATAAAAAAAACTGCGATTGTAGCTACCAACTTCTGACAGCGCAATTTATCACTATCAAACGGGACATGTGTGTGTGTGTGAGAGTGAGTCGGTAAATGTATTGCCTATACAACCAAAAACCGACTACAAAGTTGAGGTCGTAAATCAAAACTCAAATTTAACACATGCAGCGGCAAACGAATGAATGCCTGCGCCCGTTTTAATAATGTCCTGGCCAAAAGGGTATGATGGCTTTGTTAAAGAAGCAGGACACTCTCCATAGGCTATAAACAAGAATAAAAGGCCTCACTTTGATAAAAGTGCACAATTTTGATTTAGTACCTGGGAGTATAAGACAACTGTTTGAAGTGAAAACCCAATTTATTGATCAACTTTTTTTTTTTGGGTCTACAAATAACTACATGGAGGCTTTCTAAAGAAGGCATAAAAAACTCGGTTCCCTAGTCCTCGTCCATCTTCCTTCAACAATCGATAAAAGGCAATTTGTTGATGTGTAAACAAAAATACACAATTTATTGTTGACCCTCGAATTGGCACCGCTGCAAGGAGCAGCGATGGTAACTGAGTAGAAGATTAGCGTAAATGTTGGTACATATATAGGAAAAGAACTTTAAGAATGTGGACGGCTAGCAACCGACTCCATTTGATCAGGTTGTCCATGTTCCATTGGAGTCTTATTCCATTCCCGAAATTACTCTGGTCCTATCCTCTCTTCTCTTAGGTATATACATATTCTTGATCAGCATTATCAGCCTAGGTGATATAGTCCTGTCCGTCTATCAGAGTCTGTTAGAGTTTCAGTTCTATTTAAAATTTTTGCCACGCCTCCTCCTGTCCCTGAAATTTGGAAAAAACATCATATCTCCCAGAATATTATAGACAGAAGGTTCATACCTACTGGACATATTTAGTAATCAGAACTATTTATGGATCTGTCGAAGGAATGCTAAAGATTGAATGCACGATATTCGAATTATAGGGAAAAGAAACATTAACGCTGGGCATCATCGGCTGAAACAGCGATGGACGGCACTTCACCTTAACTTTGGGAGGTTACAGAGTATGTTATGGTCGGGCTTGACCTACTTTCTTACTTACCAAGACCTCGACGATCTCATGCAATAATCTTGCTTTCAAGTAATTATGTTAACATCCTTAGCTATGATTTGGTCGCTAACTTTTGCGAGCGATTGACAGTCAAGTGTGCTAAGATGTCGCCATTCGTGTGTTCAGTCTTCAAATTCACCGAGATCCCGAGTCCCAGACAAGGTGAGGTGAAAAGCTCAGCCTAGACATCGGTCTCAAATAATCTTGCCTTTTGGGATACAACCAACTGACTTATTCTACTTTTAAGAACGAAAATACACATTTAAAACGAATTTTTACCTACACAAATCATTCAAAATTGCTTATATATTTGAAAGCTTTCCAAAACTAATAAGATTAGATCAAATCTTCCTCTAAATTTCGCTGAAATCTCTTTGCATTAAGCTATTAAATACAAACGAATGCACTTTAAAAGGAAACTAAGTACTAAATGAATGCTTTTCTAATAAAGTTATCTATTTATGATAAAGTGAAGGCTAGTGCAAAATCTCTGAGTTGCTGATGATTTCATGGTTCTCATTCCAAATACTGTTCATGGATCTATATTTATATAGGTATAGTCCTATTGTTATCATATGTAACTTAAGAATTGACTTACATGTTACTCTTTCCCAAGTGACAAATCAGGCCAGCTGAAGCTGTATTTTCACTTGTCGAGATGTCAAATGAGATGGTTGAAAAATAACTTAGTTATGACCATATTCAGATCGCCAACTCTTATATTTTTGTCATTCTTAGATTGACCTGTCTGACTTCTAATTTGAGAAACTTTTATGAGATATTGGACAAGTGAAAATACAGCTTAAGCGGTTTTGAACGAACCAAGAGATAATCAGAAAAGCTATAGATGGACGCTGGATGGCTCTCTAAAAACGACTGCCAAATTGAGTTAAAAACACAATGATTTGTGAGTGACCAGCTCCAAAGGCTTGCAGCTGAATGATTCATCCTTTTTAAGCAATTTACTTATGCCCTGTTACACTGTTCGACAATTGTGACTTGATAATCTAGTAGTCCCGCAATTCAACATTTTTCGCCCATGAATTTGAACAGAATTTCATAGTCAAGCCCGACTATAACATATAGTACTCTGTACCAAGAAAATTTGTCTTTTGATCATAACTCGAAAACCGTTCATCCGATCTTCTTTATTCCTTTGGCGGATCGATAAGTTATTCTAATAACTAAATATGTCCAGAAGAAACAAGCCATCTATCTTCAAAACTGTGGGAGATATGACGTTTTTTCTAAACTGCGGGGGCGGGAGGGGGCGTGGCCAAAATTGAAAATAAACCTGATCTGCCTGCAGACATAAGAAGCATATGTCCCATACACATCAAACCTCTATCTCTTACCATCTCTGAGATCTGTGCGTTCATACGGACAGACAGACGGACAGACGGACATGGCTATATCGACTCGGCTGTTGATGCTGATCAAGAATATATTGTACTTTATGGGGTCGGAGATGCTTCCTTCTGGATGTTACATACTTTTGCACAAACTTATAATACTCTATGTACCTTCGGTACAGAGTATAAAAATCAACCAACATGAACCCCTACTACCTACCTTTTCAATGCACCAAATTCAGGTATCTGGGCTCAAATGCATTTGTTCAAAATCTTGGAAAAATGGCATAGATGTGGCTCATGTTAGTATCAATATCTAGTGAATTCTGAGTGGTGTTTTTTTTCAATTAGTTTTGGCTAGCCTCGCAATGCCCAACCAAACGTAAGTTGAAGTATGAATTCCCAACCATTACGAGTAGAGTGGACATAGTCTCGACATCAAATTCCTGACAAATTCCTTTCATACCACAAGGTGGCTTTTTGGCATTGAAGTCTCACACTAAACTTAAACGATAACAGTACAATTGTAGTTTGATGTCCATTAAGCCAACGGAAAATTTAACTGATGTGAGACATCTGATTGGCTATTACATAGAAGGGCTATCCATAGAGTTAAGGAATTTTATCTGTTGCTTACTTAGGCTTTAGTTTGGTAGTTTATGCTCATACCTTTCATGAAATCGTTTCATGATTTGTAATATAATACAATTTTTAGAAGTATTCTGGTATATTTTGCTTAAAATGTTGTCCACATTTGATTCTTAATCATCTGTTTATGTTGCTTGTAAGTTAATGTTAGAGTTGGTTGTATCAAGAAGATGAGAAGTCGAAGTTCAAATATGGAAACCAAATTCTCAACTTAAATTGTGTTTTAGTATTTCTGTTTAGCAATTAAATTTCTTAATTTCCTCTTCACTAAATTAACTTGGCCTAAATAGGCGCCACAACCGCATTTGACCACAGCAATGCCAATCATAATTGCTGTGTCCTTGTAGCAAATAGCTACTACATTGAAAAATAAGACCCAAAGAAGATCCATTTGGACTGGTTATGTCTTTAATATTCTTTTAAGCATCCAAACGATCTGAAAATCATCTAAAGAATGTTAATTTTTCATTTCCTTTGGATGATTTTCAGCTTTGTTGGATGATTATTCCAGTACCACCAGTTTCCAGTTTATCCGTTGTGTGGACATTATCTGGAGTTTTTCTTATAATCGATGGCATTTCGCTCTAAACATGGATGACATGCTAGAAAGAAAGAAGAACTTGTATCTAATCCACTGTCCAGGCCGATTAGTAGGACTTGTGAAAGGTTTTTAGTTAATTGTATCCTTAAAGTTGTTGGTTTTCCCCAAATAGTTGGCTCCAATCAGCTGATAGAAAGGTACAGTTGACCTACATTTTTCTGTGCACAAAGCGAAAACTGCTACGTGGCAGCAGGGCGATTGGGCAAGGGGGTGACACAAAAGGGTATTTTAGATTCGGAAAAAAGCAATTTTCATTTTCATTTCTGTTTATTTTCTGTGCTGTTTGCAGTTGTATTTTTATGCGCGATTTCTCTGGCTCAGTCTGAGGCTTTTGGCCTCGACTTCAGTTGGTCTGCCACTGTCCAGTTGTTTGTCAAAGCGGCAGACAGACAGACGGGACGGCGGGTGTGGGCGTGGCGTGTCGGCTGGCCTGGCATGCGTGGATGTTGCCGCACGCGTGAGTTAATCTGTCAAAATAGCTCAGCGGCAGACAGACAGCTCCCAGCTCCGGCTCCCAGCTCCCAGCTCCTGTGCCCACTTCACATGTTGTGCGCCTGGATTGGTTGCCTCTGTCTGTGAGTCGTGTCAATGCAAAGTTATGCGCAGCAGCAATTCCACGTTCTCATTCTTATCTTCATCTTCATTGCCATCGCAACGTTTCGTTTTAATTTGGCCTCGGCTGCCTTTTAAGTTGATTCCACGCCTGCGACTCCTTCTCATCATCCTGCTGCAGGAAAATGCCATCAAGTGCTTCTGCCAGCCACTTCGTTTAGTCATTTGGCTTGAGCCATTTTATGTTTGCTTGTGTAATTTGGTCTTCATATCCGCTGCTGCAGGAGGAGGAGGAGGAGCAAGAGAAATCGTCTCAGATCCGCCCGCTTCTTTTGTTGTCGCTCTGCCGGTTGTCATGTGCGAGATTTGCGTGTGTTTCGACGATTAATTTAAATCATTGATGATGCTTCCTGCCCATTCCTGTACCGCGCATCTATCTCCATTTCCATTTGATTTGCCGGCGTATGCGTATTTTATTTTTTCTCCCTTGAGCTGCTCCCCTGCTCGTTAATCATTATTTTCGACATTTGCCTGCCTCGTCAATTGCCTTTTATTGTCATGGAGATGTGGATGGAGCTGGGCCGGGTTCTTAATGCGGCACTTTAGCCAGCAGACAGGCAATTTTACTGCCTTGTTATTCAAAAACCATTAGCTATCAAATGCAGCCAAATGCACAAGCAAATTAGTCGTGCAGCGGGGTGTGGGTTGGGTTGGGGTGGGAAGCTCGTAGAAGACGACATAATTTATGAGAATGCAGCAAAATTCGGGCTCCGGTGTCCGGGGCCATAGGCATAATTAGTTTTCGAACTTTAAAGTTATGAGTGTTGCTATCTCTTTATGGCCAGACGTTGCCGCTGCTCCCATTCAATAAAGTATACGCCATGTGGCGGGGCATGGCGAGCACATTTTTCTGCTGACTGTGTAGGTGTGTGTGTGTGTGTGTGCAGGGGTTTGGAAACCCTCGTTTTTAAAGGCAGCTGCGACAATCTGACGCCAGGCAAAAATTCTGCAGACTCTGCAGTCCGAGCACAAAAATACAGGGAAAAAAAAAAATGATTACAAAAATAACAAAAATACTTGGCCAAGTTGCCGACGACGCCAGCAAGTCGGTCTGCATTTTTATGCACTTTACCTCATTTGCTTTGGCACTTTTCAAGTGCTTCGCATTGTCGAAAATACGCTGATGAAACATGGCCCTAAAAAGGTGCTCGCTCGCTATTTTATGTTCATGAATATTGAACTGTGAGTTTGTGAAGGCATTTTGAAAAAAATAACAAGTGTTTACTCAGTCGAAATTTGAAAAAAATGTTATCATTTAGGAGGTGTTGGCATTTTGAAGACTTTCCAAATCATTTGAAAACTTCGTTATGAGATTTGAGTCTCTATTTTATGATCCTAAATCCGTCGGCAGGTAGTGTTACAGCGGGTAGTGTGTCTGTGACTGCTGTGCAAGAGGTCTTAGGTTCAATCCCGCCTCAGGAAATAGTTTTTCCTGTAAAAAAAAAATTCCACAAACCAAGAGATTCGAAGGAGCTGGGCTTGGCTTGACTGAGGCAAAAGCTATGCTTCCTTGTGAAGCCACATTCAAGATTGGATGATAATAATATTATAATTGGGAAACACAATTTCCTTACACAAATGTAGTTTGAGATGATGGACTTCTATATCTTCTTATGAATCAGAATACTAAAAGATTCCTTAATAAGTGACACAGTTCATCCCAAGGCAGGATACTTTGTCAGGTGCTGGACTAAGAGATGACTTTATCGATTGTAAGCTGGATACTACGCTATCAGCATCTAATGCTGTTCGAGTTTGATACATTCTGATTATGTAAAGACAAAGCGATTAGCGACAATGCCTAGAGCATCGTGGGAAATGAAAGAAAGGGCAAAAGCTGAGTGCATCTTTTTTTGGATATAACAAAGTTGTAAAACGTATATGGATCTTCCTGGAACTTAATCGAGCAGCCCTTTTTAAGAACCATTATTGAACCATAAATATAAAAGAAATCCTTTCTATGAGAACAAAACTTTTTGGATTCAAAGACAACTCGAGATGGCGTCGAGACCTATCCATAAAATCTGATTTGATCTAATAAGTTGGAATAAAGTTTAAAACAGGGATGCAAACCAATCTAATATAATTACTGGTTCGGTTCAGTGGTTCAGACAGTTTCTGAACCGCCGGTTCGGTTAATTACACGGTTTTTGGAACTGACTGAACCGCGGTTCCGCTTCGGTTCAGTGGTTCACAAAGGTACATTATGATTTCTATTGTCATGTGACTTTTGCACACTTTCAAATTGAATTCCTATAATCCATTTGAATATCTTTAAAACCCATAGAAGAATGTCGCAAATTTATTGTGCCAGATTCAAAGGATTCGTCTATAAGATCCTAGAGGAATGATCTTTGAAAACAGAGAATGTCGGCCAGAAAAGATTAGAATAGAAAAGTATAAAAACTCTCGTGGTTAGCATTGAATTAAGGTGAATGTAATACAGAAAATTCCAAATATTGTCCACTAGAGGAAAGAATGTTCATTGATGGTACGTATATTAAGAGATCGGAGGGCAATTATAGAAGACTTTCAGAATTACTTGTTCCTAAATTTTCGTTAGGTCATCCTTAAAAGTTACGGCATAGGTAAGAATGTAGAGAGTCGAACGATATGTAGAAAAATTGTCTTGGGGAAACGATTCAAATCCCCAAAATAATAATTATCATTGGCTAGAGGAAAGCGACTCCCGTCTTAAAACTCGTCAGAGCGCTGAACCGAACCAAACCGTTTTTATTTGTGGTTTCCGGTTCGGTTCATCAATTCTTTAAGGAAGCCGGTTCGGTTTGTGGTTCGGTTCACCAGCTGGAATAAGCGGTTCGGTTCGGTTCAAAACCGGTTCGGTTCAGAACCGGTTTGCATCCCTGGTTTAAAATGAGATTGGCTTAAGAATATATCGGCATTTCAGATCAAAGAGGAATAACTTTTGATTTTCATTGGTTCAAATTCGAAATTTGTGGTTCATGACGCTTAATTTGGATGCACAAACAGACCTTTATTGTGTAAAAGTTTTTAAAACAAGAATCGTTGTTCCAAACATATTACAAATTATAAAGGAATTGCACTTAGAAAAAAAAATTAAAAAGTTTTTGTTAGTTCGGGATTTAATTTGTTCCCTATTGTGCCTAAAATTTCAAGTATATTTCGTTCTTAGAAGTACTTAAGCTAAGTACAAAACATTCTTAAATCTGTAATGAGAACAACAGCTCGTGAATCAAGCTATTTCGTATTTAAACTAAGTCGTTAAGTGTGAGAAAAACGCATTGGTAATTCAAGTGATTAATATCTTTGATTGAGTACAAAATAGACTTCCAATGCAAGCTTCTTAAAGTCTACAACTTAAAATGAGAATGATAATGAGCATTTAAATCGAATCTGCTTTTAGAATACTTCTTTGTAAAGTGATGGAATATTTTTGAGACCCAGTGAAACCATCTTGGTTTCTGGATCTTTTAAACTGTATTGACTTAATTTCTTCATCATTTTAAGAATTTATTGTAAAAAGCTTTATTATTTTATAGGAAATTCTGTACTTGTTTGATGTGCTCTTATATGGTTTCAAGAATGTATTGAGGTTGCCTCAAGGATTTATAAGAACAATCATATTTTGTACTTATTTTAAGACTTAAAAATGCTTGACTAAAGAATATTACAAGCTAAAAGTATGATCAAAAAGTGTATAAAATAGTTGAGAATGAGTTCAATACTTCCTGAAACAGTCGGAAATCAAGAAATTGCTGATTGCAAATCATACTTAAAGTGAGAATTTGATACTTGAATCAAGAACTTTCCTACTTATGTCAGTATTGACTCAGATTGTACTTAATTCAAGTAGAAAGCTCTAGATTTTTATTATGAGTGTCTTAAAAAGTACCTTGACTCAATAATTACTTGATTTAAGCAAGAATTTCTTAGCTCAGTGAGTGTCAGGAACTGAAAATTCTTGATTAAAGTAAGTAATTATTGAATTGAGAATGAGTTCAATACTTCTGAACAGTCTGATCCAGTCTTAAATCAAGAAATTGTTGTTTGCAAATCATACTTAAAGCGAGAATTTGATACTTGAATCAAGAGTTTTCGTACTTATGTCAGTATTGACTCAGATTGTACTTAATTCAAGTAGAAAGCTCTAGATTTTTATTATGAGTGTCTTAAAAAGTACCTTGATTCAATAATTACTTGATTTAAGCAAGAATTTCTTAGCTCAGAGAGTGTCAGTAACTGAAATTCTTGGTTGAACTACAAAAATTTTGAAAATTTCATTCAATTTATGAATGTTCTTAAAGAATAATACATTAAACGAAAGTTTTTTCCATTTTGTACCTAAATCGAGAATACATTTTCTAAAATCTTTCAACTAACTTTAAATGATTGATTCCACAATTGTGCAACCCATTTAACATCTTAAACAACTCCCATTAAATTTCAACTGCAAACCCCTTTAAATACCAACTCGATCGGTTTTGTTCCCAAGTTTACACTTAACATTTGTTTTTACACACAACAAAAAAAAAACTTTCGCAACGCTAAAAGTTTTCCAACATCCACATCAAATTTTCATGCGCACTGTAAACATTTTCTAATTGAGTTGAAAAATACATAACGCATTTTGAATTGTTTTTGTTTGGGCAAAAATAATGAGCAGAATGGCAGTTAGAGTGAGTGGGCAGAGTGGGATGAGAGGCTGTGTGTTTGCCTTTGCTATTACGGGCACTTGAGCAGTTTTTTTGGTTGAACAAACACCCCAAACTCCTTTCCTAAAAAAAAAATAATACTTACTTAAGACAACACTCACACGCCAAGGCATACAAACAACTTATATTAAACTGCGAAACAGCTTAAAGTTTCTCAGACGACTGACTGATTGTCTTGCTGGCTGGCTGGCTGGCTGCATCAACAATGAGTGCGGAAATTGCACCAGACGATGCCACTCGACACTTTCTAGATGAAGGAGCTGCTGGTCCTTGTTGTGCAATTAGGTGAAAGGCAAAGGCCTGCTGAAACACAGGAAGTGCACCAAAGGCAAAGATGGCAGCAGCTTGTTAGGCAAAATCAATACATAAAGCATAAGCCAACATTCTTATTCCATCTAACTTAATTGGCTGTGGCCAGAAGCAAAAAAAACAAAATAAAAAGAAGCTGCCAACAAAAATAACAAATGTCAACAAATTGTGACAAGAAATCAAAATTTGTAAAGACCAAAGCCGAGTGACAGTGAGTTGTGGACAAAGTGACAGGTAGAAACTGTGGGTTGAAATAGGAGATGGGAAGGTTGTGTTACCCAGTGATAGGAAATGTTATGGGAAGGTAGAAAGGTATCCTCCTCACTCTCTCTTTCTCTATCTATCTATCAGTGTTACTGTGGTTTCCTGCCCTACCCCGCTCCAGCCATTCGTTATAGTAACGAGCTGCGCCAAATTTATAAAGATATTTGATTTGAATTTTAAACAGAAAGAAAAGCGGGCAACAGGCAGGCCTGCGATTCTGTTTGTCTAACGCCTCGGGCACTGGTGGGGCATAAATTACGCAAATAAATCGCAAGGGGGGAGTCAGGCAGGCGGCCGCTGCTGATGGCCAAAAAACGTAACAAGATTATCAATGTCAAGACAATTATTTCCACCGCATCAGCATTCGTGCGTGGCATTTGGCATTTACATGATTGCCGCATTGCGTTTTTCGGCCGAGTGGAGGGGGGGATTCCCCTCACTTAACTGTAGTTGGCAAATTGTATTTAAATCATTTGCAGCTGATGGGACACACACACAAATGCTTCTGCTGTGCGCTCAGTCACCGAAAGCCTTCTAAATTAATTAAGTCTTTAAGGCGTGCCCGGGCACAAAGAGGATTAGCAAAAGCTTATTCGATATGTACCATGAGCAGACAAAGGCAGACATGTATCTAAGTGAATGCAGGCAAATGGATACGAGTAGACGGCGCACTTAACCCCACAAAACTTAAATATGGTTCGAAGCGATGGAACAAAATTTTAAGCGACTTTTGTTGACCTCAAATTTGATCATATGATATCATTTCGTTGGGGTTGACAAAAGTAAATGCTTGATTAAAAGCTAGTTAAATTACATGTGCATCTAAGAAAGGGAAAATATAGATGCTATACTCCACAAGTATATACTGAATACTACACTCAGAGAAAAAATAGAGAATTTCATACTTGGATCAAGTATTTTCGAGATCAATATTTCGATAAGAGTGAAAATTCTCGATCTAAAAGCGAAATTCTTGATCCAAGTATGAATTTTTGATCCCGGTTTTCGTGATCCAAGAGCTTCAGTTCTTGATCTAAGAACGAAACATTCTCACATCAAGTAGCAAAATTCTTGAATCAAGTGCCAAACGAACTCTAATCCAAGGTTATTCAATCGTGAATCAAGAGCATTCAGCATGGACCAAATTATAGAATGTTCTTCCGTTTATCAAGAGCTCATCAGATTCAAGAGTAAGATCGTTTACTCTTAAATCAAGAGCTTCATAGATTCCAATTATACAACAATTTAAAAGCAGTTGTTTATTTCCATTTTGTTTAAATTTATTTCATGGAAACTACTTGTTAAGTTTTAGCCGGCTCGAGGAATACATAACACCTCAAAGAAGTATCAGTCTATGCCTGTCCACTGGCAGTCGCCAGAAATGCCATAATCGGTTGGGAATTCCAAAGCAACATGAGTGCAAAAATCGATTGCGCTCTCCGCTCGATAGCTTCCCCACACACCCCTCTTCCATAAAAAATCAAACGGAGAGAGCGAGTTCAACGCTGTGTGCTCTCAAATGTGCTTGCTCTCCTCTCTGTTTTTTTTTACCTCAGTCCCCTCGCCTAAATACATCATACTGAGAACGAATTTAGCTCGATTTCAAGAGCGAAATTCTTGAAAATTCAAGAACGAATAAATATTTTTTTAAGAGCGTTCGCTCTCAACTTATTCGTTCTACTTTTTTCTGGGTGTAGAGTTAACATAATTGTTATATTGCTGGAGTTTAGAATGTAGACAGAGTCCTGGGAAACTTTAAGACACTTATCGACCATGTACTTTGATAATAATTAATCATATTTGTTGGCCTAAGGTTCTATTGTTTCAAGAACCTCTTGTTTTCATTTTCATTCATAGACTTCTCGCTAAAGACTGCAGGTATGCCCCATGCTTTTCCTCGCAATCATCACTTTAAGCAGTTGAGAACTTTAAGATGTTAGAAGAAGAAGTTGAAATTGTTTTTATGCATTAATGAATTCAAGCTTAAACCAAACCGAATCGATCCTTAATGAACCGTTTCTTTGTCTCATTGCAGCTTCTTGTCACTTTTTTACCCATTATTCAAACATTCTTTCTTTTAGTGAAGTGAAATTCTAAACATTTTCAAAAATCCAAAAATTCCAAAGAGCCAAAAAAGATAAATTTGGACTGAATATGTTTTTGGTTTCCATTTAATCAAACAACATTGCTGAAAATCTTAATTATGATCATTTATTATATCCTTTGGATGATTTTTATATTCATATCCAGTTCAAATGGTTACGGGAAATCAACCAATCTATATACAGGGTGCGCCATATAAAGTGTCGGTATGGCAACACTGAATAAATATAAAAACAAACAACCGATTGCTATATGTTGATCTTGTTCCTTTAATTTGGTCCTGTACAATTTATTTCGACTTCTTTTTGAACACAACATCAATCAAGTGGCCGCCTTTATTGGCCACAACAAAATGTGCCCTTTTTGCGGCATTTTCCATCACTTTTTCGAGCGTCTCAGTCGATAAAGTGGCGATTTCGGCACGAATGTTGGCCTTAAGCTCTACAATGGTCTGTGGATCGCTGGCATAAACCTTGCTTTTTAAATAGCCCCACAAACAGAAGTCTGGGGCGGTCAAATCTGGAGATCTGGGTGGCCAGTCAATATCGCCTCTTTTTGATACCAGGCGTCCAGGTCACTTTTTGGTCGTGTAAAGGTATTTCATGGATGCGGTGTGGATTTTCCGTGCCCCATATGCAACAATTTTGCTTATTAACACCACCAGAAAGCGTGAAATGGGCCTCATCGGTCATCAAAATTTGTTTCCAAAGTTAGCACAATTGAACGATTATTTTCGATGAACAGCGTCACTATTTCGGCACGTTGTTTTGGTGTGAAGCGTTCCATGGTCAAAATTGTACTAGATTGATGTTTCCAAAACATGTCTAACAAAAGCAATCGGTTGGTAAATGTCAAAGTTATTCAGTGTTGCCATACCGACACTTTAGATGGCGCACCCTGTATATTCTTTATCTGTCTTCTACGCGAACTTGTCTCTCAGTTTTAAAGCTATCGAGCTAAAATTTTGCACAGTGCCTTCTTTTTGCTGCACACTAACTTAAATGTCAGAACCGACCGGATTGGATGACTATATCTCATACCTCCCATAGGAACAATCGGTCGGAAAACTAGTTTTAGTATGAAAAAACTGTTTTCTTTTCAATGGAAACGTCTCCAAACTTTGAAATCGCAGGTTTTCTTTGTTTTATTTTTTAGTTCAACCAAGTTTTATTAAGATCGGACAACTATATGGTATAGCTGCCATACAAAAGATAGGTTCGAAAAACAGTCTTAGTTAGGAAAACTTTTTTGTTTTTAATGGTAGCATCCTACAATTTTGTATTTGTTTGTTTCACATGCTTTTACATTATTTTACAAATATTTGTTCAATTCAAATGACTATATCATATAGCTCCCATACAAACGAACGGTCGAAAAATGGGAAAAAGAGTATTTTTTTCAAAAAATTTAAGCGAGCACTTGCAAGGGTATAGAAGCTTCGGCACAGACGAAGTTAGCTTAGCTTTTTCGTTTTTCTCTGTTTAGTGTCCTCCATAATCAAACTTAAGCTATTCGAATCCCCCTATCTTCTCTTCTCAATAAAACTGCACCAAATCTAGCAATGTAACAAAATTAGCGTCATTCCTGCAATAGCATCGTGCGGTTGAGCAAGTCTGATCGGCTGATTGAATATGTTTTGCAAGTAAATCGACTTTTGTGCTTACAAACAACAGTACATATTTGTATTCATCCCATTTGGCATCTTTTCCTACTTCTTCTTTGGCCTGTTTCTACCTTTGGTGTTTCTACCACAACCGTTTTACGGTCGCGGCCGCTGCCATTAATGACCGTCACTCGCCTCTGCCTTCGAGCAAGCTTTCCCACCCCATCACAACTTCGATCGTCCCCTCATGGGCGTCTTCCCTAAGTCTTTTGCTCTCCGTTTGTATTCTGAATCCTGGGAAGATCAAATTTATGCCGTTTAGGTCATGAATATTAAATTTAGCAAAAAATTTGATTACAATTTAAACCAAGAGCTGGATTATTTGAAGCATGTTAGAGATTAATTTGCGTTTCCAGAAAGGGTACTCTTTTCCTTTCCTTTCTTCATGCACATTAGTAGTTTTGATATATTTTAGACTTCTGAAACACAAAAAAATATTATATTATAATTTGTTGGGTCTTGTCTGAGACTCGAACTCACAACCTTTCAGCCTTGCACTGGCCACAATTGGAATGGCAACTCATCGCACAGCACCATAGCAAGTCTAAAATGCTTTTGGCTTGGGAACGACCCAAGTTATGAACATTTGATCTCGAAAGGAATTGAATTGAGTAGAAAATCCTGTAAATTGTGATTGAATTTTTAAGCTCCAAGAATAAATAGATTGAGAACCAACCAGGTTTGTTAGGTTTGATGTGTGAGAGTGAGCGAGTTGGATCGGTTGAACGCAAAGGCAATTTTATTGAGGAATTGATTACACTAGGCAACAAGGTTCAGTATATTGAACTGCTGGTTGGTGGTTTCTAGATGATTTTCGTGTGCTGAACAAGAACCCGGTTTTCAGAATAGATTTTTGGTCATATTACCAAGCTTAAAATGCATATTTTAATACTTTTATGGCGTGTCTTATGAAACATTATCTTAAAGTATTATTTCTAAGCTTCAAAACAAAACTATCCCAAATATTTTTAGGATATTTTGAATACATTCTATTTTCAAGTTTTTCTTTGGTTTTTGAAGGAGTTAAACAATGTATGATCATTCGAGTGCAGTGCCTTTACCTACTCTAGTTCTTGAGTACCGTTTTTGTAAAGCCGATCAATTTTTATACCCGTTACTCGTAGAGTAAAAAGGGTATACTAAAGTCGTGCAAATGTATGTAACAGGCAGAAGGAAGCATCTCCGATATCATAAAGTATATATATTCTTCATCAGCATCAACAGCCGAGTCGATATAGCCGTGTCCGTCTGTCCGTCCGTCCGTCCGTCCGTCTGTATGAACACCTAGATCTCAGAGACTAGAAGAGCTAGAGCAACCAAATTTTATACGTAAGCTAGTATTGTCTGTAGGCAGATCAAGTTTGTTTCTAATTTTGGCCACGCCCCCTCCCGCCCCCGCAATAAAAAATATTCAATAACTCCCACAATTTTTAAGATATCGAGCTCAGATTTTGCAGTGTAGTCTATGTGGCCAATATCTACAATCTCACAAATTTTCAAAAGGATCGGATGGCCGAGTTAAAAAAATGTTGCATACTTATCCGGGATGAGCTGAGTAACGGGTATTTCGAAGTCGGGCAGGGCCGACTTTAACTTACGCTCTCGTTTAGAATTTAAAACAAAAAAAACGAGGCTACCTCTCTATTTTAAGGACCAATGAGAGTACTTTTCGAAGCCACAGGCTTCAAGTCCAAAGGTTCGGTTCGTGGTTATAACATCCTGGTGTCTGGAGCCACAACTCAACAGTTTAACTATACAAAGACTTGGAATTTTACAGGGTTGCACACGGGTTAAGCATTTGTCAAAACTAAGGCCAGCTACTTTTCATTCAAGCCATCTCTCCCTCATCTATTTACATCTTTTTCCATTTCTTTTTCCTACTTTTAGACACCCAGAACAACAACAGCAGCAACAACAACAGCAACAGCAACAACAAGTAGAACAAACTCCATTATCATTCACAACTCATCCGATTGTCATTGTCTATGTCTTCCCATGACATCCATGCTGTTGACTCTACTTACTACCTCCTCGTTCCTGTTTCGTCATCGTCATCGTCATCGTCATCCATCCTGGCTTACGATTTTGCGCTTGCATTCATTTTTATAAGTCCCCCGTGCACTGCTGCCCCCCTCCCCGGCCCCAGGGGCATGCTTATGCAGGTGCAGGCAGAGGCAGGCAGTACACTTCATTGTCTGTAGCGGCAAATCATCGTCGTCCTCCATCCGCCAAAGCTCTCGACGTGCGCTAATGGCAAAAGGTGAGTGGGTCGCTTCCTGTTTCGTTTCTAGCTGACGACGTTGGGCGCCGAAAGTGTTAAAAAAGTGACTTTTAATGGGTTTAAATCAAGTAAAAGTTGTTCAAACTTGACTTGACTCAGGTGGGGCAGCCGGCAGCAGCCATTTTATGATGCGCCGCTGAAGCTCCTCAATGCGAGCATAAAAAGTTTAAGCTGCCCGGGATCAGCTCAAGTAGCTCCACTGCCTTGGCCACTTGATGACGCTACTCGTTAGGTAATTTGGCTTTGATTGGGGTTTTGGGTGCATTTCGTGCTGCATTTGTTTCAATGACATAAAAGTTGTTGAAACTCGAGGCGAGGGTGTTAAAGTATTTATAGCGAACGGAGTGATGGGCGGGCGGGATGCATGACAGAAAAAAGTGTACGCTTCAAATGACAATTATATGCTGGCCAGGCGAGAAATGACATTTCAACTCGTATTTTATTATTCGATTTGGGTTTTTACTGGCCTTATCCCTTTTTAAATGTCACGTTTTCACCCACGCACGCACACACACACACACACACAGCCACAGACGCAGCCAGCATATAAATAACATATACACACACATGTCTGCCTCTTATAGATATGACCATCCTGCCCAACCCACCACACCCCACCCCACAAAGGAGGGTCCATCCCATCCTTTGCTAAGATTTTTATTACTTTATTTTATGCTCGTGCTGCTGCGGTAACAGACTCTGTTTCCTTCGCTCCTTAAGCCAGGCAATGAGACTCTAATGCGCGTAAAACTAATACAAATGCGTTTCTTATCCGTCTTTAACCATCCCCCCCCCCCGCCACCCACACCGAATTGCGTGTACTTGGTCTACAAGTGATGGCTTATGCGGCAATATACATAAGTAATATTGTTCCTGTCCTCCCACCGTCCGTCCGCTTGCCACAAGAAGTTAGATGTTAGCTGTGGGCGGGGTTCGGCCCGGGCCCCGGGGCTAAGGGGGAATAGCTTAACTAAATAACCATTTGATATGATTGCAAACGCTTTATATGTTCTTATCGCATTTGCGTTAACACTTTTTTGGTCAGTAAAACTTTATCTGTGTCCAAATATCTTTGGGCTTAAAGTGGGGTATAGAATTGGGGACTTCTTTGGGCACTGGAAAACTGATAAAGGCAGAGTTCCATGAACAGCATTCCAAACTCATCGCTTTAACTAAAATGGGATAGGATTGCTTTAGACTGAGAAAATTATTCTTTGAGGTTGTGCCTCTCTTTCTCTTATCTCTGGTCTTTATACATTCATGAAGAGCTGTACTGAAAGCGAGAAAGCTAAGCTAAGGTTTTTATACCCTTGCAAGTGCTCGCTTAAATATTTTCCAAAAAAGCACTCTTTTTTTTCATTTTCCGACCGATCCTTCGTTTGGGAGCTATATGATATAGTCAACCGATTTGGCCAAAAATTTGTAAAATTATGTAAAAGCATGTGAAACAAATAAATACAAAATTGCAGGATGCTACCATTGAAAACAAAAAAGTTTTTCTAACTAAGACTGTTTTTCAGACCTATCTTTTGTATAGCAGCTATATCATATAGTTGTCCGATTTTGATAAAACTTGGTAGAATTATAAAAAAGCATAGAAAACCTACGGTTACAAAGTTTGGAGACGTTTCCATTGAAAAGAAAAAAGTTTTTCTCACTAAAACTAGTTTTCCGACCGATTTTTCCTTTGGCAGCTATCACCTATAGTCATCCGATTTTGACAAAACTTTAAAGAATTGTGATAAAGCTTATAAAGTAAATATATGCCAATTTTAAAGAGGTTTACATTGAAAACAAAAAAGTTTTTCTTACTAAGACTGTTTTTCTAACCTTACTTTTGTATATAGATGTCTGACTTCGGCCATACTTTGTAGAATCATGGAGAAGCATTGAAAACTATTTAATACAGAGTTTGATGTCGTTTGCATTAAAAACAAAAAAGTTTTTCTTACTAGAGCTAGTTTTTTGACCGATCATTCCTTTGTCAGCTATATGTTATAGTCATCTAATCCGGCCGGTTCCGACAAATGTGCAGCGTATTTGTACCAGAAGACTTTGTGCAAAATTTGGTCGCCATAGCTTTAAAACTGACGTAGGAGATAGCATAGAAACAGTAGGGACATCCAGAAGGAAGCATATCCGACCCTATAAAGTATATATATTCTTGATCAGCATCAACAGCCGAGTCATGTCCGTCTGTCAATCTGTCTGTTCGTATGAACGCACAGATCTCAGAGATGGTAAGAGAAAGAGGTTTGTCATGTATGGGACATATTCTTCTTATGTCTGCAGACAGATCAAGTTTATTTCTAATTTTGGCCAAGCCCCCTCCCGCCTCCGATATTTAGCAAAAACGTCATATCTCCCACAGTTTTGAAGATAGCTGGCTTGTTCCTTCTGGACATATTTAGTTGTCAGGATAACTTATCGATCCGCCAAAGGAATGAAGAAGATCGGATGAACGGTTTTCGAGTTATGATCAAAAGACGGTTTCTTGGTACAGAGTATGTTATAGTCGACCGACTTTCTTTTTTGTTATACCCTTGCAAAGGGTATTATAATTTTGCCCAGAAGTTTGCAACGCATAGAAATATTCATTTCCGACCCCATAAACTATATATATTCTTGATCAGGGTGACGAGCTGAGTCGATTGAGCTTTGTCCGTCTGTCTGTCTCTCTGTTTCAACGCGAACTAGTCTCTCAGTTTTAAAGCTATCGAGCTGAAATTTTGCACAGAGTCTTCTTTTTGCTGCACACTACTAATATGTCGGAACCGACCGGATCGGATGACTATATCTCATAGCTCCCATAGGAACAATCGGTCGGAAAACTAGTTTTAGTATGAAAAACTTTTTTCTTTTAAATAGAAACGACTCCAAACTTTGTAATCGTAGGTTTTATATGTTTTTTTTATAATTCCACCAAGTTTTATCAAAATCGCACAACTATATGGTATAGCTGCCATACAAAAGATAAGGCTGAAAAACAGTCTTAGTAAAAAAACTTTTTTGTTTTTAATGGTAGCATCCTGTAATTTTGTATTTGTTTGTTTCTCGTGCTTTTACACAATTCTACAAGTTTTTGTCCAAATCGGATGACTATATCATATAGCCCCCATACGAACGATCGTTCGGAAAATGGGAAAAAAGTATTTTTTTAAAATATTTAAGCGAGCACTTGCAAGGGTATAAAAACTTCGGCACAGACGAAGTTAGCTTAGCTTTCTCGTTTTTTCTATGCAGTTGAAACTAGCTTAGAAAAGCCTTCAGAAGAATTATATTCTTCGAATGCAGAAAACCAGGGCATTACCGGATATTCCACGCGTTACTCTATACAAGCAAAGTGTTTCAGTTAAGAAAGCAACTCTGTTTGGTTCACTTTTTCATAAAGAACATACAATCTAAGATATAAATGGCCATACAAGTGAATGTAAGGGAAAACAAGAAAGAAAGTCGGTCAAGCCCGACTATAACATACTCTGTACCAAGAAATTTTGTCTTTTGATCATAACTCGAAAACCGTTCATCCGATCTTCTTCATTTCTTTGGCGGATCGATAAGTTATCCTAAGAACTAAATATGTCCAGAAGGAACAAGCCATCTATCTTCAAAACTGTGGGAGATATGACGTTTTTTCTCTAATTGCGGGGGCGGGAGGGGGCGTGGCCAAAATTGAAAATAAACTTGATCTGCCTGCAGACATAAGAAGCATATGTCCCATACATGTCAAACCTCTATCTCTTACCATCTCTGAGATCTGTGCGTTCATACGGACAGACAGACAGACGGACAGACGGACATGGCTATATCGACTCGGCTGTTGATGCTGATCAAGAATATATATACTTTATGGGGTCGGAGATGCTTCCTTCTGGATGTTACATACTTTTGCACAAACTTATAATACTCTATGTACCTTCGGTACAGAGTATAATTAAAGAAAAATTTGAAATGTGTATCTTCGATTTTTCATAAGTGTGCTGTCTGTGTGCCAAGTTTGCTGAACTAATATAAAACTGAAGGGTCCACATTGAAATGTTGCCTTTGCCATTCATACGTATGATTTTGACTTTGCAACTCACAATTTTCAGTAGAAATTCAAAGTCAGAACTTGCCCCCTCTCCCGAATGATTTGCATTAATTTGCTGGCCATAGAATTTTGTGTCAAATCACAAAGCCAAACAACAATGGCAATTAATTAAAACAATTTTTCGGGCTTTATTCCGCTGTCCTCTTTTTGTGTGCACTGAATACGCTCATATAATTCGACTAATCTTGGCTTTCCGGCCTATCCACAATTTTTTTTTTCTTTTTTGTTAGCAAAGACCCCAACAAAGCGAACGAGGACGACAACAACGACCCTAATGTATAATGGAAAAGTTTTGCATGGAAATTAATTTAACTACCCCAAGTTACATCGAATGCCATCTAATCTGTAGCCATTTGTGTTTGGCTTTTTATTGATTTGGTGAAGTAACTTTGGAGCAACCTTGCAAACGGGTAACATGTGCTGGCCCATCAGGGGGTGGGTGGGGGCCTTGGTAATCAATGGACAATTTACTACTACTGTTCAGGCAGTTTCAGGTTCTCTGCGCAAAGTGCGCAATTTGATATTATTTGCCTGACAAGAAGGACAATTTTACAAGTCATTCACTTGGCATAACTATTGTGCAGCAGGCATCAAAATTATATATTTTATTGACACAAAAAAGAGCACAAAAAAAAGGCAGCACTGAAAAGTAATCGAAAAATGTGTAAATTTTGCATATTGCCGAGTGCCATTCGAGTTTCGAGTTTTTTCATCAGCGCTTTTAATTGAATTGCACTCTGCGTTGATAATGTTCGGGCAATTACGTGGCCGGCAAAAGAAAAATATGCACAAGTGAAATATATTTGATATAAAATTCATATTCCGTGCAAATGCCAACACAACCAGGCCAATTGACATCGCCAGTGCCAGTTCATAATAATCAGTGAAATAAATGTTGAATCAGAATGAAAAAAACCAACAAATGATATTTGCCAAATAAATGTGGTAAATAAATTACAGCTTACAGCGAAACGAATTCGATTAATTAAATTCGGAAAATCAAAGGAAAACAGCAATTCTGGTTCAAAATCCTCGCCTAAGCAGAAAGTCAAAAAGTAAACAAGTCATGAAACAAAAGCCTCGCCAAACTTGCCACTTAAAACAACTTAACGCTAAATCCGCGTAAGTCCATTAGCCAGGGCATGTGTGTGTGTGTGTCTCGCATATGACAAAAAATGAGTGGGGAACGCTTTATAAACAGCTTAACATGCCATTGTCACACACACGCCCGAACGGGCTAAAACAAAAATAAAAATGGCCCTCCAGCTGTCACTGATCCCCTTGTCTATCCAACCAGCAGCCAGGCGGGGCTCCTGCAGCGTGTCGTCGTCAACGACAGTTCCTGGGTGGGAAACATAAAGCGCTTACCCTGCGGCAGATTGATTTGTGGTCGAGTTCATGCCAAATTTAACTTTAATAGTTTTTACTGGATTTACTTTTAATTAATTTTGCGGCCATGGGGGCCTGTCCTGCTGCACAAGGATCCAGTTACCAGTGGGTTCGAGAGCAGCAGCAGCATCAGCATCAGCAGCCGGGTTTATCGTGCCGCGTAAAGCGCAATTAATTTCGTGTCTGTTTCGAGCAGCAATTGCCACGCCCACGCCCCTTCACCGCCTCCAAGTAGTGCGCGCAGCCGCCATTAATTATGAGATAAAACACTAAAATGTATCAAGTTGTTGCAAAACTGTGCTGCTGCTGCTGCTGCTGTTGTTGTTGTTTATGCTATTCCCGGCAAGTGACAAAGTTGCCGCCACAAATTTACTGCTGGGAAACTTAATTCTGTCCCTTTTTTAAGTTTAACATACTGCTCCAACTGAAGTCTTAAAAGAATTATTTTGTTTCTCTTTACAGTTGGAATTGGCTGAAATGCTGTGGGTGTGGCTGACATTTTGAGGGTAAGTTTTCCTTTTATTTTTGTCAATTGCTTGTAGGATTTTGAGTGTACGAAATCTATCTTAACTTGTAAATTTGTTATACAAAACAGTTTTACGACTTGTTTTTCAAATGAGGATTTATTCATGATTTCATATTTTCCCATGCTGATCAAAACTCAAGCTTATTTTTAGCAAGTTCGGTCTTCTTAACTGCAAACTTCTGCTTCCACTGCTGTTTCAGCAGCTCTTTGGTTGCGAATTAACTGGCATCGATTGATCGCCTGCCCCTGCCCTGCGTTTCTGTAGATCTTCAACTGGCCTGCCGCCTAACTGGTTTAACTAAAGAACTGAACAATTCCACTGTACTTTTCAATTGTGCTTATTTTTGGTTCAGTGAGCTTTGATTAGACGCTCTTATGAGTTGTTTCTTTCGTTGTGCAAAAACTAGCTCTGAGACTCGCTCCGAGAGTTGTTCAGTGATTCTTCATACAGTTCGGTGAATATTCAGCTGTGATTTGTTCACGTGTTCGTTTGTTCAATGTAACCTCAGCTATTTTGGCAGTCCCAACCGTTTTTATAATCTGTACCGTAGGTACACAGAGTATTATAAGTTTGTGCAAAAGTATGTAACATCGAGAAGGAATCATCTCCGACCCTATAAAGTATATATATTCTTGATCAGCATCAACAGCCGAGTCATGTCCGCCTGTCTGTCCGTATGAACGCACAGATCTCAGAGATGGTAAGAGATAGAGGATTGACATGTATGGGACATAGGCTTCTTATGTCTGCAGGCAGATCAAGTTAATTTTCAATTTTTGACACGCCCCCTCCCGCCCCCGCAATATGGAAAAAACGTCATATCTCCCACAGTTTTGAAGTTAGATGGTTTGTTCCTTCTGGACATATTTAGTTATTAGGATAACTTATCGATCCGCCAAAGGAATGGAGAAGATCGGATGAACGGTTTTCGAGTTATGATCAAAAGACTGTTCGCTGCTACTGCAGCATCAAAATATATGCTGAGCGTATAATTATACTCTGTACCGTAGGTACACAGAGTATTATAAGTTTGTGCAAAAGTATGTAACATCCAGAAGGAAGCATCTCCGACCCCATAAAGTATATATATTCTTGATCAGCATCAACAGCCGAGTCGATATAGCCATGTCCGTCTGTCCGTCTGTCCGTATGAACGCACAGATCTCAGAGATGGTAAGAGATAGAGGATATTGACATGTATGGGACATATGCTTCTTATGTCTGCAGGCAGATCAAGTTAATTTTCAATTTTTGACACGCCCCCTCCCGCCCGCAATATGCAAAAAACGTCATATCTCCCACAGTTTTGAAGTTAGATGGCTTGTTCCTTCTGGACATATTTAGTTATTAGGATAACTTATCGATCCGCCAATGGAATGAAGAAGATCGGATGAACGGTTTTCGAGTTATGATCAAAAGACTGTTCGCTGCTACTGCAGCATCAAAATATATGCTGAGCGTACAATTTTCTTGGTACAGAGTATGTTATAGTCGGGCTTGACCGACTTTCTTTCTTATTTCATTATCGAATGATCTCTAATCTTTACAATGTCCCAAGGATTGTTGATAAGATAGTGAGAAACTGAAAAGCTGCTAAATTTGAGTCAAAGAAAACAAGTGAGCATTTTCAGTGAAATGAACAACCCTTACCCAACACTTTTCCAAACTGCTGCCGTCGATTGCTTGCCTGTTTTGACAATTTGACAGCTCTCCAAAACCGCTTAATGGCTTAACTGTTGCAACATTTGCAAAGAATTCTCATTACACTCATCCGTCTTGCCTCTTTTAAGGTACACTATAAATTAGATTTAACTTTTTCCTATACATTTTCGAAAATTTTTGCATTTTTATAGTTTATTTCTTCCTTATATATCATTTCTGCGTGATTGGTGAACCAACAGACAAACTTTTACGGTTCTAGTATATCTGATAATGCGGAAAATTCGTCTTTGAATTTTATCTCTTTCTGTTAGGATTAAAATTCTCTCAAATTTTACAACATCTAACTGAACCAAACCATTTTGACATGTGGTTCGGTTTCGGTTCAGAACCGCCTTGTATTATTAATACCTCAATTTTGACCAGGGTTCGGAAAGGATCTTATCTAGCAGCTCTCGAGAGCCAGCTCTTGTTCTTAGCTCAAAACACTTGGCTCTTGGTTACGAGTTGAGGGCCCCAGGTCGAGGCCCAGGCCCCAGGCTGGTGAGCCACAACTCTAGGCTCGGCTCACCAGAAAAAAGGTAGAGCTCAAGGCTCAATATTTACATGTGAAATGACTAGGTTTTCACATTGAAGAAAACTTGTTGACGTTCTTGTCTATGTCTAAGGCATGCTAATAACATTTTCAGCCTACTAACAAGAAAGAAAGTCGGTCAAGCCCGACTATAACATACTCTGTACCAAGAAATTTTGTCTTTTGATCATAACTCGAAAACCGTTCATCCGATCTTCTTCATTTCTTTGGCGGATCGATAAGTTATTCTAATAACTAAATATGTCCAGAAGGAACAAGCCATCTATCTTCAAAACTGTGGGAGATATGACGTTTTTTCTAAATTGCGGGGGCGGGAGGAGGCGTGGCCAAAATTGAAAATAAACTTGATCTGCCTGCAGACATAAGAAGCATATATCTCATACATGTCAAACCTCTATCTCTTACCATCTCTGAGATCTGTGCGTTCATTCGGACGGACAGACAGACATGGCTATATCGACTCGGCTGTTGATGCTGATCAAGAATATATATACTTTATGGGGTCGGAGATGCTTCTTTCTGGATGTTACATACTTTTGCACAAACTTATAATACTCTATGTACCTTCGGTACAGAGTATAAAAATGCATATCTGAGGTAGTTTTATGCAGCTTAGAAGAGCCAGCATAGAGAAGGAAAGCACAGAAAAACAAACACTCGAGATATCCGAGATTAAATGAATGCCCAAAGGTTGTCAAAAGTCGGTTCATCCCGAGTTTTCTCATTTCAAGTACGAATAGGATTGAATTGTACGACTTTTGCTTGAAATTTCAAACCGAAGGTCTAGATAAAATCCATTTTGTTGTTCTGTGTATGATGTTTTGGAGTGTATACTACAGCAGACTCGACTCGACTTGTGTCTTTTAGTGTTATACATTCCTGAGGGCATTTCAAATTGATATAATTGGGAATATTACTCATACGCAGAGTTGCCTTTTTACATATATCTTTCATTCATAAACAGTTCTAATTAAGATACTAAGAAGTAAAGCAATGCTAGTTGAAACCATCAACCGTTTCAGGTGTCGTATGAGTAATTATTTACCGCCCTGTGGTGCAGCGGGTAGTGTGTGTGCCTGCTTGCTATGTGAGAAAATTAGAGGCACACAAGCCTAGAGATTGGACTTGCTTAAGGGGCTGTAAAGTCAAGTATTTCCTTTAAGGTGACATCTCAGCAGTGAATTTTTATTAACTTATCAAAATTTAATGAAGTTTTAGAAGTGCCGGGTGCTTTTTTCACTTTTTTTGAGCATATGCACTTGTGAAGCCTTGCAAAAGGTGGCAAAAACTTCAAAATGAATATAAAAGTGTTACAAAAGTAATCAACAAAATATCAGGCAAGACTTTTATATAAGTAAAAAGAATTTCTTGCTGCCTTTTGGGCTTAAAAATAAAAATCAGAATTCATTTGAAATGTGTCAATTATTATGCAACCGTAAGTCATATGTAAATGCAGCCCACAAGTTAACACAAATCCAATCAAAATAATAAGAACTCGCACACACGCACACTTGGGTGACAATCCTTTAGGGGTAGGTAGGCTGCGCACAATCAACAAATCAACATTGATGCATTTTACCCCCCCCCTTTCGGATGCACTTTAAATTTTCTTAACAAGAATCTTATGCAGTGGGATTTTCGTGGCAAGTTTGGGCATTGAATTGCAGATTCGTTGGGGCGACTATTTCAAATGCAGCCCACGCACACACCACACACCACACACCCCAAAATACTGGCAAAGAAAGCGGAAAGTCGAAAGCAACTCAAAAGTCAGTGGCAAAAGTATTCAAAAAGAAGTGCAGCTGAAAAAATCAGAAGAAGAAAAAAAAATGAAGCAAACGAAAAGTTGTACATTTCCAGATGCCATTTGACTTCACTGCTACATGTTACCAACGGCGGGGCGGTGCGGGGGCTCTCCTCTCCTCTCCTTTACATATATATTTCAGTGACTTTTGGCGCCGCCTGCAAAGACAACCAGCGCCGACAACGGCCTCGTCAGAGCCAGAGAGTTAAACAACTTACTTAAGCAAAGCAAATGGCCCAAAGGGGGCCAGGAAATTGTTGCATTTCGGTTTTCGGTGTGCCGTGTGCAAAAGTCAGCAGAAATATACTTGACTTGACTTTTGCTTGCCACAGGAAAAAAACAAGAAAACCAAAGCAACAACCTAACACAACACAAAACAAAGCCAAAGACGGCGGTGGCAAAAAATCGAGGCCAAAATGTAACGAGTCGTGAGGCGGCTGCTCCTTCTGTGCCTGGATGTGTGTGCTGTGTGGCACGTATTTGTTTTAATAAAACTTTTTGCAGCAAAACTTAATGAAATGTGGGCACACGCCTCAAACCCAGCCCAGGACGGACATGTGTCTGGCAGAAAGTTGTGTCGAGACAGCCGGAGCTGTGCCTGTACAAAGGAAGTTGTTGATATTTACGCTTGAGAAATTCAAAAGAATGCCTTTCAATTAAAAACAAGTGTGCAATAATTTAAATGTTTGGCCTGCGGTGCTGCAAATGGGTATGAAGAGTGGACCCAAAGCTGTGCAGCAGCCTCTGATTCAAAATGAGCCGTAAGCAGTACCTCTAATTGCCAGTTTCTGGGACAGTTTTGGCTCTGGCTGTGGCTGTGGCTGTGGCTTTGCCAAGCCGTCCACAAAAAAACGCATTACACACACACACACACACACACAAACAAAGGGGGAAACCAAAGACAGCTTGTTAATTGGAAAGTTTCATGCAATTATAAAACTTTTTTCATTATTTTTGGTCATTTTTTTCTCTGTGTGCTTCCTGTTGCTGCCGTTGATATTTTGTCGCCGCTCTCTCTCTGTGCATACAATTTTTGGAAATGGAAATGTGTGTGTTTTTTTGTGTGTCACAGGTAGCCAGAGAAATCGGACAGAACTGGCAACTGTAACCGAGACGAACCCAACTCATGTGTGACCAAAGTTAAAATGAAAGTGCCGGCGAGTCACAAAATAGTTGGAACAACAAAAAACAAATGCAAACGGAAAATTAATTTCATTTTGCATTCAGCTGACAATCGCAAGAGTTGGGAAAGCGTTTAAGCAACTTTAAGGGAATAACTAAGCGGTCCCACTTGGCCATTTAGGTATCCAATTGATGTGGTTTGATTTTGTTATGGCCATTGCCAACTACATAAACACAAATGGCAGGCAGGCACAGGCATCCCCAAAGGCTGAGCCCAGGGGCCAGTCAGCCAAATGAAACGAATGAATAAATGAAGGCGAAGGCACAAAACGCAAACGTCGAAGTCGACGCTGACAGTCAATTCAATGGAGAAGAACATGTGCACATAATAGCTGCTAAGCAACTGTCCCCCCCGCCCCCTACACCAGCCTACACACCACACCTTTGCCTGTGCACTCCACTCGACAACTGTTTCCTTGAGTGCTTTGGCTTTGCCATGTCCCAGTTGGCAGCCCACGCTGCATGACAAGACAGTTCATTGGGAACGAGAGCTGCTTGATATAAATGATACTGAAATTGATTTCATTTCAGCGCAAATTATCATATTTTATTTCAGGCGCGCCCCATTCCCCAAGAAACGGACTCAGCCCGCTCAGCCCAAAAAAGTAGGCTACAAAAATTGCATGAACAAGATGGAGGCTCTCAAAATGGCCGCAGCATTCGCGTATAGCATATATGATGAAAACTTTTAGTTTCGAAATGAGGAAAAACTGATTTAGCTGTATTTTTACTGTATTTGAGATGGGTGAAAAAAAAACTCCATATACTTCCCTGCAAACATTTTGTCGTGTTACTTATCTCCCTAGACAATGCGAAAGTTCGGCGATAGCTTGAGGAGAGAGTTTGAAGATAGTTTGGCGACTTACATAGGTATTGCTTTTTATACCCGTTACTCGTAGAGTAAAAAGTCTACTAAAGTCGTGCAAATGTATGTAACAGGCAGAAGGAAGCATCTCCGATATCATAAAGTATATATAAGGTTGTCAAAAAAGTCTTGCGGTATTTTCGCAAGCTTGTCTTTGCAAGCGCGTAGTTCTAGTTGTATTCGTCGCATCGGTTCACGCTAGAGCTTTTTGGAAAGCTCTTTTCACGCGCTAACACGTGTTTGATTTGTTGTTGTTTGTTTTTAGTCGTTCGTGAGTTATAGCGTCGCAAACATGGAGCAAAATAAAGAGAAAATACGGCATATTTTACAGTACTACTACGATAAAGGCAAAAATGCATCTCATGCTGCCAATAAAATTTGTGCAGTTTATGGACCCGATACAGTTTCCATTTCCACCGCACAACGATGGTTTCAACGTTTTCGTTCTGGTGCAGAGGTGATCGAAGATGCGCCACGTCGAAAATTGCGATAAAATCGCTGAATTGATCGAAAGAGACCGGCATAGAAGCAGCCGTAGCATCGGCCAAGAGCTGGGCATGAGTCATCAAACCGTTATAAACCATTTGAAGAAGCTTGGATTCAAAAAGAAGCTCGATGTATGTCGGTGCCACACGACTTGACGCAAAAAAACATTTTGGCCCGTTTGGATGCATGCGAATCGCTTCTGAATCGCAACAAAATCGACCCGTTTTTGAAGCGGATGGTGACTGGCGATGAAAAGTGGGTCACTTACGACAACGTGAAGCGCAAACGGTCGTGGTCGAAAAGCGGTGAAGCTGCCCAGACGGTGGCCAAGCCTGGATTGACGGCCAGGAAGGTTCTTCTGTGTGTTTGGTGGGATTGGCAGGGAATCATCCACTATGAGCTGCTACCCTATGGCCAAACGCTCAATTCGGACCTGTACTGCCAACAACTGGACCGCTTGAATGCAGCACTCATGCAGAAGAGGCCATCTTTGATCAACAGAGGCCGAATTGTCTTCCATCAGGACAACGCCAGGCCACACACATCTTTGGTGACGCGCCAGAAGCTCCGGGAGCTCGGATGGGAGGTTCTTTTGCATCCACCGTATAGTCCGGATCTCGCACCAAGTGATTACCACCTATTTCTGTCCATGGCGAACGAGCTTGGTAGTCGGAAGTTGGAAACAAGAGAGTCCTGTGAAAATTGGCTCTCCGAGTTTTTTGACAATAGGGAAGCGAGCTTCTATAAGAGGTGCATTATGAAGTTGGCATCTCGTTGGGAACTCGTCATCGAACAAAACGGCGCATATTTGACTTAAATCGCATTATTATAACCAATTTTATGAACAATTGAAAATTCAATAAAAATACCGTAAGACTTTTTTGACAACCTTATATATTCTTCATCAGCATCAACAGCCGAGTCGATATAGCCATGTCCGTCTGTCCGTCTGTCTGTCTGTCCGTATGAACGCACAGATCTCAGAGATGGTAAGAGATAGAGGTTTGACATGTATGGGACATATGCTTCTTATGTCTGCAGGCAGATCAAGTTTATTTTCAATTTTTGGAAAGTAAGACTCGATCCAAAACCTTAGGTTCACGGTTCGCGTACCAAACCTAAGACTAAAACCAGGTGGCAATGGCTAAGAGCGACAAGACGCTCTCTCACTTAGGCCATGTGGGCCTCCTGAAACTAAACTTCAGATGCAATTGCATATGAATATAATGATTCTTACCTATGATTAATAAAAGAGTCGGAAATTGTTGCCCTGAAAATGTACAAATCCGTTTTTACTAGCCTGAAACACATTTACCCACACTTTAAGGATAACTGACTGTATGTTCAAACAAATCTTATAAGTTCTGAGCAGACCTGCTGTTGACATTTTGGCGTCAACAATTCCCTAGGGTTAAATATTAACAAAAAGCACTTAGAAATCGGCAAGAGGAAGAAGTTTGCCTACATTCTTCCAGGCCCAAGGCTTTAAGAATATGCAAGTAAACTCAGCCGTCGCTAGTGTGAATGCTGATTTGGTATTGAAACCCCTTTACAATCAGCGGCATTCCTTTTACAAATAATTTGTTTTTTGTAAAGGGTTTTATTCAGCGAGTAAAAGTGAAAAAAAAAATTGCCAAATAATTTTGAAATTGATGAAAAATTCCGCAACAAATCTAATTAAACTCGCTGCATGAACTTCTTAAGGGCATTTCAAACAGGGCAGAACTTTCTTCTTTCGGTGAGTTGTACTTTGTATGCCTGTATGCCAGCCCCCACCACATTATGCTCCTGCACTCCTCCCTCAGCGTAATAATAATAATAATAATAATGCTGCTCAAGTCGCATACAACAAACGGAAGTTTCAAATTGAACACAAAATGGCAGCCAGGAGGGAGCCATCCCAACAAATGGGTACCACCCGGGAGAGAGAGAGAGTAGCTCTCGGAGTGCGTAACGGAAGTGCGCCCTCTGTCCGAACAGGAAGACAGCAAAGATGGAGGAAGACGTGACTGGTTTCTGTGCTTTGTATTTGCACTTTGGCAAATATAATAAATAACTTTTTGCTACTTTTCGTATTTGGACAATGCTTTAAACTTTGTCTCTAATGGCAATTCGATTGCCTCTTGGCCAAGTGGCAGCGAAAATCAATATGGACAGCAAAAAAAAAAAAAAAAGGACAGACAATCAGTTCAATTTCCGTCAACTGTCATGTGGCAGCCGGGCGGGCAGACTAATATAACTATAATTATAATTTACAAATAGATAATCTGGTCTTTTTTTTTTGATGCCCACCCAGCAGCAGCCAGGGCAGGCCATTAATTATAGTTAAACAGGGGTGAGAGCGACCGACCGACCGCATTTTCATTAAATGGATTTCAATTATGTTCCAAAAAGGCAGACAGCGGGAATGGGCAAAAATTTATGACAATTTTTTAAAATGAATTCATTAAAAGTAAAAATCAGACAAGGCAAACAACACCAGGCAGAGGCAAAGGAAGGACGGCAGGAAGGGCCACAACCAGGACCAGCACCAGGACCCTTTGATATTTAATGCCTTAACCCTTTGTTGACCCAAGCTGTCGCGCTTGCTGCACTTTATTTGGCAACTTAATCGCCCGACAGGCCACAATTTAACAGGAATTCCGCTCATCCCAGGCCGAATGTCATGTTTTATTAAATTTCAGCGCATTAAGCGGCAGCAGCTGTTGCCATTGTTGTTGTTGCCGTTGCCGTGGCTGTCGCTGCTCTTCCTTCAGGGCGAATATAATAATAATGCCAGAAATGCGTCAAAAATTAAGCGACCTTGTTAGCACTTTGTTTGGGAATTTCTTCGCGTTTTTTTTTCCCTTTCCCAGCGGAAACAAAAATTAAAAAGAAAATGGAAAGCGGATTGGGTTAAGCAAAGTTTTTGATACTCTTGAAAGTGCGGCCAACTTGTTGGGATAATCATTTGGTTAAATGAGGTAAAGACTAAATGCTCAGAGAAGAGTGAAGTGTGAAAAAGTGTGAAGTTTTAACTGAAGCATCGATATAAAAACTGTTGCGTCAAATAACAACAACCTTGGGCATAGTTTTTCAGTTTTTTTTTGAATATTATTTGTAAAGCATAGAAGGAAGCATTTTCGACCACTTAATATATATATATTCTTGATCAGCATGAAGAGCTGAGTGGATTTAGCCATGTACGTCCTTCCGTCTGTCCAGGTTGAAAGCTATTGCGACCAAACTTTGCACGAAGTCTTTTAGTACTAATACGCTGTACATTTGTTGAAACCGGCCGGATCGGATGACTATAGCATATAGCTGCCATAAGAACGAACGGTCGAAAAACTAGTTTTAGTGGGAAAAACTTTTTTGTTCTCAATGGAAACGTCTTTAAACTTTGTATTTCACAGTTGGCTGTGCTTTTCCATTATTTCACCAAATTTAAGTGAAATCGGAGATCTATATAGTATAGCTGCCATAGGAACGATCGGTCGAAAAACTAGTTTTAGTGAGAAAAACTTTTTTGTTCCCAATGGAAACGTCTCCAAACTTTGTATTTCTTAGTTTGCTATGCTTTACCATGATTCTACTAAATTTGGTCGAAATCGGATATCTATATAGTATAGCTGTCATAGACGAGTAGAGTCTGCAAAGTAGTCCTAGTGAGATAAACCTTTTTGTTTTCTATGGAAAGACTCCTAACTTTGTATTTCTTAGTTTTGCTACGCTTTCCCATGATTCCACTATGTTTGGTCGAAATCGGACATCTATATAGTATAGCTCCCATAGAAGAGTTAGTTCCGAAAAAAAGTCTTAGTGAGAAAAACTTTTTTGTTTTCAATGGAAACGCCTCCTAACTTGGTATTTCTTAGTTTGCTAAGCTTCCCCATGATTCCACCAAGTTTGGTTGATATCGGTTATCTATATAGTATAGCTGTCATAGAAAAGTAGAGTCTGAAAAGTAGTCCTAGTGAGAAAAACTTTTTTGTTTTCAAGGGAAATGCCCTTAAAATTTACATTTGTTTAATTGATATGCTTTTACAAAATTCCACAAAGTTTGGGCAAAATCGGATGACTATAGCATGAAGCTGTCATAGGAACGATCGGTCAAAAAACTGTTTTTAGTGGGAAAAACTTTTTTGTTTTCCTTTGAAACGTCCCCAATCTTTGTATTTCTTAGTTTTGCTATGCTTTCCCATGATACTACTAAATTTGGTCGAAATCGGATATCTATATAGTATAGCTGTCATAGGAAAGTATAGTCTGAAAAGTAGTCATGGTGAGGAAAACTTTTTTGTTTTCAATCGAAATGTTCTTAAAATTAAATTTTTATTAATTTGATATGCTTTTACACATTTCCACAAGGTTTTGTCAAAATCGGTTGACTATAGCATATAGCTACAGTACGAATGATGGGTCAAAATTGAAGTTCTATTGAGAAAAACTTTTTGGTTTTAAATGGCATCAACTCCAAATTGCTTATATGTTCGTTAGTTAGGTTTTTGCATGATTCCACCAAGTTTGGTCGAAATCGGACTTCTATTTAGTATAGCTGCCATAGAAAATTATGGCCCAAAAAGTAGTCTTAGTTAGAAAAAAGTGCTGCAAGTGTAAACAAACTTCAACTGAGTTAAAGTTAACCTTCCTTTTGTTGTTTTGATTTTAAAATTATACATTTTTCATATACATTGGATGATTTTCAGCTCTGTTGGATGAAAATGTAAGATCCATTTAACAGTAAATGGTTATTTTAGTATACAAAAATGGATTTTATAAAATATCCTTTCCAAATGGTTACCGAAATCATCGAATGGTTACTTTTTGATAGCCTCTTTTTTCTCTGTGTAGAAGATGAAAGACTAAAGGACTAATTTGCTTAACAACAGACACACGAATGGACAAAGCTTAATCAAACTCTGCTCTTTCTAGATATGATGTACCTTATATCAGAGATGTAAGCCGTTTGTACATAAGAATTGGTTCGGTTCATTAGTTATTAAACCGTTGGATGGGTTCATTACATAGTTTTCAGTTCGGATTTCATTTGCTGAGGAGGTCGGAAATGAACATTTCTGCGCAATATTAGAATAATCTTTGCCAAGGGTACAAAAACTGTTACTTATAATTCAAGTCAAGACCTGCTCTAATATTCGTTTATCACTTTATTCCGTTTCTTACACATTTCAAAGCTAGATGCTGATATTTTGAAAAAAAAAAGAACCTTTCTACCTTTCAAATACCAATTTGATTCCCAATAATCTCCCAATTTTTGCATTAATTATTTCATATTTTAAATCTAACCTTAATACTCACTCAGTGCCACCAATCATCATGGCATCATGCCATCATATCCCTTCATAAGTATTCTGTTTGTGGCAAAGATTAAAACGGTTGCGTTCCGTTTTAAGCGTTTTTAAGTATTTCACAGCCGTAAAATGTTTATTTAGCATTTAAAAAAGTATTTGCCGTTGGGCACGTTTATGGGGCGGTTAAACAAAAAAAAAAAGGGCAAACGGCCAGGCGCTGTCACCCCCACACAGGCTTGCCACCGGCGCATCATGGCCGCAGAGCAAACAGACAAACAAAGTGCCTGAAATTTATACAAAAAATATATATAAAAAACCCATTTAACAGTCGAGACTGAGACAGGCCGCGGCGGGGCCTAAGCCCACATCAAACACAGTGACTTTGGGCATTTCATCAATGTCGCCATTGTCAGTCTGTTTGGGTTGGAGGAAATGCTATTTTTTTATGCAAAAATGTTAATATTGTAATACCCAGGGATTGCGCGATGGCTTGAAGATGGGTTGAGGCAACTAAATTGCGGGAGACGCCTCAGAAGCTTAGTGTATAAATTACATTTATGATAACTAAAATATTGGCCTAGATGTGAGTTACAAAATTTGAATGCTAAATTCGCTTTCTATTTCTTTTAAGACTTTACTAAAATTCGGAATCTAAAATGAAATATAGTAGAGGTACAGTTTCTTTAAATGTGATGAAAACCTCAAGCGCTTTCATATTTTGACGGAGCTAGGTGATCTGATGCAAGATGCAAGCCGTTTGAAAGTAAGAACTGCTTCGAACAGCTTTCGAACCTTCAATTTAGTTTATAACATAACTTTTGAAGCTAACTCTACTGCAAATATGGTTCGGTTCAGTGGTTCACTCGTACTTTTTTGTATATTTTATATAGTACACAAGTTTCCATTTTCGAAAATTTGATTTCTGAAGTGAATGATTAGAATTTGTATTGCCAGAATTCATTTGTATAGCTCTTAAATCCTTATATAAATGCTTTCAAGCTCTTAATGTAGCAGAGAATTGAGAATATTGTGGCCTAAAGCAAGTGGGAAACTCGGGAATGTAGTCGCATATAAATTATATAGAGAAAACTGTGAATAATGGCAGAAGATTTACTGAATCCACATGGTGAAAGATGGTGACAAGTCATCCCTAGAAGCTATAATATCATCAACTCGGTTTCTCATAGGATTAATTCGATCTTAAAAGGGGCGAGGTAAGGCTTTTTGGTTTAAGTTCCCAGTGCTAAGTAAAACCCCCACTGTACATAGGTATCCATCTTAAAGGGTCCATCATCTAATCGTAAAATTAAACTTTCTTTTAGAGAATCGATGAGAATTGTTAAATTTACAAGTATCATTGTCTGAAGAACGGCTGTGGTGCAGCAGGTAGTGTGTGTGACTGCAGTGCAAGAGTTTGTGTGTGCGATCCTGCCTCGTTTTTTTTCAATATTAAACCTTCACACCCGGTCACCTTTGCTAGCTATTGAAAACCTTCACTAGCCATGGAATAGTTTCTCGAACTTTGCCGTTCGAATTCCGTTTTAAACTGTAGGTCACTTTCTCTTGGGTGAAAATTATAAGCATGCAAGCCTGGAAATTGAAAAAAGGTCGGCCCTCTGGAGCTGTAAAGTCATTTCTAAATAGGTTTTTCATCCTAAAACATGTTTAGATTAGTAGATTTTTCTTCGGTTCGGTTCGATTTGTGGTTCGGCTTATCTTCGGAATTGACACGAATTGCGTTAAAAAGTCTAAGTCAGATTTGTAAAGTGAATTACACTTGCTGCAAGTTATCCAACCACTTTATACTACTGTGGGCAAAAAGAAAGGAATTTGTTTGTAGAATGAAAAATCTTTATTTATTCTTCTAAATCAATTTCATGCCCTTTAAAGTAATCCCCTCCCAATAAAATACACTTATGCCAACGTTTTTTCCAATCCTCGAAACATGCCAAATAGTCCCTTTCCGGTATAGCCATCAGCGCTTTCTTCGATTTTGCTTTTATCTCCTCAATCGACTCGAAACGCGTTCCCCGAAGTGGTCTCTTGAGTTTTGGGAATAGCCAGAAGTCACACGGAGCCAAATCAGGCGAATACGGTGGTTGCGGAACGATATACGTCGAATTTTTGATGACTTTTTTGCAAAAAATTGAGATCTTTCGGTACCAAAACGAGATTTGACTTTTCGTAGGCCCAAATGGTCTTTCAAAATGGTTTTCACAGATCCAACTGATATTCCGATCATATCAGTAAGGTCTCTAACAGTCAACCGACGATTTTTGCGCACTAATTCCTCCACTTCATTGACGTGTTGGTCATCTGTTGACGTCGATGGTCGTCCGGAGCGCTCCAAGTCATCCACACGTTCTCGACCCTCTGGCCTTCCGCAACATCCTCAACGTTTCCGCAGCCGAAATTTCATTCCGCAAACAAAATTTGATGGCACTTCTCTGCTCAGACATTGGAAAAATCGAAAAATGCACTCTTGGTCGTTTGGAAAACACAAGCGTAAATATATTACTGATAATGACATTCACATGAAATTTGGCACAGATGTCATCAACAGTCCTGCCAACTCAAGAAAAAAAGAACTAGACCGAATTGTTAGGCCCGCGAAGTTTAAATTGAAACTTTTTGCCCACAGTAGTATGTCGTTTTCTCGAAAGCTTTTAATCAATAAAATGTACACCTGCAGTAAAAAACTTAATCGGTTCTGAACCTAAACCATACCGAACCGCAAATTTGTAATCATAAACCTTTCGTTCTGAAAATCTCAGCCAAACCAAAAGCACAAGTGAAAACGGTATGGTTAGGTTCATTTAATCTTCGGATTAAACGACGATTTATATCAAGATCTTATCTAATCTTACTTATCCAGGATCAAGATCTTAGTTCTAATTACAATAGTGCCGAGATGGTGATTGAAGCAGGGTTCCCGCTTCCTTCTACACACTAATGATTAGAAAACTGCAGAAAATATTTAATTTTTTGTCAGTTCCAGGGGTCGAATAGACGGGTCGATTTCTCATCGACTTGATAGCTGCTATGTGACAGATAAACTCTTAATATTATAACCAATTTTACTTCTTCTACATCGAACTTTCTTTCACATAAACTAACAAATTAAAGAGTATATTACAGATGTGGAAGAAGTGAAATCATGCCTTTGTGTGTTAGTAGCTTTAAATCTGAGCTTAAAGGCTCTTCAGTTGTTGTTTTTTTTTCCTAGAAAATGCTGATGACTATTCCGGGAAATACAGCCCACCTGCTGACTATGAAATGTGGCTTCCTTGAAGTAGATTGTTGACTAAACCTTCAACCTCTTCTAAATCAAAAACTTTTATACAATTCCCATGAATTGCAATAACTGACTCTTGGCACAGAGAATTTTCTTCAATTCACTAGAATTTTGCACTACCGCTACAACTTCTTCTTGTTACCCCCGGCAACGCTGGTAATTCATAATTAATGCAGTCGATGTGTACTTAACATCATTAGGGCCTGTCATCATCTCGTTCATGTTTGGCCATAATGTACGCCGGAGCGTTCGGTTCCGTGCTGATGGCGTATGAAAACAATTTGCGTGACAAAACTTGCTGAATAGCCGCTGGAAATCGTGTATCGTAAATCGGAGTCGAAGCGGCCCGCTGAAATGATTTTAACCGAGAAGCGGAAATTCCAATTAAAACGCATCAGCGCAGTGCGAACAGAGATACACAGAATCAGGATTGGGATGTGCCTGCGCTTTTTTGTTCTGTTCTCGCCGTTGATTTTTGTTGTGACTGATTTTCCATTTATTTGTGTAAATTAAAATAAATAAAAATAAATAAATAAACTGAAATCAAGTGAGACAAAAGCGAAACGAAATGAAAATAATAATAATAATAATGAGCATATGTAAATAACTGCAGCAGCAGCAGCAGCAGCAGCGAGGACAACAAGCAGCAGGATGTCAACTTAATTGGACACGCGCACACAAAACGTAGCTGATTACGTCCAGCCCATCGACTCGGTGTTTACTGTAAATATGCAGCCGCTCTTCAGTGCCGCCCTGACAACACAATCGCTTCTTCTTCTGCGTCTGTTTAAATTTCAATTAAATTGCATTCCAATTAAATTTCGGGCCACTTTGTCAACGGATTGGCACAATCAACCATTATTGTGCGTGATGAGTTTCGCATTGGAAATGTAACGCACAATTAGAACTTGGATGCAGTTTCAGTGCAGTGCTGAATAGTAATTACGAGAGTTTTGCACACGTGATGCATGCATAATGGCAAGTTATGCACACCGAACCGAACACCGGATATTGCACTCAGCATCATCTGCAAGCAGCAAAAACAAGCGAACACATTTTTGCTGATTTACCAAAGACAAACATAATTGAATTATGGCAGCAGAGGAGCAGAACACGGATACGTACACACACACACACACACAGACGTGTGTGCGCACGAACAATGTGCATTAAATTGGCAATTATTTGTTGATCGAAGCCAAGTAAAGAATTACACAAAACACAAATTAGAATAGCAAAACATAATTGCCAGATGCGATTAAGGCTGCTTCAATTTCGATTTAGTTTACAAACAAAACAAACAAAAACATTAACAATTTGTTTTCCTTTATCTTTTAAAGTCATTATCGGTTGGCAACCAACCAACCAATATATATATATGTTTCTGAGCAATTCGTTTTATGTGAAATGCATTGGACTGCAAAATTCTTTGTAATAAACTATGATATAAATTCCATTTTCCGTGTAAGGCATTATTATCTCTTCACGGGAAAACCGAGTATTTATACATTTTTTCGAAGCCCTTGACGTAAACAGTTTTTCATAAACGGCAGGAGGTGGGCCATATTGAATGAGCCGCCCAGTTTAACTAACTTTAAAATGTAGATATAGATTAATCTTTCCTTACTTTGAGTGTAACCAGCTCCGATTGGCTTCTTTTATTAAAAAGTTGAAGCATTTTTAGCTTAATTCTACTCAGAGTTTCTGGGTTTTCACGTTGACCCGATGAACCATAGCACGTAAATAACTCTCAACCCATATTGCCAGACGGCTCTGCTTACGACCACAACCGAAACAAGAAAGAAAGTCGGTCAAGCCCGACTATAACATACTCTGTACCAAGAAAATTTGTCTTTTGATCATAACTCGAAAACCGTTCATCCGATCTTCTTCATTCCTTTGGCGGATCGATAAGTTATCCTAATAACTAAATATGTCCAGAAGGAACAAGCCATCTATCTTCAAAACTGTGGGAGATATGACGTTTTTTCCATATTGCGGGGGCGGAGGGGGCGTGACCAAAAATGAAAATATACTTGGTCTGCCTGCAGACATAAGAAGCATATGTCCCATACATGTCAAACCTCTATCTCTTACCATCTCTGAGATCTGTGCGTTCATACGGACAGACAGACGGACAGACGGACGGACGGACAGACGGACATGGCTATATCGACTCGGCTGTTGATGCTGATCAAGAATATATATACTTTATGGGGTCGGAGATGCTTACTTCTGGATGTTACATACTTTTGCACAAACTTATAATACTCTATGTACCTTCGGTACAGAGTATAAAAAGCATAAATAAGAAATGGAGCAATATTTTGAATAATGAGACTGCACTGGACTTAAACCAATCTATAACTTACTACATTAAATGGTGGTTTAATTTATAGCACGTTTAAACGATTAGTCGATTGCCGAAAAAATGGTTGGACCCCACAGATAACTCAACTAATTCAATGTTTTCCTTAATTCAAAAATAGTCCTCATCGAATTCCACCGAGTCTTCAGAGACAATCTCAGAAAGCATCAAAAGGTAGTTTATTTCAGGAGAACTCAAGATTTGCCAAAAGCGCGGAAGAAGTAAGGGAAGGTCGCAAACTTTTTTGGCTGCAGAAAGTGCTGCAGTGTTCTTTATATCTGCTGTCAAGGGTTTTTATACATGGGGGAGTTAGGTCGACTGGAAGCCAAGAAGGCTGTATCAGGAGCATAAGTGGAGGTGTTTTAGGGGTCTGAAACCAGCAAGTCGGCGGTGTGCAGTTTCTACATAACTTGGCCAATTAAACTTCCTTGGAAGCATATATATTTAACTCGTATCTAAGCTCGACCATGAAGCAGCGTTCTTCGAGGATGTAGCGAAGTATAGCGAATTGCGCAGTTGGGAAATATGGTAACAACATTTTTTTGTGTTGACTTAATTTTTGACTTGATATGATCTAATGAACCACTGGAGCACAGATTGGAGCTTGATCTATTTGGAGCTTGATCTATTTGGAGCTTGATCTGTTTGGAGCTTGATCTGTTTGGAGTCATTATAAATTTGAGCTGACTAACTCGAACCAAAATATTTTCAGACTTGATTTACTTGAACCTTTTTTTTTAAACATGAATCAAAGGGCACTTTGATTCCACTCATGCAGGGCTCTAGTAACCAGCTCCGATTGGCTTCTTTTATTTAAAAATTTTATCAATTTTAGCACAATTCTACTCAGAATTTTAAGTTTTTACGTTGACCCTATGAACCATAGCACGTAAATAACTCTCAACCCATATTGCCAGACGGCTCTGCTTACGACCACAACCGAAAAAATAAAAAAAAAACGGTTTCGTTCTTCCCTCAACCGATTGATTGTGTGCTGCTAGCGCGCTCTCTGTTAGTTCGGATGCCCATTTCAGTCAAACGGTCCCAAAGTGAGTGTTGTTTAAAGACCGCTACGTCAAAATGTTAATCGCAAAAGGTCTCTGTGAGCTTAGTCAAGTGGGAGCAGAGCGTAGCAGTGCGAGAGAGAATAAGAGAGCGCATGTAATGTGCTGCATACATACTTATGCGAGGCACATGTACATATGTCAATTCGCATCAACATGTAAGCACGCACTGAGTGAGCTCACACACTTGCCGATAAACACCGAATGCTCACCGCGTGTCGGGCCGGGCCTGCCACACACACAAAAAAGACCTTTTCAGCGTTCGGTGGCTGTGAAAAGGTCTCCAAAAGACCGAGAACGAAAAAACAAAAACAAATGTGTTTCTCTCCTCTCACGACCGAAAACAACCAGAGAGCGCAGTTGAGGGTTGTTTTTGTCCCTATTTGTAAATGTGCCGCACGAAACCGGTTGTTTTCTGACAACTGAAAAGAGAGGACCGGTTGTTGCGACCTCTGCTATGAACTAATCTTCCAACCAGTGTTAGGTACTGCTAAAACAACATTTTATATCTTTGGGCAAGCTATTTTGGGTGCAAATATTCAATCAACATTTTGCAAATGCATTTTCCATGTGTGCCAATTGGTGTGTTACTTTCAGTTTATTTCAAAATGCAGGAACTGCGCATACGCCCCATTTACCATGACCGACTATGTTAAATTCCAACTGGTATAAGATGTTCATGATCCCATTCAATATTAACATCATTTATACATATTCTACCACGAATTTGCAATAGAGGCTTGTTCTTTCATATATAAAGTTTCGATTTTGCTTTGTTCCATATGACTTATGCTTTATATCCTATGCGAAACATCAATATAATGTCAAATACGGATTTAATTTCAAAATCGATCAGGTTCAACGGCGTTTGGTTAAGGACCAGTTTGTAGCCTTGTTTCCCATATGTTTGCGAATCTTCTGATTCTCAGGGGCATGCGTCATCAACGAACACAAACAGTAGTTAAAGGAATTGCCCCTTGAGTTATAAAGAGAGTGGTTTGGTACTTCCCATTTCTGCGCTTCAAGGTATGTTCTGACCAACCGAGAATTGTCTTGTTAAAAAAAGTTACCTTGTAGTGCCTTTGCTCGAATTCTGAGCAGAGTTGACCAGTGACAGTTTCATCCGGTTGTAGCAGCTCATAGTACCCACGAAATATATACATGACCGCGCTAACGAAAATATTTGTGTTTGGCGTCGATTTTAGCATATGGTCCTCTGCGACCCATATGATTTTTGGCGCTTGAGGTTATCGTTATGAACACTTTTCTCATCACCAGTCACAATCCCTTGTAGTCGTGTTGTAGCAGCTGTTCCTCAAATTGTGTCGAAAAACTATGTTGATTACACTTCAGCGAAACGACACATACTGATAAATCAAGCCCAATGAGGAAGCTTCAAAATGAAATTGGCTGCAACACTGTCCGATTTGGCTTAATACAAGTATTGGCAGTCCTTAAATCTTATTTGCACAGGCTATTTCCAAAAATCAAATCAAAATTTGAAAAAAAAATACATAGAGTGATTGAAAATATTTAATTCTAAACAATTCTGAAGAACTTAAACACAATTGAAATATATTTAATAATAACACCGTGCTACAGTGGGAAAAAAACCTGGGAAATGTCGCTTTTGGCGCTTCCTCATACTCGGTTTTACTCGGGGACCTCCAAAATCTGAAGATATGGCCCGAAAACCGTTTAGTGCTCATTTTGCTCACTTAACTTGAAAAAACTCGCGTATGGACCATCTGATTTTATATAATCTTGTTAGTTCCGATAGCGACCAGAAGATTCTAGTGTAATCAATGCTTTCAGATATGTTACGCGGTGGCTAATAAATGCGATCTGGTATTTCAAACTTTTTTTGGAAATTTCTACTTTTACCACCACTGGTTTGACAATATTCCTCCAAGCTATGTTTTCTTAGAATTCATTATAGTAGTACATTTAATTCTGCGTTAGTCAAATGTTGCTTAAATAAGTTTGGTTACCGTTTGACAAAGTTATTCGCGTATTTCTGAGCACACATCGGCTTTCTAGTATTCTTGTTTAATGTGCTTACAGAATAACTTTCAAGTTAACATAAATGCCCGCCAAAACTATACTCTGCTAATGTTTGGTGGGAAATTTAAATTGGTTTTTCATATAATCACATAAATTTTCACATATAATATGATTTACCATAAGGTGTGCGGAATGAAATACGAACATTTTTCTAAAGGTTCTCACAAGCTTTCCAGAAAGACGAGCACAGAACAAATTATTGAAGAAGTAAAGGTACTATTTCAGCATGTATTACACCAAAGATGAGCTTTCTAGATAACGCTCAGTAGTGACCATGGCGTTAAATGCAGCAGAGCGTCGAAATTTAATATGCAGATATAGCAACAACAACCCAAAGCAGACAAAGAATGAAATATTTCATTATTTTTCGGCTATGGGTTTCAAGGAAACTTTTATTTATAAAGTAATATCGGATGTAAAGAGTTGAAAAAATATGGAGAGAAAACCGGGCTCCGGAAAAAAATGCAGCTTACAGCATTCTGAAGTAAGAGCCAAATTAAAGGCTGAAATTGCGGGACGCACAGCCAAATCATATCGTGCGCTGACTAAGAGCCATAATGTGAGCGACAAAACTTTAAAAAAATATATTACAGACATGGGTGTAATGAAATTAAAAACTACTGTTTCTAAAAAGCAAAGAGAGACCATTAAACATCGGCTAAGTGCACTTTCCAGAAATTTGTTCTCTTCAAACTCATCAAAAATTTGTATTATGGATGACGAGACCTATTTCATAGTAGAGGGCCTCGAGTGGACACCTAAGTATTACTTCAAGCTATCTAATACTCAATTACCTGTAAATGTTACTCAAATCAAAAAACCAAGTTTCCTAAGAAGGTTTTATTGTGGCTAGCAAAAAGTGAACGTGGCATCAGCAAGCCCGTCTTTTTCAAGGGAGGATTAGCCGTCAATGGGAAGACTTACAAAGACCATTGCCTTCCAGTGCTTAAACAATCTATAGATAAGCATCTTGCGAACGACAACACGGTCTTTTGGCCCGATTTAGCATCTGCTCACTATGACAAAACAACACTAGAGGCACTTGATGTATTAATTATACAATATGTACCCAAGTCCCAAAACCCTCCTAATGTACCCCAATTAAGGCCAATCGAAAAATTTTGGGACAATTTGAAAAGAATGGTCTTCAGCCAATTATTTAAGCCCAAAAGCATCAATTGCTTGATCCTAAAAACTAAAAGGGAGCTGGCGAAAATCGATTCAAACGGAATTAAGGAGATGATGCGCAAGGTTCCACAAAATATAAGGAAAGCTAACTTAAAATAACTTAAAGTGTAAATAATACTATATATAAAATTCAAGTTTCTCGGACATCAAATACATTTTCTACTAATCTTATAGCATTTGTTCGTATTTCATTCCGCACACCTTAATGGACTGTTCAAATGCTACTGCTACCTTGTAGGGCCACGATAGGGCGTCATAAAACGCGTCTGAGAATCAAATTAAACAAAGGCTTTGCCATATTATTCCAAACAAATTTCACCTGCAACTTTCGAAGCGGAACTCTGTGGCCCAATGGAAAGAAAATAAATTCAGTTTCGCACTGTTTGGCTATTTTTCTCTCTTTATCTAGAAATTCTGCCCATTGCTTCCCGCCCGGCTTCCAATTTAAACTCACCATCGCTGACTATTTGTTTAGACAATTAAATTTCAAGTTTCTGCACAAAACCATATTTTCCATTAAAAAGCCAATTAAATAAAATAAATTACGTTGTTTGGGCATACAAAAATGTTTGTGTGTTTTTGCGCCCTTAAACCAAAAAGCACACTCCAAATTCTTTAATCAGTTTTTGATTTGTGGAATATGAGAGGAAATAAAACGAACGAATCTTCAATAAAAGTCATAAATAATAAAAAAAAGGGGCCAGAAAATATTCCCTCGGCTGTTGTAGCATAAAAAATTGCTCTAACACCTTTGCCTTCCATCCCCTACCCCCGCCCCCCACTTTTGAGCGATGGCTGGCGGACATGGTTTGGATACCGGATTGGATTCAGATGCAGATTCATATGCAAACAACTGGAAATGGAGGAAACAAGCAAAAATAATAGCTAAACGTTTGCCGGGCCTGGTCAGGTGTGGGCATGTCATTGAAACCATTCCGTTTGCTTTTTTTTTTGCCTTTTTTGGTTCTTTGATTTGAGTGGATATGGTAGAGGGCTGATTTGTTTGCCCGTCGAGCTGCAATCAAAAATCACGGGCAAAACTCTGATTCTGATATGCCAAAAAACTAATGTTTGTTTGCTTTAACCAGTTTCTGTTTGTTTTACTGGGGACACGAGGGCGAGGGCGATGGCTGCAGCTGTAGTGGATGGTTTAATTGTTGCGGTTGCTTGACACACGTGTGGGCCCATTGATTTAAGGCTCGGCATTTGCATTTTGCATTTTGTTTAATTTCATTTCATTCGTTAATTGTTTTTATTTAATTAAATGCAAATAACAAATAACAAAATATGTGGGCATTAATTATGCCAAAGGAGGGGGGAGAGTCGTAACCAAAACCAAAAACCGGAGGGTAACAACTGACAACTGACGGGTTAGCTGCTGGCTCCGTGTGGCCATTATTTATGAATGCAATCATTCATCTGATATTTTGCGGTTGGCGCTTGCATTTATCAAAAAAAATGTTTTATAACTCACTTGCTTAACAATGGCCGGTGCCCGTCCGGTGTGTGTGTGTGTGTGTGTGTGTGTAAAGGTATTAAATCTCATATTATTCTACACTTTGATTAATGTTTTTCCACGTGGACATCGATATGAAGCATAGTTTAGGGGCTTCATTTTTCAAAAAAGTAGTGGAAATCTTATTTATTGATAAACATTTTCAGATATTCGCTTACCCGCAGTTTTATACCTTAGATTTGACATCAACAGCCGCTGTTATTACCTTTTCAGGCATTCGAACTTAAAACTCACTTATCTTGCATACTTAAGCACAAATGCCGGCATCTTAGCCTACACGACTATCAAGCACTCGCGCGGCATAGCCGCAAATCACTTTAACAAAGAACAGCTACAAGCGACGATAAGCAAATGGTTAGATATTCTATATATATATTCTACAATTTTTGCTCTGACTTTGAATATACAAATCCTAAATGTAGAAAACCTAAAACTTTCGTTTGGTATTTAGTTTGTTGTATGCAAAATATAAGATATTGGTTTTTGTCTTTGCACGAAGCATTTAACCTTGCAACATGCCTGGATTACTTCAATTATTTCTACCTGGAGCATGTTTACTTTGCCAATTTATAGGATGTTAGGTTTAGCAGAGCGAACTAATCATCTCTATAGCTACTTTTGTTGTCTCTGTGTCTAAAGTCTCGATTTGATTTCTTCTAAGAGATACCAGAAAGTTTGCGGCGTCCATACAGATGATGTGGCAGACTATTAAAGAACTATTCAAGCTATTGAACCAAGGTGAATAAAACGAGAGCGTAAGTTAAAGTCGGCCTTGTCCGACTTCGAAATAGTCGTTTAGTGTTTAATAACCTCATGTGGCTCAGATAAGTATGCAACGTTTTTTTAACTCTGCCATTTATTATCCGATCTTTATGAAAATTTGTGAGATTGCAAAATCTGAGCTAAATATTTTCAAAAATTTAGTAGATATTGAACTTTTGCGGGGGCGCCCTTTTGTAAGAAATAAAAGAAGATAAACAATGGAAGCGTTGAGGCTAGATAGTTTTTAAATTACTCATACGTAGTGTTGACTTTGAACTTTACATATTTATGTAGTTGACATTCACTTAAAGCCACCGAATCGCAACCATTTTTTAGGGCTTGGGACCTGTGTTGCGGAGTCTTTTCCGGTATCCAGGTAGAGCTTAAGATATGGCTGGATTGCCACTTTACAGCCCAATGAATAAGCTAAGAACCAGTTGCAACCTATTTCAGTACGTACGTCTTAGCGTAGCCAAGTCACAATTCAATGGTGATAAATTTCATGGTCTATTAAGTTTTGTGTATACACCAATTAAATTTCAATAACTGTGATTTCAAATTCGTTTTAAAATTATGTGGCCAGCCCCCTAAAAGTGGGCAGAAAATAAACAGAAAACTCATTAAAATCATAAAATGCATTTATGACAGCCTTGTTTGCACCCGGGCAATAATGAACACGAGCGAGAAAGGATGCTGCTGCTGCTGGTAGAGAGGCGTTTGCTGAAAAGTGTCAAAATCATAACCAAGGCGTAGGCAAAGTTGCCTTGCCAGTCGCATGTGTGTGTGTCCTGGCGTTGCCTGCTTGCTGTTCCTTGCTTATCCTAGTTGTTGCTGTTGCTGCTGCCGTTGTCACACAATTATGCGTACAACAGTCACGGGCATTGTTGTTGCTGTTGTTGTAATTATGTTTGCCGGCTGTAAAACAAACTGGCAACAACACGAACCAGTTGCTGAAGCAGATACTGTGGCTACACTCGAAGAAATGCAAGTTGGTATTCGATTTTAAAGAGTTTTTTCTTAGAACTCAGTGCTAAAATGGGCAGAATTGTTATGTAGCAGCTAATGCAGGGATGCAGACAGAAGATTTAAGGTTAGAAAAGGTTAGAAGAAGAAGAATAACAGAAAAAAAATACACGAAATTTAACTTAAAGTAGGTATATAACTGAGACTACTTTTCGGACCTTACTTTTCTATGGAAGCTATGCCATATAGTTGTCCGATTTCGATCAAACTTAGTAAAATCATGGGAAAGCATAGCAAACTAAGAAATACAAGGTTTGAAGGCGTTTCCATTGAAAACACAAAAAGTTTTTCACACTAAGACTACTTTTCAGACTCTACTTTTCTATGACAGCTATACTATATAGATGTCCGATTTCCAGCAAACTTAGTGGAATCAAGAGAAAGCATAGCAAACTAAGAAATGCAAAGTTTGGAGGCGTTTCCATTGAAAACACAAAAGTTTTTCTCACTAAGACTACTTTTCTGGCTTTACTTTTCCATGACAGCTATACTATATAGATGCCTGATTTCAACCAAACTTAGTAAAATCATGAGAAAGCATAGCAAAACTAAGAAATACAAAGTTTGGAGGCATTTTCATTGAAATCAAAGAAGTTTTTCTCAGTAAGACCAATTTTCTGACTCTACTTTTGTATGACAGCTATACTATATAGATGTCCGATTTCCAGCAAACTTAGTAAAATCATGAGAAGGCTTAGCAAACTAAGAAATACAAAGTTTGGAGGCGTTTTCATTGAAAACAAAAAAGTTTTTCCACACTAAGACTACTTTTCAGGCTTTACTTTTCCATGACAGCTATACGATATAGAGGTCCGATTTCGACCAAACGTAGTAAAAATCATGGAAAAGCATAGCAAACTAAGAAATACAAAGTTTGAAGGCGTTTCCATTGAAAACACAACAATTTTTCACACTAAGACTACTTTTCAGACTCTACTTGTCTATGACAGCTATACTATATAGATGTCCGATTTCCAGCAAACTTAGTAAAATCATGGAAAAGCATAGCAAAACTAAGAAATACAAAGTTTGGAGGCGTTTCCATTGAAAACACAAAAGTTTTTCTCACTAAGACTAGTTTTTCGACCGATAGTTGCTACGACAGGTATATGCTAAAGTCTTCCGATCCGGCCGGTACCGAAATATGTGCAGCATATTTGTGCAAAGTTTGATGAAGTTAGCTTTCAAACTGAAAGATTAGATAGCATAGAAACAGACGGGCAAGGCTAAATCAACTCAGCTCGTCATGCTGATCAAGAATATATATACCTTATGTGGTCGGAGATGCTGCTTCCTTCTATGCAAGGGTATTAAAATTATGCCTGGTTGCTAACTAAACTTGACAAATCAAAGAATGTTCAGTTAACTACCCTGCCCCCTTTTTTGGATCAGTGTAGCCCGATTAATTATGGCAATTCCGAAATGCGAAATTATGGAAAATGACTCCTTAAAGACAAAAAGGCGGCACCAAACACTGCAAAATTCCTGGCACTTCAATCACGCTCATTCGCTTTTTGCGTTTGACAAATTGAAAATGCGCATAAAGTAAGAGCAAAGCAAAGAGAGGGAAAAATACTCGACTCGACAGACAACGTGATGTTTGCTTGTTCGACTGCTTCTTAAAATTACATTCCCCGTTGCCTTCCCCGAAAGCCGCCAAAGAAAAGATGAGAAAACGAAATGTCTGGGGCTGACCACGTTTCGCGTACAACTCCATTTATCTTGCTCTCAACGATTTTTCACTGCATAACTCAGGGCGCCACGTAGGACTACTCCAACTCCACCAACTCCACCTCCTTCTCCTTCCTCTGGGGGAGTTTTTATCTGCAATCAGTGGCCTGCACAATTTCACACATGGCCACAACGGTTCGATATGGTTTGATTAATGCCCCAGCACTCAGTGCGGCGCTGACCCTTGCGGACTTCTAAACAACTGAAGCTGACTTTCATTTGGTCGCTTCCAGCTGAAGCTGAATCAACGAAATCAAAACGTGCGGGTCCCCCATTTGCATTTGCCAATGTGAAGCCATTTCCATGCTGATTACCATTTCGCATTCATTCCTCATCATTTGCTTAGCATGTGACTCAGTCAGTCAGTCAGTCAGCCAGTCAGTCAGCTAGCTGATTGTCTGCTGCTCTGGGCGTGCGTGTGTGCTCAGCATTTTTGTTGACATATTCATTGGTGAAATGCAATAATGTTAGATTTAAATGCTTGACATCGTTTTTAGGGCCGTCTTTGGCGTGTCTCAAATTGAATTTGCGCGTTTGTCACGGAAATTGAAAAGCATCTGCTAAAGTTTTCCCCCAATTCGCTCCACGCTTCTCGCCTGTCATGAGTCGACCAAAGTTGTGTAAATTATTTTGCCATTGCACTTGTCAGTCGCCGCCCGCTCCGCTACGCTCCGCCCTGCATTTTCTCATCTCGTTTGACACACTTTGATGTCAGTTGCAGTTGCGCAGCCCAACTAATTTCCCCGACGAGGACACTTCCTCCTGCTTTTATACAACATTGATGAATGACAAGCCAGACCAGGAACTAGCCAAGTGGATTCGATAAGGCAAACCATAAAGGAATGGCCCCGGGTCGATTCGCATCCGCTGCAGCAGCATCAGCATTAACATCAACATCCACATCCACATCGACATCGACATCGACAGCGTTGTCAAAAGCAGAAGTAAACATTTTCATTAGAGAGAAAGAGAAAATGTATTATCGAAAAGCGTAAAACCTTTTCTTGAGTTAATCGAAAATAAAATTAGGAAAGGGAAGAACGAATTTATGCCAAATATTTCGCTGAAAGTTTGCTTTGAAAATGTAAATTTCAAATTGACAGACTAATTATTTATTTTCAACAAAGACTTTGTGGACATTTGCAGCTGTTTGTGGCAAATATATATACTATAAATAAGATTGATTTGTGGCCTGTGCTGCTCTGTCCAGCTCTGGGTCAACGCTTGATGTCAATTATACAGTCAATCAAAATCAAGAAAAGCCTGAAAGGTGGGCACAGTCTTTAACTGCTCTAGCAGTTGTTCAAAATGTTATTTGTGGTTTCTCAAATGGCAAAATATTTTGAAAATGTGAAATCGGCCCGATTTGTAAACCAACTCCATTTAAATGATAATTTTTCATGATCCTTTGGATAATGTTTAGCTACTTTGGTTGATTATAAGGATATTAAAGACATATACAGTCTAAATAGATAGGAGAAATCATTCAATGGATACATTTTAATTTACTTTTTTTCGTCTGTGTAGGTATAAGAATTGGCTTCTAAGATTGATTAATACTTTTTTCCCTTCTTCTTCTTCTTGGCGATAGCTGGGCAAACAAACAAAATAACATAAGGTATCGCATTTGTATCATACGAGGGGTTTTAAGCGATATTTGTGTATACCATTTTCATCCTCCATTCCCATTCCAAGCCATTTGATCTCGCTTTTTATACTCTGTACCGTAGGTACATAGAGTATTATAAGTTTGTGCAAAAGTATGTAACATCCAGAAGGAAGCATCTCCGACCCCATAAAGTATATATATTCTTGATCAGCATCAACAGCCGAGTCGATATAGCCATGTCCGTCTGTCCGTCTGTCCGTCCGTCCGTCTGTCCGTCTGTCTGTCCGTATGAACGCACAGATCTCAGAGATGGTAAGAGATAGAGGTTTGACATGTATGGGACATATGCTTCTTATGTCTGCAGGCAGATCAAGTTTATTTTCAATTTTGGCCACGCCCCCTCCCGCCCCCGCAATTTAGAAAAAACGTCATATCTCCCAAAGTTTTGAAGATAGATGGCTTGTTCCTTCTGGACATATTTAGTTATTAGGATAACTTATCGATCCGCCAAAGAAATGAAGAAGATCGGATGAACGGTTTTCGAGTTATGATCAAAAGACAAATTTTCTTGGTACAGAGTATGTTATAGTCGGGCTTGACCGACTTTCTTTCTTGTTCATCTTTCCATCTTTGAATTGCCAATTCATAGCTTAAACAAGTAAGGGCGCTGTAGTCGAGTTTACCGACCACGAAATACCCTGTTCATTTGTTTTCATTTATTTCTGTGTGACAAAATGTCCTCCTAAATGTAGGCAACACTTTTGGTAGTCCTGGCCAACAACTGGGGGGAGGGGTGCTCTTATCAGCTCAACTGTTTCGCTTATAACTCCGGTGTTTTTTGTCCGATCTGATGGTATAGATAGATATTGGGCCTAGCTTGATGCATACTAAACCACGAGGGTCTAACTTGAAAATTGTGGATCTGACGGTTGTTTAGGTCTACGATTTCTAGAGGAGGTCCTGGTTTTTTGGGGATAAAAGGGGGACGGGTGGGAATTTTCCAAATCTGAAACAAACTTCATCTGCGTACAGCATAAATCTACCTTCGTGCAAATCTACCTTTGTGGCTCTATCTCTTAAAGTCTCTGAGATCGACGCGTTCATACAGACAGACAGACGGACAGACGGACATGGCTATATCGACTCGGCTGTACATGCTGATCAAGAATATATATACTTTATGTGGTCGAAAAATTTTCCTTCTCCCTGTTACATACATTCGCACAACTTCATGATCCCCCTTTTCCCATTTTCAATGGGAACAGGGTATAAAAACACTAAGCAGACCCCCAGTTAATTTGCCCCTTAATATTAAAGTGCAAGGAATTCGTACTTAAGAATGACAAGTATTCAAATCTAGGCAATATTCAAGAATTATATAGTTAAACTTGTATTCAATTCAATAAAAGAAGAATACCAACATATTCCAACCTACGTTAACTTAAGTTTTAAAGCATATCGTATCTCCAAAGAGAAATGCCTACTAGTAAGTTCCACCTCACACAACATTAGGTAGATTATTTTCACAAAATTACCTAAATGACTAAAGACTCAAGCCAGTTTTACGATTAGAAATTGATTACTATTATGTGCAATTAAAGGAAGATTCGAAAATGACTCATGCAAATGCTCAAAATGTGATTTATTGAAATACGAATTGAACAAGATGCTCATATTACTCGAATATGTTGCGAAACTGATCAGAAGAACATTTTCTCACGACAAAAGTATTATTTTACGATCAGAAAACGAGCACAAGTATGACAATTTTGTATTTTATTCAGACCGAGGACTCAAAAATGTCTCGGATTTTGATCAAAAATGATATAAAATGTTTGCTGGGACAGAAGACGCCGGTATCCTAAAGCTGCGACTCTTCTAGAAAAGACATTTTGAAACCGTTTTTCTGCTCAGTTTCGAATCATTTGAGAGCCTTTTTATACTCTGTACCGTAGGTACATAGAGTATTATAAGTTTGTGCTAAAGTAAGTAACATCCAGAAGGAAGCATCTCCAACCCCATAAAGTATATATATTCTTGATCAGCATCAACAGCCGAGTCGATATAGTCTTGTCCGTCTGTCCGTCCGTCTGTCTGTCCGTATGAACGCACAGATCTCAGAGATGGTAAGAGATAGAGGTTTGACATGTATGGGACATATGCTTCTTATGTCTGCAGGCAGATCAAGTTTATTTTTAATTTTGGCCACGCCCCCTCCCGTCCCCGCAATTTAGAAAAAACATCATATCTCCCACAGTTTTAAAGATAGATGACTTGTTCCTTCTGGAAGATCGGATGAACGGTTTTCGAGTTATGATCAAAAGACAAATTTTCTTGGTACAGAGTATTTTTTGAAAATATTTAAGCGAGCACTTGCAAGGGTATAAAAACTTCGGGCCTGACCGACTTTAGCTTACTTTCTTGTTTTTTAATTGTATTTCACTAAATCACATTTTGAGCGTATTTATGGGTCATTTTCGAGTCTCTGTTAATCACACATGATAGGCATTTCTTTCTAATCATCAAAATGGTTCGGAAAAGACACATCACACCTTGATGAGTGCAAAAATGTGCTTCCAAATGTTGGGTGGGGAGACATTTTTGTTGTATTCAGGAACTGAGACTTGTTATTTATCACCAGCACTTTCCTTTCTTATCCCCATCAAGTATCGCTCTCATATCTCTCAGCAGAGACTTCTTCCCACCTCCAGAAGTATCGTCTTCTTATGGTTCAGAAGTGTGGCACAGTGGCATACATCTTCCCGTAAGAAGATAAGAACTCAAAAAATCGCATTCATATCTTCCGCAATAGGAAATGTTTGTCGATTGGATTACTTTGATATTGTTTATATCTGTTTTAAGATTGAGAAAGGTTTGTAGAATGCTAAAACCACAAAAACATCAGCGGTATACCGTTTTTCAGTAGTAATTTCAACAATTTGGTCTATTCGTGTGCGTGTTTTACAGTGAACAATGTCATCAAAACGTATTTCGGCCGTCTAACGAATGCGAAATAATACAGCAGAAGAGCAGACAAACAATTCCAATAAGAATTTAGTGTATTTAGACAATCACTTTCCATCATTCCACGTTCAATGTTTGACAACACAACGCTGGCTTAGCATCATCGCCACTGTGTTGAAAATGTTGAAAAAGTACAGCTTAAAACTCACATGCTACAAGTTCCTTCCGCTGACATATTCTCCAGCCGATTGTTAGATATCTGTGATGGAAAAGAACTTGTCCTGGAACAACCTCCTATGTTTAAAGTTAAAGTTACCTATAGTTAATCACATCCACAACGAGTTAGAGTAAAGAAATTGCAGCTCTCTTAAATCCCTCATCATTCGAGCATGTCCTGCAATTTGAGTGGAAACCAATTTTCAACAATGTCCAATGATAACAGCCATGAAGATTACTAAACAACCCAAAGTCGACTCTTCCGGTTTATTAGCCGTATTCAGCTTAATGAAAAGTGCAATTTTTTTCGCTTATTTTCCTCTCTCTCCTTTTTTTTATCCTCCAGTCGAGAGCACTCCAATTCAAAAGCAAATGTGCAAGTTTCAAACTCAAAGCACAAAACGAAGACACTGGCACACTCATCATCATCATCATCATCACCAACATCATCGTCTCCTACACGTTGCCCCATCTCTCTCCCATTGCCCCTACCCCATGCTGATGATGCTCGCCACAGCCACTTTAGAGACTTATCGATTTTTGTCTTGGCTTTTAGCCGCCGCGCATCTTTTGCCTTTGAGCCTTTTGGGTGTTTGCCGTTGGCTCCATTATGCATTTTGTATAGTCCGTAGACACTTTGATGACATTTTACGAAAGTGGTGCCCGCCCCCGCCCCCGCCCCCATCCCCATCCCCCACCCCAAACACTCTGTCATGGCTTAATGCCATTACGCTTTATTTTTCGTTGTGCTGACCGGCACAACTCCATCAATTTCAGCAGCTTTTTACAATAAATTAAATCAATCGATCAAGCCGGGGTCCAACAACAACAACAGCAAAAAAAAAGGGGAGAGGGAAAACACAGAAACTGTGCCAATCAATTAGTTTCGCAGACATGGCCACATCTCCGCTCGGGCAATAATTTTAATGAAATACAAATATAAATGAAGCGGCATCCAAACAATGGCAGCTCTTCCCCCCCCCCGGAAACAACACAATGGCATCCATCAATCGCCCCCCAAAAGTTTTAACAATGAGTTTGGTCAAAATTATTTCAAGCACTTGGCCGATTAGAGACGCCATGTTACCCCCCGCCACCAGCTGTTTATCTAAGCCATTTTGCGGCCATGTGACGGGAATCTCAAGTAGATTTGGACAACCTGACCCGATGGGGCGGGGGGTGAGAAAAGAAAGCAAAGAAAAGAAAAGTAAAGCAAAAATGGGAAAGTTAATATGAAAACGTAGATGCTCTGATGCTCATGGGAGGTGCTGAGATTATCTAACGGAACTCGACGTATTCACTTGGAAACTACAAAGTAAGAACTTTCCACTTGAATTAAGTACAAACTGTGTCAATTGTACGTTAAGTAAGACCATGCTTGATTTAAACACAAGATTCTTATTTTTGCAGTTTGAAAATACTTGTTTTAAGAAGGTTTTGGAATATATTACATCGTTCAGATTATTATATAAACACAGTAAGAGCACATTGTACAAAATGTGCTGGTTCCAGGGTCTTGAATTAACCAAGTCAAAGTCCAAGATGGTTTTACTAAGGATCAGAAATCTTTCCTCACTCCAAGAGAAAACGAGAAAGCTAAGCTAACTTCGTCTGTGCCGAAGTTTTTATACCCTTGCAAGTGCTCGCTTAAATATATTCAAAAAATCCTTTTTTCCCATTTTCCGACCGATCGTTCGTATGGGAGCTATATGATATAGTCGTCCGATTTGGACAAAAACTTGTAGAATTGTGTAAAAGCCCGAGAAACAAACAAATACAAAATTACAGGATGCTACCATTAAAAACAAAAATGTTTTTCTAACTAAGACTCTTTTTCAGACCTATCATTTGTATGGCAGCTATACCATATAGTTGTCCGATTTTGATAAAACTTGGTAGAATTATAAAAAAACATACAAAACCTACGATTACAAAGTTTGGAGTGGTTTCCATTTAAAAGAAAAAAGTTTTTCATACTAAAACTAGTTTTCCGACCGATTGTTCCTATGGGAGCTATGAGATATAGTCATCCGATCCGGTCGGTTCCGACATATTAGTAGTGTGCAGCAAAAAGAAGACTCTGTGCAAAATTTCAGCTCGATAGCTTTAGAACTGAGAGACTAGTTCGAACAGACAGACAGACGGACGGACAAAGCTCAATCGACTCAGCTCGTCACCCTGATCAAGAATATATATAGTTTATGGGGTCGGAAATGAATATTTCTATGCGTTGCAAACTTCTGGGCGAAATTATAATACCCTTTGCAAGGGTATAAATATCTACACTGACACACACATATATTTTGTTACAAAAAAGTTTAACAAAATAGCTTTCGATGATAAATAAAAGTAAAAGTGCAATAAAACCAAAAGAGAAAAACTTTTCCGTGACTAAGGAACATTTGCTTGTGAACCTGGTTGAGTCAAACATATATTCTTATTTATGCTGGAAACCCAGAGAAATGATGCGGTAACATAAAAGCAAACGCCTGAGTCTTGGCAGTGACTTGGAGTTCAGTTTGCAGTTCAAACCACAGTTCATCAGCCTTTGAATGGATATTGGTGCTGTCAATAGCCTCCACAGTCTATAGAAGTCTCGCCATCTGAAAGTATCTATTGACTTTTTTCTGAATTCTCACCACATCAACACCTCCATTGCAAGCCGATTCTAAACCAAACGAAACCAAACCTTACCGAACTGCCCATTAATGCTCCAAAGCCGAACCGCAAACCAAAACAGTTTTCTTACAAAAACGCAGAACCAAACCGTAGACCACAAAAGCCTTTCGCTTCGGTTATATTTAACAAGAAAGCAAAATTGAACCAAACTGATTTTATGTTTTTTTTTTTATGGAGGTTTAAAGAACCCTTTAACAAGTGTTCACAACTGAAACAAGACTCTGTCTCTGACAATGTCTTTGTACAAACCATTGTTTTCAGAATATCCGGCTCGAAGGACCATGAGATTCTGCTACTGAATTGAGGGTTTTTCCTTCAAATAAAACTTTAGCCAGTGCCGTACTTAGAAAAGTTCGCTCTTTTTAGCTTGTAATTAGTTAAGTAGGCTTAATTTTCGGTCGGTTATTCAAAAAAGAGATCCATTTTGGAGGCTCTGTTGCAGGACCGAAGCTAGAAAACCTTCCCAGATGGTAATAACTATACTTTGGTTGATAATTCTAGGCAATTTTAATGTGAATTTTAAGTAAAAAGGCAACCAAAAGATTGGAATCTATAGAACAGGAACCGGTGTGATAATATATTAAGTGAGAACTAAAATCACGACCTTAAAACCATACCTTGTAAGAACCAAGCCAGGGGCTTAAAATGTCTCTAAGCCATTGAAATGAGTCAACTCCAGCGGTTGATAGCTTGTCAAAGGAACGCTGGCTTCACAGAAGTCATGCGCCATGATATGGTAGCTACCAAAATAGTCAGAGCTTTTCGAGTATAGGTTATAGGAACATAGGTTGAATATACCGCGAACTGAATCATTTATTCGTTTCCATTTTTTATACCCTGTTCCCATTGAAAATGGGAAAAGGGGGATCATGAAGTTGTGCGAATGTATGTAACAGGAAGAAGGAAAATTTTCCGACCCCATAAAGTATATATATTCTTGATCAGCATGTACAGCCGAGTCGATATAGCCATGTCCGTCTATCCGTCTGTCCGTCTGTCCGTCCGTCCGTCCGTCCGTCCGTCTGTCTGTATGAACGCGTCGATCTCAGAGACTATAAGAGATAGAGCCACACATTTTTGCACCAAGGTAGATTTATGCTGTACGCAGATCAAGTTTGTTTCAGATTTGAAAAATTCCACCCCGTCCCCCTTTTATCCCCAAAAAACCAGGACCTCCTCTAGAAATTCTAGACCTAAACAACCGTCAGATCCACAATTTTCAAGTTAGAGCCTCGTGGTTTAGTATGCATCAAGCTAGGCCCAATATCTATCTATTCTGAAAAGTACAATCAGATCGGAATAAAAACACCGAAGCTATAAGCGAAACAGTTGAGCTGATAAGAGCACCCCCCCAGTTGTTGATCAGGACTAGAAAAGTATTGCCTACATTTAGGATGACATCTGCAAAAATTCAAAAACAAATAAATGAAAATAAATGAACAGGGTATTTTGTGGTCGGGAAACTCGACTGCAGCGCCCTTACTTGTTTGAAGTGAATTTGAAATATTCGTTCAACAAAATAAACAAAGCAAGTTTTGAAATCAGCTGTTGGTCTATGGATAAAAATATCTAAATATATATCGGTACTAAAATAGAGATACAACTTTGACATGAGGCTGCGGTTAAGTTTGTTGCTCGGTTCTCGACAAACTCAAAATAAGCTAAACTACACAGAAAAAAAAAGATCCATTTGGAATGGATATGTCTTTAATATCCTTTTAATCATCCAGCGGAGCTGCAAAATCATCCTAATGATCATCAGTTTTCATATCCTTTGGATGATTTTAGGCTCCGTTGGATGATTAAAAGGATATTTTAGTCATATCCCGTCCAAATCGATATTTTTTAATATCCTTTTTTTTCTCTGTGTACCCTTCGATTCGGCTTAGACCTGAATCACCTCAACATCGACCTTCTAATGCTATAGTTTTTCCACTATGCTACAAGGCTTCAAGTGCTAGATGAGTGCCAAAATGCTAGGAGCTTATAGCTACATTCTTTACTCTGATTTGGTTGCTATCCCTCGCGAACGTTTGATGGTCGAGTGCGCTAAGATGCAGACATCAGCGTGTTTAGTCTTCTTGAGGTTGCGCGTGTCAGTCCCACACAAAGTTAAGTAAAAAGAAAGAGAGAAGGTTGCTCAAGATCGACTAGAATTATGCCCTGTAGCAACGAAAGTGTATGCTCAGTATGCATTTTGATGCTGCAGCAGCAATTAACACTTTTTATACCCGTTACTCGTAGAGTAAAAAGGGTATACTAAAGTCGTGCAAATGTATGTAACAGGCAGAAGGAAGCATCTCCGATATCATAAAGTATATATATTCTTTATCAGCATCAACAGCAGAGTCGACATAGCCATGTCCGTCTGTCCGTCCGTCCGTCCGTCTGTATGAACACCTAGATCTCAGAGACTAGAAGAGCTAGAGCAACCAAATTTTAGATGTAAGCTAGTATTGTCTGCAGGCAGATCAAGTTTGTTTCAAATTTTGACCACGCCCCCTCCCGCCACAGCAATACAAAAAGTTAAATATCTCCTACAATTCGTAAGCTAGCGAGCTCAGATTTAGCAGTATAGTGCATGTGGCCAATATGTACAAACTCACAAATTTTCATAAAGATCGGATAATAAATGGCAGAGTTAAAAAAACGTTGCATACTTATCTGCGCCGCATGAGGTTATTAAACACTAAATGCCTTGAGTAACGGGTATTTCGAAGTCGGACAGGGACGACTTTAACTTTAACTTGACTACTGTTCAGTCTTTATCAATACTTTGGCGGATCGATAAGCAATTCTGATTACTAAACGGAACAAACCTTCTGAAAGTGACAAAAATTATAAATATTCTTGATCTTGATCTTCTCTTGAGAAGTTTTCTTTCCATACAGGTCGAACCAATATCTCACCACTTCTGAGATCTCAACTCATCTGAGCTAACATCGCAACAGTGTCGAGAGCTAAGGAAGGGTTCCATTCCAAGTTCCTTTCGCTGTCACATCAAATTAAGGTTCTTCCGAAATAAATTTCCTTGGAATTTCCTTCGTTTTTTTTTTGTGACCTCCAAAATTAATCACTTAACATATTCCTGTCCCCCCCTTTTGCTGCTCATCAAACAGCTTGACAATTTCGCCATACCCGACGCTTGCCTTAGGCCTTTGGCAATAACGAGCCGTGGACCAAAGGAATGACAAATTTTAATGTCAATAGCCTGAGACGTGCTAAGCGAGATTCAACTTTGGGTCCAAAGCCATTTGCTCTTTATCTGCAGCCGCTTTTCATGTTCATTTTAATTTGTTCGAATGTCTTTGCAGGCAGCGCAAACGATTTGTTTTGGTCCACTCTCTCTCTCTGACTTTTTTTTTTGCTTTATTTGTATTAATGAAATAGACATTTTGGGGTCATGCTAAAGTGATTTTTCAATGTCTGCCAGCAGCAGGCCCACGTCCCGTCCCAGGACCTCCTCGTCGCCAAGCTCCATTTTGCTTATCTTTAGTTCGCTCTGCCTGCTATTCAGCTGTTTGCCATTTTTTTTTCTTCCGATGTTTATTTTGCTTTTGTTTTGCTTGCCACCCCCGAAGTGGCGCAGTTTTCCGGAGAAAACTGTCGTGGCTTTTCAGCAACACTCGGGAGCAAAGTGAAACTAATGGCAGTTAGTTTTGTTAAGTCGATAAAACTGTCAGTGATATGGCAGATTGTGTGGCAGCAACAGCAGCCCGCAGCTTTGTTGTTGTCACCTAACCCATTTCGTGTTTTTTTGGTCGAGGGATGATACATTTGGGGTGTTCGAGTTGGGGTTAAAAAGTTAAATGAAGTTTGCGGCAGGCTTTTGAGCGAAATACGCGAAACACACAAATGCAAATGAAGATGGGACAGGCACGAATTTCACACATTTCCTTGTCACTGAAATCATTTGTCAGCAACTGCAACTGCAACAGCCAAAAGTTATGCAACACCACACTCAACCAGTTTTGGGGCATGGGCAGGCAGGCATTGCTGTTGCTGCTGGGCCCAAAAAGTGTAAGTGGCATTTTATGTTCATTTGCCTGGCTGCTTCCAATGTGCATTGTGTTTTATGTCTTGGCCCGGGCGAAAGCACCAAGCATACCAAATGGCTGGCAATTTTTCTCCCTTTATCCTGACTTCTCCTCCATCACCATCATCGTCATCGTCATCGTCATCATCTTGCTGCTGTTGAAGCTTTCAGCTTATTACTCGGGTGTGTGTGTGTGTGTGAGGTGGCACATATGCAAGTGCATTCTGTGACCAGGTAGCTGGGAATTAATTATTGCATACGTGTCCTAAATCAAAGCATTCAATGCCGCTAATCCCCTTGAAGTGCGCTGCGCTGTGGCAGGCGAAACACTTCAATTTCAGCTGCTGGCCATGTATTTAGCAAATTGAACTGAAAATCCCCGGGCAGGCAAAAAACCACATCTCCATGGAGGTAAGGGGGTCCAATTCAGTTTACGGTGATTGGCAGCAGTCATCAGGCAAGTTAATTGTCCACCATTTAGTAAGTTGGTTGAGACGCGGTCTTCAAGTGGCAAATGTTGTGGGTGATTTTACAGAAAAAAATGGTAAAAAAAAAGGCAGCTGTTAGGGCGGAACTTAGCTGAAAGAAGCAGCGTGACACGAAATGAATCATCATTAATTATGAAATTCAAACGGGGAGGCTCTTAATCGTTCACGATTTTTCAAAAAACTTTGCTTCTAAGTTTGAAGTTTGTCATAAATTCTGAATAAAGTTTCACACAGCGATTACTAGAAACATTGGTCAGCAGAGCTTGACTCATAACTTGGTTCAAAAAACATAAACAAGAAACAAGAAAGCTCAGCTAACTTCGTCTGTGCAGAAGTTTTTATACCCTTGCAAGTGCTCGTTTAAATATTTTCAAAAAAAAAATACTCCTTTTCCCATTTTCCGACCTTTCATTCGTATGGTAGCTATATGATATAGTCATCCGATTTGGCCAAAAGTTTGTAAAGTTATGTAAAAGCATGTGAAACAAACAAATACAAAATTGCAGGATGCTACCATTAAAAACAAAAAAGTTTTTCTAACTAAGACTGTTTTTCAGACCTATCTTTTGTATGGCAGCTATACCATATAGTTGTCCGATTTTAATAAAACTTGGTGGAATTATAAAAAAAACATAGAAAACCTACGATTGCAAAGTTTGGATACGTTTCTATGGAAAAGAAAAAAGTTTTTCATACTAAAACTAGTTTTCCAACCGATTGTTCCCATGGGAGCTATGAGATATGGTCATCCAAACCGGTCGGTTCCGACATATTAATAGTGTGCAGCAAAAAGAAGACTCTGTGCAAAATTTCAGCTCGATAGCTTTAAAACTGAGAGACTAGTTCGCGTAGAAACAGACATACGGACGGACAAAGCTCAATCGACTCGGCTCGTCACCCTGATCAAGAAAATATATACTTTATGGGGTAGGAAATGAATATTTCTAAGCGTTGCAAAATTATAATACCCTTTGCCAGGGTATAAATATACATTAAATGATTTTCCGTATCCTTTTGGACTGAATAAGTCTTCAATATGCTTTTAAACATCCAACGGAGCTGAAAATCATCCAAAATATATAAAAATCTATCATCACTTAAATGATTTTCAGCTCCGTTGGGTGCTTAAAAGGATATTAACGACTTATACAGTCCACATGGATGTTTTTCGGATCTTTTTATACCATTTTCCCATTAAAAATGGGAAAAGGGAGATCATGAAGTTGTGCGAATGTATGTAACAGGGAGAAAGAAACATTTCCGCCCCATAAAGTATATATATTCTTGATCAACATGAACAGCCGAGTCGATATAGCCATGTTCGTCTGTCTGTCTGAATGAACGCGTCGATCTCAGAGACTATAAGAGATAGAGCCACAATTTTTGCATAAAGTTAGACTTATGCCGTACGCAGATCAAGTTTGTTCCAGATTTGGAAAATTCCCGACATATCCTAGTCCTAAAAAACCCGTCAGAGCCACAATTTTCAAGTTACAGCCTCGTGGTTTAGTAAACACCAAGCTAGGTCCAATATCAATCTATTCTGAAAAGAACAATCAGATCGGTCAAAATACACCGGAGTTATAAGCGAAACAGTTGAGCTGATAAGAGCACCCCCCCCAGTTGTTAGTCAGGACTAGAAAAAAGTGTTGCCTACATTCAGGATGACAATTTAACAGCTGTTACAAAAACCGGTTACATTTATCTTCAAAAATTCAAAATCAAATGAACAGGGTATTTTGTAGTCGGAAAACTCGACTGCAGCGCCCTTTACTTGTTTGAGCTTAAAGTTGCCTCAAATGACTGATTTGAGCATTTTTAGGAAAGATTTGAGAGGGAACCTATGTGAAAATCTGAACTCTTTTTGACATTTTTGATTGGCACTATTTCTTGGCTTTAAGAGTAAGCTATGAGAAATATTTTTCTGATTTTTAAAAGCGAATATATACCATTTTTAATGCTTGCAACCAAAATTACCATATTTTGTACCGCCCTTAGCTAGGCAATGGATTTTGTTAAAAATTAACAACTATAGTTATTTTGCATAGCATACTTTTTGGCAGTAGAAAATTGTTTGAATTTGAACACATGTGTTTAAAATGGTATACACTCGCCTAGAAAAATCGCAGAATTGTTTGAGATATTTTATTTTAAGCCCAAGTTGTAATACCTCTCGCATTTATCAAAGCCAAAGACAGACTTAAAGCTTGACCACTTTTTGCTGATTTGGAAATATGCAATTTATATTTCAGTGGTTGGGTTTAATTATAGCAAGGGCGGATTCTCAAAGATCTGAAAAAAGGGCGCCAATTGTTATATGCAGACGTCACCTGCAACAGCTACAGACGTCAGCTGAAAAAGGATTGTACAAACCAAGCCCAACCATTCTTGACACATTTCCTGCATTTCCTTGCGCACGTTTTCAGCTCTAGCTCCGGCAGTTTACCTCAAATTTGTAGCCCGTCGTCGTCGTCGTCGCCGTCGTGCACTTAATCGCAAATGAAACTCATCAATCGAATTGAGGACCACCAGCACAACATCATTTCCACTTCTGGGTGAAAATGTGGCCTCATGGCGGCATTGATGAAGGTGACTTTCTGTGCAGGACAGCTTGGCCAAACCGACCCTCGTTACGCTGGCCACTAAATCCTGGCCATTTGTGAGGCTATTAGTGAGGAGGAGGTGGGTACTATATATATATGGGTGCGTTATTAACTTTTGCTGCCTGTCAACAGTGAAAATTATATGCCAGCAGCTCTCCAACACACAACCTAATACACATTGACACCCCCCCTGCTTACATTTTTTTTACGCTTTGCCTTTTCCAGCATTCATTACGTGCTCTGTGTACGCCCACTATGCCATTAGCCCAGCATGCGTTGTTTCTTGACGTTGTTGTTGTGGTTCTGTGCAAATAAATCAAGCATTTTTTACAAATTGTTGTCATCATGTTGACATTTCCGACGTCTTTATCGACTTGTGTGCCGCCAGCCGCCAGACGAACGAATGTTGTGTCCAAAATTTCCATAAAACAAATTCGAGATGCTGTGTATGCCATTAGTTAATGTAAAATGTCTGGGCTGGCTGGCTGGCAGACAGACAGCTAAAGTCTTCGATGAAATTCCTGGCAAAGCTCACAAATTATGTCAATTATGCTGAAGGCGTGGGGGGGGGGGGGGGCAATGTTTCGCCTGTAACTTGACTGTGAATGCGACATGAAAATTATGAGAAAAGTGCAACATTACGAAACGAAATTATCAGGGCAAAGCGCGACAAGAGAGTCAAATAACAAATGGCAAATGGCGGCAGCCAAGGGACAAGTTTCGCCCACAGTCCCAGACAGCAAGACATTGCACTGTGGGGCAGAAATGTATTTAAGTGTGCCAAATTTTAGTAAATGATTTCCCAAATGCAAACTAAAGCACTCAAATATCCTATCTAAAGTGTTTGTAAGGTCTATCATATTCAACGTTTTTTTTTTGCCAACTTTCATACCACTGTGCAGTGTCAACTTTTGCAGTAACAAAAAACTCAACACTTCCGTTTCGGTAACTTGGCGCTAGTTTCCTGCACCGGGAGTGCAAATTAGAAGGAACAGTCAAGAACAAGAAAGAAAGTCGGTCAAGCCCGACTATAACATACTCTGTACCAAGAAAATTTGTCTTTTGATCATAACTCGAAAACCGTTCATCCGATCTTCTTCATTTCTTTGGCGGATCGATAAGCTATCCTGCTAACTAAATATGTCCAGAAGGAACAAGCCATCTATCTTCAAAAATGTGGGAGATATGACGTTTTTTCCATATTGCGGGGGCGGGAGGGGGCGTGGCCAAAATTGAAAATAAACTTGATCTGCCTGCAGACATAAGAAGCATATGTCCCATACATGTCAAACCTCTATCTCTTACCATCTCTGAGATCTGTGCGTTCATACGGACAGACAGACGGACGGACAGACGGACATGGCTATATCGACTCGGCTGTTGATGCTGATCAAGAATATATATACTTTATGGGGTCGGAGATGCTTACTTCTGGATGTTACATACTTTTGCACAAACTTATAATACTCTATGTACCTTCGGTACAGAGTATAAAAACTAAAAAAAAACTAAAACTGAAAGGCAACTCCTGTAAATAAGGCAAAGTATATTTTATTTTCATACAACTATTTGCATTTGTCATTAAACTCTCAACATCATCAACGTCAGCCTGAACAACGGCCAAATGACTTCCGTTTCCGCCGCTTAAGATGCACACACACACACACCCCCGCACACACCACTGACAAGAAGAGGAGGCGGACATATCCGCATCCGCATCATCATCATCATCATCAGCGTGCAGGCGCGCCATTTGTTTGCTTGTTTTTGCCTTCGGTGTCCACTTTTGACATGTTGCCTGGCATGTTGAAAAATTGCATCAACTATAATGTAAATCGTGTCATTTGTCAATGGCAGATGTTCCATTTTCCTAGCCGCAGCATACGAAAGGGAACAATTGGCATGTCCATTTGATAAGGCAGAGAGATGTGTAACAAAAATTTGTAACAAAAACCAAAAAGAAGCGAACTACACACACATTTCAAACGTTTAGTAACGATTTGTGGTGAGTTGGTTAAAAACTACTGGGGATTTGCCACAGCAACAAAGTGTTGTTCTTCCTTTTTTTTGATTTAGCTAGAGAGAACAATTTTGTTTTAGGATTTACTTTAATGGGAAAGTTTAAGTCAGACATGACCGGACTTTGGATGGTAAAGTCATAGACAGTGGAAAACAATGGAGAACATTGGACTCAAGATGAGCTTAATCGTTCGGCAAGCATTTAAATACAGATTTTCTCACTTGTATTACAAAGTTCTCACTCCAAATGCAATTTTTGAGTATGCTAAAACTTAACTTGAGTTGAAATGTTCCGTTTTTAACCATTTCCAAATCAACCTCGTTCAAATAATAGGAGAAAGTTCTGGTTCTGTTGATACATAAGACCGCAGGCATCGATAACCGAACACTGAAGCTCCTCCCAGGCAATAAAATATAATTCTAGATGCATAGTTTCCGGGCAGCTCAGCCTTTTGTTCAACGCCCTGTTGGAAAGCTTAGAAGGAAGCAAATCCTCAAGAGCAAAACATGCCATGTCGGCCTTGATCCATACCGGGCCAATTAGGCTCCTAAGTATCCACCATTAGAATAATCTTCTTGTGTGGTTTTCCTCGAACTTCATTCTCGACATCCAGCAGACCTTCGATAGAGTGAGACACAAAGGTCTGCCCTCGAAAATGAAGGGATCTTCTTCCAAACCAAAAGTTTCCTGATAAAGCAGAACCTTTTGCTGGTGTTCACAACTGAATATGTGACCCTCGCACTCAGCACCAGAAGTCGTTACAAAATATGATCCCACTTGAAAGGGTCGCATTAGGTAGGCGCCTGCACATCTGGTCAGGAGGGGAAATGCACAAGGGACCTCAAGCAAGGATATATTTAATCACATTTGACACTATCAGACACGACAAATCCGGGCATTCACAGGCTTATGGTTCACAATCTTTGCACTGAAGAAGCTTTTTATACTATGGGCATCTAATTTTATGTTAGGCCGTCCAGGCTTCACATCTTCTGAAGAATTGAGATTATAATTATAGATGAGATTACACTTCTATACAAGCAACAAAAGTAGAATTTTTGCTGCATATTGAAGAATTGGTGGTAAGGTTAAGTAGGCTGCTCGGCAGAGGCCTTTTGGCCCATTGTGATGCCTAACAAAGGGGGAATGTGTTTGGAGCGAGGAGGAGATATTGAGAATTGAAGGTTACGTTCTGCGCAATCTCTCTATTTAAATCACTTTAAGGAATCCACAAACAAAGAGCCAGGTCTTCTAAGAGCACATTGGCCAGACTGCCCAGGTCTTCAAGGAATGGTTTATCTAGATGCTGTATGCGTTTCTTAAGAAGTGCTGGGCAGTCGCATAGAATGTATTGAATGCTATTTCTATTTTCCTCTCATTTTCACAACCACGACAAAAGTCATGCAGTGCAGTACCCCCTTTATGACTCCTATCATAGTTCTTGACCTGTTTTTGTAGTGTAGAAGTGCTGGGAAGTTCTTTTGGGTGGGTATGTTGGCCAGAATCCAAATCCAGATCCAAAGAGAACAATTAACTTATTAACTTGATTGACTTTAGAAGACTTTAAAACTCAACAAGAAGAGTTAAATCTATATAAGCAGTGTTGGGCATTAATCAATTAAATTTTAAATCAATTGATTAATCAATTAATATTTTTAATCAGTTAATTCAATTACAGTTAAAATTAACTGCAATTAATATATTAATTGCAGCTTGCAATTGATTTAATTGAATTAACCAAAATTAATTGTAAATTGCAATTGAATTAATTGCAATTGAATTTTTCAATTGTTCTACACTACAGTTAAAATTAACAATTAAGTAAGCTGTGTGGGCATGTATATTTAAAAAAAATATCCGAAAACGAATCATCAATGGCTTCAAGAACAAAAACTAACCAAGAAAAATTTATTTTCAATTTTGATTTTGGCTCGGATGTACCAAAAACCGAAATGAATCAAGTGCCCTGTAATTCGCTTTTGACTAAAGTAGAACTTTTGATGCAGAGGAAAATCAGGAACTGCAGGTTCTGATTCGATATCCCGAAATCCGAAGGTATTTTTATAATATAACAACTGTCGGCAGCAGTTGAACGACTTATTTCTTTGCCTTTCACTGCATGTTTGAAAAGAGGGTGGTGCGAAATACAATTAATTGTTAATTTTTTAATTGTTAATCAATTAAAATTTGCCCAACTCTGTATATAAGTAAGTGGCAGGGGCGAAAATTTCAATGTGTACCTATGATTTTTCATAGGTGTGCTGTGAGTGTGCGTAGTCTGCCATATAATCTTTGCACAGAAACAGCACACATATGTAAAATTGTAGGTCCACCTGGGAAATTTCGCTGACATTTACCCGTATGGCCGTTACTCATATTCTGAAGTTCTCGAGTCTTTGTTGGTACTAAGAATAATACTAAGAAAAGCAATAGTTTGATTTCCACCACCAAAAAAGTCCACAATGTGCTCGCATCTCTTGATTTTTAATTTTTCTAAAATGAAATTGAAATTCCCAAGTCGTTTTTCTGGGAAACTCGCACTTAGTAGGTGTGTTAAACCACCAAAAAGAAGTGTGAAAAGAGATGTGATAAACTAAGAACCAGGGAACCGAACCGGTTTTCAACCGAACCGAACCACTTATTCCAGCTAGTGAACCGAACAAAAAAACAAAAAACAAATAAAATCGGTTCGGTTCGGTTCAGTTCTCTGACGAGTTTTAAGACGGGACTCGCTTTCCTCTAGACAATGATACTTATTAATTTGGTAATTTGAATCGTTTCCCTAAGATAATTTTTCTACATTTCGTTCGACTCTCTACATTCTTACCGATGACGGAACTTTTAAGGATGACTTGATGAAAATTTAAGAACAAGCAATTTTGCAAGTCTTCTGTAATTGCTCTCCGATCTCTTAATATCCTTACCATCAATCTACATTCTTTCATCTAGTGGACAATATTTGGAATTTTGTGTAATATTTCTTCACCTTAATTCAATCCTAACCAGGGGAGTTTTTACACTTTTCTATTCTAATCTTTTCTAGCCGACATTCTCTGTTTTCGAAGATCGTTCCTCAAGGAACGTATAGACGAATCCTTTGAATCCGGACATAATATATTTGGGACAATCTTCTAAGGATTTTAAAGATATTCAAATAGGAATTCAATTTTAAAGTGGGCAAAAGTCACATGACAATAGAAATCATAATGTACCTTTGTGAACCACTGAACCGAACCGGAACCGTTCAGTTCAGTCAGCTCAAAAAACCATGTAATGAACCGAACCGGCGGTTCAGAAACTGTCTGAACCACTGAACCGAACCAGTCTTTATATTCGAGTGGTGTGAATTCCTGCTAAGAACAGTCAGAAAACCAAAACAAGGATTGCTTTTTGTGTAAGGTAGTAGAAAATACCTTTCCAACATCTCAACAAAATTCTCCATTTTATAGAAAAATAAGAGCCTACTTTTTTTTTGCCAGTGATGTGGTACCAAAATCCATCAACTCGTTGCCAATCAATTTCACTCCAAATGTCTGGCTAATGAAAGTTGCTTCTTTCTCTCTCTCTCTCTCTCTCATGCGTCGTCCCATTTAATGAGTCTCTAAACTCTGCGAGCACATTAGGCCCGAGTGGCAGGCGTTGCCCCAATAATTCAATAAACTAAGTTTGCCTCAGATTAATTAAATATTTCTGTCTAATTTGAAGCAATTTATGCAAGCGGGGGATGAAGAAATGAACAAGAAAGAAAAAAGGAATGGGCAGTGAAACTTTTATTAATTACCAGAGATACACAGAAAAACACTGCCAAGTTACCTAACTTAGTTTTCTCATCATTTGCTTGCCTCTTCTTAATACTTGCAGCACCACCTGGCTGGGAATGGCAAGGGATGGCTGGGGGATAAGCCACAAGGACAATGGGTAAGTTGGTGGCGAATGATGCAACTTACTTAAATGCTCCTGTTTGTGTGTGTGTGTGTGTACATAATGTATAATTAATTTGCCTCGACATGCACAACCTGTTGAGTCAACATTGAAAAGTGGCATAACGAGCTCTTGGCTACCGGCTTAAAAGTGCTTACAAATTGCAACATGAAAATGTGTGTGTGTGTGTGTGTGTGTGAAAAAGCTTTCATCAACACTTCGTTGGAAAACTGAAACTGCAGAAAAACCTACGGCTTTTTAATGAGTCAAGTGGCCAACACGTGAAACAAACTTGTGTCTGTGCCTCTCTCTCTCTCTGTGTGTGTGTGTGTGTGTGTAATGACGCACAATTTGGCCCGGGACTCGGGCTTTTGTGTGAGTGAACTCGTACGAAATAAACCGTTTTGCCTTTGAGTTGAATTGAGTTTCATTTGCAGTTCGCTTTTGGACGTCATGCCAACGCCGTTTGAGTTTTGCATTTGCTTTTATAATTGCTTGCCACCCCCCCGCACTCCCCCTCCCTTAATGAGCCGGTACGTCATCACCGTGCACACACACACACACACACACACACGTGGAGTCAGCGGTGAGAGCGGCGGGCAATACACTCGGCAAAACAGTTCAGAGTACAATTATGTCAAGTCTCGATATTTCTAGCTTTTTTGACCAGAGGTCGGCATTATGAGCAGCAAAGTTGCCACTGCCAACTGAGAAATTATTGCAGAGCATTTAAAGAGTACTTGCAGAGAGCTTTGTATAGCATTTCCGTTTTCAAACAACAGAGAACATTGGATAACATTGGATTTTTGCAGCAAAGTCTCTGCTAACTTTGACAACCCTTTGTAAGGACCAGTTCGGTGTATAAGTAAGGTACAGCAGTATGGATACTGAGAAGGTGATACTCTTTAATCGAAACTCATTATTTAACATGCAGTTTTCTATACTCAGCAAACAACACACCGTACTCCGTACTCGAAACTCAGTACTCCATAATCAGTACTCGATTAGTGCTGTACTTAGTACTCGTAACTCAGAAATCAGAACTCGATACACAGTAGTCAGTACGGGATAGGTACTTGATACTAATACTTGAGTACTCAATTCGGTACTCAATGCGCCAGCAACAACCCAAAAGAATGTGTAGCAAAGGACCCCAGTGGAAGCTCTGTTAAAGAGCTTCGCCTTAAACTAATGGAAATCTTAAACTAGCCCCAAATTGTACTTAAAACGAGGTCTCTTTAGACCAAAAAGATAGTTCTCCAAACCTAACCTCATGTCAGAAGCAAACTAATAGCATAAGTTGGCAAATTTTTGCTACTTATGGTATCTTCGAAAGCTTACTTGATGGGTCTATACCATAATCCGCCTCAGAACTAGGTATTAAACCAAAAATTGCACTTGAGAACAAGATTCAGCATACGAAAATATTTAAGTAAGTCAAAACAAACGCACATGTATCCCACATGAAGAGCTCAAAAAGGTTCCGAATAGACATCTAAAGCCACTTTAAGCTCAAATTGCTTAGAAAAAACTAGCCATAGCGATAGACTACCGCAAGCAGATGCGTGTTCACCTAGGAAAAAGTAGATCAAATAACTTAAGAACAAACGCTCTTGAAAACAAACAAGAAAGAAAGTCGGTCAAGCCCGACTATAACATACTCTGTACCAAGAAAATTTGTCTTTTGATCATAACTCGAAAACCGTTCATCCGATCTTCTTCATTTCTTTGGCGGATCGATAAGTTATCCTAATAACTAAATATGTCCAGAAAGAACAAGCCATCTATCTTCAAAACTGTGGGAGATATGACGTTTTTTCTAAATGGCGGGGGCGTGGCCAAAATTGAAAATAAACTTGATCTGCCTGCAGACATAAGAAGCATATGTCCCATACATGTCAAACCTCTATCTCTTACCATCTCTGAGATCTGTGCGTTCATACGGACAGACAGACAGACGGACAGACGGACATGGCTATATCGACTCGGCTGTTGATGCTGATCAAGCATATATATATACTTTATGGGGTCGGAGATGGCTTCTTCTGGATGTTACATACTTTTGAACAAACTTATAATACTCTATGTACCTTCGGTACAGAGTATAAAAAGATGTATTTGTTCTTGAATTTTCAAGAAATTTGCTCTTGAAATCGAGCTAAATTCGTTCTCAGCTTGGTACTTTTAGGCGAGGGGAGTGAGGTAAGGAAACTGAGAGAGGAGAGTGAATAGTGTTGAGTCGGCTCTTACAGTTTGGAATTTTATGTGAGAGGGGTGTTTGTGAAAACCATCGAGCGGAGAGCGCAATCGATTTTTGCACTCATGTTGCTTTAGAATTCTCAAACAGTTATGCCATTGCTGGCATCGAGAGATCTTTGTTCGACTGACAGTTGACAGACAAAGACTGATGCTGCTTTGAGATGTTTTGTATTCCTACACAGAGAAAAAAAAGGATGATTTCCGGTATCCATTTGGGAGGGATATGTTTGAAATATCCTTTTAAACATCCAACAGAGCTAAAAGTCATCCAAAGAATATGAAAAATTATGATCCTTGGGATGATTTTTCAGCTCCGTTGGATGATTAAAAGGATATTTAAGACATATTCCTCCCAAGTGGATACTTTTTTGGATCTAGAAGAGCTGGCTTAAACTTGCTTCAAGGTTTAACAATTGATTTTCGATGAAATCAATTTAAACATAATGAAAATAAATACTGGTTTTAAATTGGCGTCTGTGAAAGCTCTTGATTTAAGAGTAAACGATCTTACTCTTGAATCTGATGAGCACTTGATACTAAAGAGAACGTACTCGGTTTGTACAATGCTGTATGCTCTTGATTATAGAATTTGAGTATGTTAAGCACTTGATTCAAGAACTATTCTGATTGATTTGAGAATGATTCGTACTTAGATCAAGTATTTAAGCTCTTGGATCAAGAAAACCGGGATCAAAAATTCAAATTTGAATCGAGAGATTTCACTCTAATGGAACTATTATAAGTATGAAATTCTGAAATTTATGTTTGATAAGGAGTTTTTCTGGATTTGTTCAAACAATTCATGGTCTAGTACTGACCAATATTTTCGCACCCATTAATGTTTTGTTCTTTGCACTCAACATTTGGAAGATGATTTCAATATAAAGCACCTTGATAAGTTTTAAACAAGCTTTTCTGATGATTACAAACGACGAGTACTATTATGTGCGAGCCCAGTTAACATTTTAAGTAATTTTTAATCACATTCGAGTCATTTTCGAGTCTTAAGACTGATTAATCGGGAGAAAATGGTATCCTAGACGCGACTCTTCTTGAAGAGTCGTTTTTCACCCGTTTTTCTGGTCAGTTTCGAATCATTTTTGAGTTGTTTTAGAGTCTTTTTTTGTCGTATTTTACTAAATCACATTTTGTGTGTATTCTAGATTCATTTTTGAGACTCTCTTAAGCGCACACGATACATATTTCTTTTTAATCATCAGACGCTTCAGGGTGATTTTTGATCATCCAAATAAAAGAGACTTAAAAAAGACTAAACCATATGCTGAAAGTGAAGTTTATAGAATTACGACACAAAAAAGACTCGCAAATGAGTCGAAAATAATGTAAAGAACGGGTTAAAATCAAGGCTGCAAACCGGTCCGGAACCGAACCCCTGAGAACCGGTTCGGTTCGTGTTTTTTGGGGTTTGCGAACCGGACCATGAACCAGGCGAACCGAACCGAACCGAACCGAACCACTTTTTCGAAAAATTAGGTTCAGTTCACCGATTTAAGTAATTTTTTCAACGATACATTCGAAATTCTCCAGCAAAACATTGTTTATTACTTTCTAAGTGCCTCAAAAACAAGTTGCAAAGCAGCACATTGCAGACATGCTAAAGCACCAAAAAATATGCTTAATGAGAGTTTTCAAAATTTGACAATAAATGACTCAACGTCTCATTGCGAAGACGAGAAGTTTATGAAAGCAAAAAACAAATATAAAATCTGTGAGTTATGATATAGATTCCTTTGAAAATTGTCCAACATAACATCAGTACAGCTCAAATTTTTCGGTATTTACTGCTCGGTAGTCTTACATGGACTGAATATTGTTGACCCCTTATATGAATTCCAAATCCCAAATCTGACGTAAGGTTCCAGGCTCTTACAACATCCATCTACAAATGTTTTAAAATTTTGGAAAGGTCATAATAACGAAGACTTAATAAATATTAATTTTACTATACTAGCTGTACCAGTAACTCAGGTATCAGTTGAACACTTAAGTTTGTTCTTTCTGATTTAAGAGCTAGTATAGATAAACAGCTCCTGGAAGATATAATGCTTAAGCTTAGCAGTTTCTAAAGGCTGTTAATGTCACCTAATGGATTTGATAATTGAAATAACTTAATGATCATTATGATTAAGCATATGGATAGAAGGCATATATGTTTCATTTTCAACGTAATAATAAATCAAAAGACTAGCTATTCTTTTATGTGCAAGTGAACCAAGGTTCGAACCAGAACCTTTGGTTCAGGGGTTCCAAGAACCGGTCCGCGAACCGAACCTTTTATTTTGCAATGGGTTCGAACCCCCGGACCGAACCTCCTGGAGAATTTTTGAGGTTTGCAGCCTTGGTTAAAATCGAGTCTACAGAAAGAGTCGAGGTTAGGGTACCATTTGTGCCAGACTAAAGTATTATTTATGATCTATTGACTGTCTTAATCAGACCGTGGGCTCGAAAATGATTTGAATGTGAACAAAAATCACATAAAATGTTTGCTGGGCTAATTTAACTGGCAGTTGAACCATTTTGTTCCACAGTGCGTGTCAGTGTTTTAGTCACTAGTGATTTAGGGAGTTTTGGTGTTTAAATTGGTGCTTTGGAGGGGCATAAAAAGTTGATATAAACGAACACACACAGAAAGTTAAGCTTCTGTGCAAATGGTAAAACCACGCCGGGCTAAATGAAATGGGATGAGTAAATTGCGGTTTGGAAGTTGTTTCTACACATATGTTGCCTTGGCAATAAAGTTTTACACCGCAACCACTTTTTGGCTTGTTAAATTTTATATTTATTTATTTATATATATTTTTTTTCTCCGCCGGCCAAGTCAATGAATGGATTATTTTAAAGCTGAGTGCTTGAATTATTACGTATACGCCCCCAACAACCGGGCACAAGGCGAAGTCTAAGCCATATATTGTGTGTGTATAATTGAAAACAAATTTCACTGCATGTAATTGAGTGTGTGTGTGTGTGTGTGGGTGTGTGTGTGTGTGTGGGCATGTCTTGATATCGATAACAAATGCCACAAATTGAATTTAAATCATATTACACTCACACACACACGTTTTCTGTGCTTGAGCTGGGGTTTTGGTCGCGCCATCGCCATGTTGTTCGCTTGTTTTATTTATGACTGTGCAACAACAGCAACAACAACGAGACAACAGCAGCAGCCTAACCAGCACTGAAACCGTAGCAACGCCTTCGCTTTGCAGATTTTCATTTTATGCATTCACTGCACACACTTGCCAGAGACAAGCCAGCCAATCTGCCTGAAATCCTCCGCCTGCTCCTACCCACACACACACACACACACACACATCCTATCCTTTTTAGCTCTTAATTGTCTGCTCTATTCTCCTCTAGTGTGGCATGCCATAAATTTATGCATTGCATTTCGGTAGAGAAACATTGAGAGTTGCCTATGCACTCGCACTGGCCCTTTTGCACACCCAAGACCATAAATAAATGTTTGATAGGCAGTCAATATGATTTGCTTTTGACAATCCGAAACCTAATACAGTTTGTATATACAGGCAGCCCTGAAAAATTGAATTCAATTTCAAAGAAATATTTGATAAAATATGCCCAAAGGGACAAGGAATACAGAAGAAAGCCCCAAAGTAGTCAAAATTATCTAGAAATTATGGGAAAGCCAAAGTTTGCCCAGGCTTGAAACTTGTTTGACAAGTGAACACAACGATAGTCTTGTCTAAGTTTCTGTGTCAGCTGCATTGTTTGATATCTCAATTATGAAACTTGGTTGGAGAGTATATTCTGCTCTATACTCTAGTCTGTATAGGTCATATCCGTCATGGCATTCTACTTGTATTGAAAAAGCGGTATAAAACGACAACACAGCAGCTAAATCAGTACCCAGTTTGGCTCTCTTGCAGCAGGCGAGCGCCCACCATAACATACTAGATAAATGGAGGAACTATTTCTCCAGCCTGCTGGGAGATGATGACGAACACAATGCCGCTTTTGGGGAAGTAGCGATACCAACAATCGATGATATGAATAATGAAGTCAGGTTAGCCATAAAAAGGCTAAAAAACATCAAATGAGCTGACACTGATGAGCTCTTATGCAAAATATGGTCCGAGCATGCCCGAAGATTGGATTGTCCGTGTACAGGGTGCGCCATCTAAAGTGTCGGTATGGCAACACTGAATAAATATAAAAACAAACAACCGATTGCTATATGTTGATCTTGTTCCTTTAATTTGGTCCTGTACAATTTATTTCGACTACTTGTTGAACACAACATCAATCAAGTGGCCGCCTTTATTGGCCACAACAAAATGTGCCCTTTTTGCGGCATTTTCCATCACTTTTTCGAGCGTCTCAGTCGATAAAGTGGCGATTTCGGCACGAATGTTGGCCTTAAGCTCTTCAATGGTCTGTGGATCGCTGGCGTAAGCCTTGCTTTTTAAATAGCCCCACAAAAAGAAGTCTGGGGCGGTCAAATCTGGAGATCTGGGTGGCCAGTCAATATCGCCTCTTTTTGATACCAGGCGTCCAGGTCACATTTGGCCCCATATGCGACAATTTTGCTTATTAACACCACCAGAAAGCGTGAAATGGGCCTCATCGGTCATCAAAATTTGTTAGCACAATTGAACGATTATTTTCGATGAACAGCGTCACTATTTCGGCACGTTGTTTTGGTGTGAAGCGTTCCATGATCAAAATTGTACTAGATTGATGTTTCCAAAACATGTCTAACAAAAGCAATCGGTTGGTAAATGTCAAAGTTATTCAGTGTTGCCAAACCGACACTTTATATGGCGCACCCTGTACTTTGCCCAATTTTCAAGAAAGGAGACCCTGCAGTTTGTGCCAATTGCCGCGGGATCAACCTTTTAACCATTGCAAATAAGGTTCTGTACGGCCACCTATGTGAACGTCTAAAGCCTAGAATGAGCAAACTGATTGGACCTTATCAGTGTGGCCTTAGACCTGATCCAAATCCACCACAGATTAGATATTCACATTACGACATATCATGGGGAAAACACATGAGCCAGAGATCGACACTTACCACCACCTTTTTATACCCTTGCAAAGGGTATTATAATTTTGCCCAGAAGTTTGCAACGCATAGAAATATTCATTTCCGACCCCATAAACTATATATATTCTTGATCAGGGTGACGAGCCGAGTCGATTGAGCTTTGTCTGTCTGTTTCTACTCGAACTAGTCTCTCAGTTTTAAAGCTATCGAGCTGAAATTTTGCCCAGAGTCTTCTTTTTGGCGGCACACTACTAATATGTCGGAGCCGACCGAATCGGATGACTATATGTCATAGCTCCCATAGAAACAATCGGTCGGAAAACTAGTTTTAGTATGAAAAACTTTTTTCGGTTCAATGGAAACGTCTCCAAACTTTGTAATCATGGGTTTTCTATGCTTTCTTAAACCTCTGCCCAGTTTGGTGAAAATCGGACAACTATATGGTATAGCTGCCATACAAAAGATAGGTCTGAAAAACAGTCTTGGTTAGGAAAACTTTTTTGTTTTTAATGGTAGCATCCTGCAATTTTGTATTTGTTTGTTTCCAAATTTTTGGCCAAATCGAATGACTATATCATATAGCTCCCATACGAACGATTGGTTGGAAAATGGGAAAAAGAGTATTCTTTGAAAATATTTAAGGGAGCACTTGCAAGGTTATAAAAACTTCGGCACAGACGAAGTTAGCTTAGCTTAGCTTAGACTATAAAGCTGCCTTTGACTCTCCGATAAGGTCAACGTTCTTTGAAGCCCTGTCTACTTTTGGTATACCAGCTCCGTCAAAATAGGAAAAAAAAACCTGTCCAAGCCATTCGATACCAAAAATAGTGTTTAGGCAGTGTGACACCCTATCGCGTGACTTCTTTAATCAACTACGCCAGTGCCCAACTGCCAACAGATCGGGCATCATCTTTTTCAAAGATATAATGCTACTTGCATACGCCATTGATATTGAAATTATCGGCAGAGACGAATGTGCGTTAAGCATGGCGTTTTCAGAGATAGAAAAGCAGTCAAAACTCATGGGCTTAGCGGTAATTGAGGATACGACGAAGTACCGCGTCTTGGACAATCTGTCGCAATGAAAGACTACAACTTCAAGGTAGTTAAGGATTTCGACTACCTCGGAACGACGATAGCCAGCGACAACAACAACATCAGTCTGGAAACTTAGCTTATTATCCCAGTCCTGCAGTACGGCGCAGAAGCATGGACATTAACAGCAGCGGATGCGTCGGCAATTGGTGTGTTTGTGAGAAAAGTTGTTCGAAACCGAAAAAATCGAAAGCTGTACGGACTCTATGGGGCATAAAGCATCAGCGGCTGCGTTGGATAGGACATGTTACTCGTATGGATGACCAAGCCTCGCGGAGGCCTTGTCCGTAAATCGGTTGTAAAGACTACCTCAGGCCGAAGTAGAAGAAGAGAGCGCCCACCGCTGATTTAAAACCATTTTAGAGTTCTACTTCAAATCAAAGTTCACCGAAGAGGCAATTTGAAGAAATGTTTGATTGTAAATCCCATGTTAAGACACAAAGTCAAAGCTTTGAAATCAATAATTAAATTCCTTGTAAACAGCTGCTTGCCGCCAGTCGAAGGAAACGTGCATATGCCCAGCAGCTGCAGCCCCAGCAGATGCAGACGCACCCACTTAATCTGCGCCAAGAGTGGGGCGGCAACTTTATTAGGCCACGTTGACTGCTACTTTGGCGGCACTTGAGTACCAACTTGAATGCCCTTCAGTCGGCAGCTAAATGAAGTTGTTGTTGTTGTTGGTGTAGCTGCACCTGCCTGCCTGCCTGTCTGCACCACTCAAGTCCTCTGACTGTCGTCGTCGTCCTTTTTATTTTTCGAAAGAAAAAGCAAAAAAACACCATTAACTTGTTACAACTTCCGGCAACGGGCTTGCATTTCCTGTGATAGGCCACCATCTTACACGCCCCCCCCCCCCCCACAACGCCTTCTCTATATTCTAAGCCAACTTTTTCTCATTTTCTCTCTCTATTTTATTTGCGCGCTTAACTTTTCCTATGACTTCCTGGCGCCCACTTCATCTTCTTCACACACAAAGGGCGACGCATATTTAGTTGACATTGGGTGTTCCCATTGTTTACCTGGGCCCTTGTCAGGGCTTGCAGCCAAACAATTTGCGTCAACGGCACCTGCTGAAACGCCCTTCTGCTGCCGCTGCCGCTGCTGCCGCTTTTTAGCCAACTAGCAATGCGTCCTCTCTCTCTCCTCTCCTCGTCATCATTATAATGAGAAAATTGTTTCAATTATGTTTGTGTTTAGTTGCTTCAATTTGCTAAGCAACATCATTAAGTGGCGTAACTTCATTCGCCGCCCGTTCCCGTTTCCCCTTATAAAAATATAATTTGCGAACAAGGGTTGTGCCAGGACGAGTACACAGCACAGCACAGCACAGCACAGGGTATGAATAAAATAACATACAAAAACACAAATTGCGCACGTGAAAACCTGACTCCCACTCCCCGGCACCGGTGGCCAATGTTTTGCCGCCGCCGCTCACGTGGCCCGGCGGAAGTTGGTGAGTTGCCTGAGGACGACTGCCTCCTTTACCCTATGTTGTTGCCCTAATACTTTGCACAACAAAACTTTCACATGGATTATTTTCACATTACAAACAAAAGCGAACGCCGAAACGAAACTGCAAACAATCATAATAACCCAAACCTAAGCTAAGAGTCACTTTATGGCTTTATACGTTACCCTGGAACGGAACATTTGAAACGGGGGGGGGTATGCGGATGAGTTGTCTAATGAAATGTATATAGGCGATATATATAGAACTTGAAGTTTTCTGTTTCTCATATTTCAAATGTACAGTTTGAAATGGCTTTTGAGCATAGTTATACTCTGTACCGAAGGTACATAGAGTATTATAAGTTTGTGCAAAAGTATGTAACATCCAGAAGGAAGCATCTCCGACCCCATAAAGTATATATATTCTTGATCAACAGCCGAGTCGATATAGCCATGTCCGTCTGTCCGTATGAACGCACAGATCCCAGGGATGGTAAGAGATAGAGGTTTGATGGGAAATATGCTTCTTATGTCTGCAGGCAGATCAAGTTTATTTTCAATTTTGGCCACGCCCCCTCCCGCCCCCGCAATATGGAAAAAACGTCATATCTCCCACAGTTTTGAAGATAGATGGCTTGTTCCTTCTGGACATATTTAGTTATTAGGATAGCTTATCGATCCGCCAAAGGAATGAAGAAGATCGGATGAACGGTTTTCGAGTTATGATCAAAAGACAAATTTTCTTGGTACAGAGTATGTTATAGTCGGGCTTGACCGACTTTCTTTCTTGTTTTTACTAGTCTAAATGCTCAGGCATTCAATGTTTGGACTAAATACCCAACTGCATAGAAATAAGCCCCATTCTCACACACATGGTTGCAATTACATGGGTTTGTTCAAAGACAACTACAATTTTATTTTATATTTTCGATTATATTTACGTTGATTTTAAACAATTAAATTCGGCGTTTTCCCATCTCGATTGGTGAAAAATCGTATGTTTCACCTACAATTACATGAATAATTCAACATTTCAAGCACAATTACTCAATAGTCCCCCTTTACAGGTACAATTATTCAAGTAATTGTAAATGTAATTAAAATTTGAAATCATCATTGAATAATCGTAGTTCCAAATTACAAATATGATTGCTAAAAAAAATTGTAGTCGTAGTTTTTTGGAATAATCGAGATTATTGTAATGAAAAGTAATGAAATACGGAAAGTATTGATAACATTACAGCTCTACTTGCTGCCCAACCTCTCGGAACTAACTGAGATAGAGATTCCGGTGCTATTAAATATGTTACTGATTGAACGGGAGGAACCCCCCCTGGTTTAAATAGTAAAAATTTATATAAATGGTATCGCAATGGGCCTATCTTGACCTAAGTGAAGGCACAATTTATTGTCCCTATCCATCTTAACCTTACCTATTTGTAAAGAACACGGAACACAAACTTCTCTTATTCGGTTGGCACTGCCATGCAGGTGGCTAGCGAAAAGGTCCACCACTGGGGGTTAGGAATATCACTAGTTATACTCTGTACCGAAGGTACATAGAGTATTATAAGTTTGTGCAAAAGTATGTAACATCCAGAAGGAAGCATCTCCGACCCCATAAAGTATATATATTCTTGATCAGCATCAACAGCCGAGTCGATATAGCCATGTCCGTCTGTCCGTCTGTCTGTCCGTATGAACGCACAGATCTCAGAGATGGTAAGAGATAAAGGTTTGACATGTATGGGACATATGCTTCTTATGTCTGCAGGCAGATCAAGTTTATTTTCAATTTTGGCCACGCCCCCTCCCGCCCCCGCAATTTAGAAAAAACGTCATATCTCCCACAGTTTTGAAGTTAGATGGCTTGTTTCTTCTGGACATATTTAGTTATTAAGATAACTTATCGATCCGCCAAAGAAATGAAGAAGATCGGATGAACGGTTTTCGAGTTATGATCAAAAGACAAATTTTCTTGGTACAGAGTATGTTATAGTCGGGCTTGACCGACTTTCTTTCTTGTTCTAGTATTGCAAATGCCAAGCTTGGTATAAAGATGCCCATTTTTGACTTGGAAACACGTTTTCTAATATTTGGCTTCAAGTTTTCAAATGTTCATTAGTTTTAAAATTTCAAATGTGAATGAAAACTAAAAGGAAACTACTAAAATAGTAGTTCTTGACACCGCAATGCCGGTAGCTAGCGAAAGGGTCCACCACTGGGTACTAGGAATCTCACTAGTTCTTATATTCCTATGCCTATAGCCAATTCTCTTGGCTGCTGCGTCCATATTTCCAATATCTTTCTTTAACGTTCAAGTGGATTCTTAAATAGCTTTCGAAAAAAGTCAAGTGTACAGGAGACAGGAGACAAAACATGTATAAACTATGTGTGTCTAGTTTTCTTGTGAGTCAATAATAGCTTCGGCGTCGTCGTCGTCGTCGTCGACTCCGACGGCAATTTATGTGGCATATTGTGTGGCGTTGCCGTTAGTTGGTATCAGTGCAAGAAATCCCACAAAAAATCTCCTTTATTGCATGCACAGCACGTTCCGTGTGTTTGTCTGACTGGAGCCTGCCCTGCCCCCCATTTCCGACGTTCATTTGCAAGCCTCAATGTTGGCAATGTGATCAAGCCTGCAATCTGCAATTTCCAGGCAGAGACGCCCCAAGGTATGCTATGGGCAGGCAAATAAAGTTTAATTTGAATGCTTCTGCAGAGCGTCACACGCTCGAAAGGGACTCCCCCGCCCAAATCAAAGTTATTTGTATTTATTTGCAAAATCGTGCGGCATGTGCAGTAGTCTAGTTGCAACAACAATAATGGGCCAAACATGTTGCACACACAGACAGTCAGAGAGAGAGAGAGTGTGTGTCCAGGCACCGATTCGCTTCATTGCTTACGATTGCCCCTTTGCAATCTTCTGCTTGTTTGTGCCACCTCCAGCTGTATTTGTATTTTGCATTTTGCATGGCGGCACGTTACAATTTCCGAGAAATTTTAACGTCAATATCAAATGCATGTCTCTAAATCTAAAGACTATGTCTACGCACGTGCGTCACGTTCGAGCGGCCAGGGACAACGACAAGGACACGTTCATCTAAGCAGGACTTGCAGCTTTAGGCCCAACGTGCAGGCATGCACCGACGCCTCCAGTGAATTGACTCGAGTACATATAACTTTAAGTGGATCTTGTTTTAAAAATAGAGATTTCTCTCGTCCGAAATGTGAGTGCAACTTTTGGGGATGTCGTTTAATGGACTCGCCAATTGTATGTGAACTATGGCCTGGTTGCACAGCTGCTAGGCGGACTGGATGGAAAAGGGAAGTTAGGTGTGGCAGGTGCTAGAAATTTTAAATATTAACGCGTTAAAACTTTGAAGGAGCAACTTGTAAACTTTGTTCGCTTACCACCAAATCAAAAGCAATCGATTTGCAGAGGCTTCAAGTTTGGTAAAAATTGTAGATATTTCACCAAAGCGGTCTATTGATACCTCAAGGTTATCATAGTCGGGGTGTATAAACGCTTCCTTTTTTATTATATGTCAAATGTTGCCAAAATGCTGGGCTACTAGATTGGATGACCAAAGTTGAGAGATTTGAAACCGACTGTTTAAGGCCAAGTAGATTTGAAGCGATCGTGTTTCCTTCTCAATTATCTAGTAGCCTGCAACGTTTCTACCACTTTACATCTAAAGTTCGCCTAGTTTAGTTCAAAATTCAATTGGTTATACGAAAATCTCTAGAGATTTTTGGGATTTTTATACTCTGTACCGGTAGGTACACAGAGTATTATAAGTTTGTGCAAAAGTATGTAACAGGCAGAAGGAAGCATCTCCGACCCCATAAAGTATATATATTCTTGATCAGCATCAACAGCCGAGTCGATATAGTCATGTCCGTCTGTCCGTCCGTCTGTCTGTCCGTATGAACGCACAGATCTCAGAGATGGTAAGAGATAGAGGTTTGACATGTATGGGACATATGCTTCTTATGTCTGCAGGCAGATCAAGTTTATTTTCAATTTTGGCCACGCCCCCTCCCGCCCCCGCAATTTAGAAAAAACGTCATATCTCCCACAGTTTTGAAGTTAGATGGCTGGTTCCTTCTGGACATATTTAGTTATTAGGATAACTTATCGATCCGCCAAAGGAATGAAGAAGATCGGATGTACGGTTTTCGAGTTATGATCAAAAGACAAAATTTCTTGGTACAGAGTATGTTAAAGTCGGGCTTGACCGACTTTATTTCTTGTTATTTTCTCGGTTTTTGAAATACGCCTTAAAATAAAAATGTTCTTCTTAATTTAAAGAAATTTCTTGTTATATTAAGACAGTTCGAATGTTTGTAACGCATAGAACGCATAATATATATATATATTCTTGATCAGCATGAAGAGCTGAGTCGATATAGCCATGTCCGTCAGTTTCTATGCTATCTTCGCCGTCAGCTTTAAAGCTATCGTGACCAAAGTTTGCACGAAGTCTTTTGGTACAAATATGCTGCACATTTGTCAGAACCGGCCGGATCGAATGACTAAAACATATAGCTGCCATAGGAACAATCGGTCGAAAAACTAGTTCTAGTGAGAAATACTTTTTTGTTTTCAATAAAAACGTCTCCAAACTTCATATTTACAAAGTTTTAATGTTTATCCATGATTCTGCCAAGTTTGGTTGAAATCGGACATCTATATAGTATAGCTGCCATACAAAAGTAAGGTTAGAAAAATAGTCTTAGTAAAAAAAACTTTTTTGTTTTTAGTGTAAACCTCTTTAAAATTGGCATATATTTATTTTATAAGCTTTCACTCAATTCTTCAGAGTTTTGTCAAAATCGGCTGACTATAGGTTATAGCTGACATAGGAATGATCGGTCGAAAAACTTGTTTTAGTGAGAAAAACTTTTTTGTTTTCCAAGGAAACGCCACCAAACTCTATGTTTCTTAGTTTGCTACACTTTTCCATGATTTTAGTAAGTTTGGTCCAAATTGGACATCTATACATACAAAAGTAGAGTCAGAAAAGTAGTCTTAGTGAGAAAAACTTGCTTTCAGTGGATATGTCCTTCAAATTAGTTAGAACGCAACCGTAAGTTAAAGTCGTTACCCATAACTTAGGGCAATTAGTGTTTAATAACCTCAAGCGGCTCAGATAAGTATGCAACGTTTTTTAAACTCTGCCATTTATTTTACGATCTTTATGAAAATTTGTGAGATTGTAGATATTGGCCATAGATAAAGATAAAGTTAGAGATATACACCGTTTTTTAATTGCGGTTAGGGGCGTGGACAAAATATGAAACAAACTTGATCTGCGTGCAGACAATACAGTCTTCATTTCAAATTTGGTGGCTCTAGCTCTTCTAGTTTCTGAGATTTGGTTGTTCATACAGACAGACGAACATGGCTATATCGACTCGGCTATTGATGCTGATCAGAAATATTTGTATACTTTATACACTTGCACGACTTCAGTATACCCTTTTTACTCTTCGAGTAAGGGGTATAAAAACGTGCTGCAAGAGTACACAAACTTCGGTCGAGCCGAAGTTAACTTTCCTCTATTTATTGTACTTATATGCTTATATAACATTTAGATTCTATGACTGATTTCAGACATTTTTGTGGAATTTTTGTTGGCTTTGTACCGGGAAAAGTACATTTTTTTCAAGTTATTGATTGCTTCTAGACACAGGAACACCTATTTTGACTCAGTTTTAACATTTAGCTTACTTTGTTAAATACTTTTGATTTATTTTGTATTTTTGTTGTGTTATTCTGACAACACTGAACTGAACCTTGGTCAAGTCATAAGCAAAAGTAAGTTTACGCAGCTTTAGAGTATTTAACACGTCGGACTTTGATCAACTTTCTTACTTCTAATTTAATTGTTATTGTTCAGTTCCGGTAGACGAGCAATAAAATAATAATTTGAATGGCCAGCGGAGAGGGGGCTGGCTTCAACTAATTAAATTAAACAAAAACAAAAAGTAACACTCAGTGAAAAACAAAACAAAAAGTTGCCAGCCAAAAAACATACCAAGCTTCACAGAGGCTGTTGCTTTTATGGGCCATGAAACGTAGCCTCCTTCCACTCCCACTCCTCCTCCTCCTCCATTAAAAGGGCCTCGAGTTGGTGGGGAGCTCGTAAAGAGACTTTGCCTAATAAAAATGCCGCAGCACGTACGTCAACCTGCAGGCATTAGTCCTACTTACACACACACACACACACACACACACGCACATAAATTCACTCCCACCAACAACTCGACGCTGTTGTTGTTATTAATTTGCACAGCTCAAACTTTTGCGCAATATCCTGCGCTCATCCTGGGCCATCCTTTTATATTTAGCTATTTGCAAGCAATTTGATTTTGTTCCTTCTGCCTTTTGTGCGTTGTTGTTTGCCCAATGTATCAAACTGGCGTTCACTTTAAGCGGCGCGTATCGAATGGCAGCTGGATGATGATATCAGGGGGTCCATTAGGCGTCCACTTGTCGCCCATGTGGCTTTTAACTCAGAACGGAAACAGCCAGCACAGACGAAAACAAAAACAAAAAACAAGAACCAAAACAAAACAAGAGACAAGAACTCAACCAAAAGGCCAAAAAGCTTGGCCAACAAGTCGATTGTGTAAATTGAGCTGCTAATGGCCTCGGCATATATAAAACCGACACAATACCAAAAGAAATACAATGGACGATGAGGACAATGGCATATTAAAAACATATACAAGAGTATCCAAATTCAGGGGGGGGGGGGGGGGGGGGTGGGAGCGTTGGCGGTTCAGAAGTTTATCTACTTTTGAATTGCCAAAGGCAGCCCCACAAAAAGTTGGCGGTTTCGCTTTTCTAGTGCATGAAAAGGATAATGCTTTATCAACACTCAGCACTTTGGGCAGGGTTGTAGATGAACTACAACTCAAGTATGGAAAGCAACCCCTCCTCGCTTAAATAGGGAAAATAGGTCAAGATAGGTCCATTGCTTTATCATATTCTCAATATTCAATCCTTTCGATATTTTAAAGGTTGAGTTAAGAAACGAAATGAAGGTTAAGTGCTGGGCAGAGGACATCATGTTTTCTTCTCTGCCTCACACTGGCAGCTTCCACAGAAGTTGCTGTGAGCGAGGGCCAAGCTTGAGGCGGAGACCCCTTGGGGCTCTGACTAGACGTGTCATAACTGCCTATTGGTTTGTTTTGGGTTAAACGGGGGGGCACATGACCCAAAGGTTGGTTATTCCCTCATTCTGTAGCCAGGCCTGGCGCAGAATGATTAGTTTATACGAGATCCAGAGCTTTCCATTTCCGATACAAGCTGGATGATAGTGGCCAGCTCTAGCTAGTTTGTCTTGCTGACTCGTTTCCTTTCCAAACTGCATAGCCCCTGGGCTCCAGTTGTGGTGGCTATACAGATAGCCAGTGCTGCCAATACTGCTTTACTTTTTGAATGTATATGTTCCCTTCTACGATAAGGAGTGTGCGGAACAGGAACAGGAAGTCGAAATGACCACCTTTACATATCTAGGTTGGTGGTGAAAACTCCAAATACTACTTTATTATCGAACTTTGATCAATCCTTTTAGAAATAGCTCTGCTATTTGGCGAGTTCTTTCAGTCGTGTGTTTTACAGATATTTGCGTTATAAATAGAAAACAAAGGTGAGCTAAAACCAAGCTCAAATAGAAGGACCTTTGTTTTGCGAGGTAGTACAAGCTTAAAACAGTCCTGAAAAGAGAGCAAGATTATAGTCTCGAAACCGAGACGATATTTTATACGATTTGGGAAAATCTTAAACCAAAACGAGAGCGTAAGTTCAAGTCGAACCTGCCCGACTTCGAAATAAACCGCTACTCAGGGCAATAAGTGTTTAATAACCTTATGCGGCTCAGATAAGTATGCAACGTTTTTTAAACTCTGCCATTTATTATCCAATCTTTATGAAAATGTATGAGATTGTAGATATTGGTCACATACACTACACTGCCAAATCTGAGCTCGGTGAAATAAAAAAGGTAGCAGATATTCAACTTTTTATACCCTTGCAAATTGTATTATAATTTTGCCTAGAAGTTTGCAACGCATAGAAATATTCATTTCCGACCCCAAAAACTATATATATTCTTGATCAGGGTGACGAGCTGAGTCGATTGAGCTTTGTCCGTCCGGCTGTCTGTCTGTTTCTACGCGAACTAGTCTCTCAGTTTTAAAGCTATCGAGCTGAAATGTTGCACAGAGTCTTCTTTTTGCTGCACACTACTAATATGTCGGAACCGACCGGATCGGATGACTATATCTCATAGCTCCCATAGGAACAAACGGTCGGAAAACTAGTTTTAGTATGAAAAACTTTTTTCTTTTCAATGGAAACGACTCCAAACTTTGCAATTGTAGGTTTTATATGTTTTTTTATAATTCTACCAAGTTTTATTAAAATCGGACAATTATATGGTATAGCTGCCATACAAAAGATAGGTCTGAAAAACAGTCTTAGTTAGAAAAACTTTTTTGTTTTTAATGGTAGCATCCTGCAATTTTGTTTATGTTTGTTTGACATGCTTTTACATAATTTTACAAATTTTTGGCCAAATCGGATGACTATATCATATAGCTCCCATACGAACGATCGGTCGGAAAATGGGAAAAAAGTATTTTTTGAAAATATTTAAGCGAGCACTTGTGCACTTGGGTATAAAAACTTCGGCACAGACGAAGTTAGCTTAGCTTTCTCGTTTTTTTTTAAATTGGGTTGCTTTATTTCTTCTAGCTCTTCTTTTTACTCTTTAAGTAACGGGTATGAAAATAGTGGAAAGTTAAGTTCGGCTCGGTTAAAGGTTGTATGCCGTTGTAGGTTGTAAGCAGGTTGTATGAAGGTTGTGTGCAGCACGTTTTTCTAACTAATTTGAAACAAACAAGTTTTTCTCACTAAGACTACTTTTCTGACTCTACTTTTGTATGACAGCTATACTATATAGATGTCCGATTTCAACCAAACTTGGTGGACACATGGAAAAGCATAGCAAACTAAGAAATACAAAGTTTGGAGGTGTTTTCTTTGAAAACAAAAAAGTTTTTCCCATTAAAACTAGTTTTTCGACCGATCATTCCTTTGGCAGCTATAACCTATAGTTATCCGATTTTGTCAAAACTTTAAAGAATTGTGTGAAAGCTTATAAAATAAATATATGCTAATTTTAAAGAGGTTTACATTGAAAACAAAAAAGTTTTTCTTACTAAGACTATTTTTCTAACCTAACTTTTCTATGGCAGCTATACTATATAGATGTCCGATTTCGACCAAACTTGGCTGAATCATGGAGAAGCATAGAAAACTAGTAAATACGGAGTTTGGAGACGATTGCACTGAAAACAAAAAAGTTTTTCTCACTAAAACTAGTTTCTCGACCGATCGTTCCTATGGCAGCTATATGTTATAGTCATCCGATCCGGCCGGTTCTGACAAATGTGCAGCGTAATCGGACCAGAAGACTTCGTGCTAAGTTTGGTGGTGATAGCTTTAAAACAGACGGACAAGGCTATATCAACTCAGCTCGTCATGCTGAACGAGAATGTATATACTTTATGTGGTCGGTAATGCTTCCTTCTATGCGCTACAAACATCTGGACAATTTCAATATACCCTCTGCAAGTGTATAAACATGACAGATTCATAGCTAATAGCATTCCCACTTACAAAATAGCTAGATCTAGCCACTAAATAGCTAAAATGGCAACACTGAATCGGTTAGTCTATCTTTATCAAGCCTCTGCCGGTTTAGCCTAATTCTCTAAAAGGAACGAACCAACTAGCTACTTTATAATGTAAGATATGAGGATTTTGACATTTCTAGAAGGAGTCAGGGGGCGTGGCAAAAATGAAAAATATGCCTAATCTGCCTGCAAGTTAAAGCCGTACATGTTCCAACCTCAAACCAGCCATATTCTTGGCTAACCATTTCATTTCACCCACAAAGAAGTGTAAATTTCAGTGCACACCCAAAGGAATTTCCCCTACCCGCAGGTAAGCAAAAAAAATGTCGCTCAATTAAAATGTAGACACTTAAAATTCAACACTTAATTTCGTGCGTAAAATTAATGCCAAGCACATAATTAAATTATGTTAATTAGTTACAGCCAAAGTCTATTAACAACGCAGAGCAGGGAGCAGGCAGGGATACGACCCGAGGGAGGCGGATAGACACGTAGCTGGAATCCCCTTTGTTGCTGGCGGTTTTCCTTCTCTCTCCTTTTTTTCTTTGTGGGCCAGAAAGAGGCAAACATCAAATAACTTTCAATCAATTCCAATTAACAAACAACCCATAAAAGCAGATCCACAAAATGCGCATCAGAATGGAACGACAATTTAATTTCAAATTTAATGGACAAAAAACGGGGCAAGGAAAAGGCGAAACGGTTTGATGTTGTTATCTTAAAAAGTAACCCGTACCGCAGCAGCAGCAGCAACAACAGCAACTAACATAAAGGATATTGTAATAACAGCTGCCTGACACGGACACGGACCACCAGCACGAACGCCCGCAACTATCTGATCCTTGGAAATTGCCAAGCAGCAGGAGGAGCAGCAGCAAAAAAGGATGAAGAGAGAAGCGGAACGCTGGAATGCATTTTACAGTTGGCAACAATGGGGCAGCGGTCAAAGCCAGAGCCAGCAGCTCCACGGGACCACAATAAAAGCGTGGCGGGCGAAATAAAAACCACAAAACATGCCAGCGATGGAGTTCCCGGTCCGGGCGAATGTCTCACGGACACACAGCTGTCCGACGCGTCGGCGACTTTGAGCCGTGGACAACTCCTCGTGTATGCGGCGAACCAAGTTCATTTTTAGTGCTGCAAAAAAAATTTAATCAAGAAGTGCAAGGCAAGGCGAGCCAAAGTGTCAGCCAAGGGGCAATCCCACGTTGGCGACCAGCCCCTAGCGTGTAATACGAGATTCAACGTTCAACATTTACAATGATTTTGTGATTCTTCCGACACTTTATGGCCCCAGCCAAGCTGACAGGCACCCCCAACCACTCCATCGCGCTCCCTCCGCCTCTCTGCGTGTGTTTGACTATAATAGAGTGAAAGACTTTAAGCAAGCAACGCTATCCTCAACGCCATCTTCGTATTAAGTTGCAAGCAAAAAGTTCACTTCGACGTCGTCGTCGTCGTCTTCCACTTGTAATGCATTGGGGGGCAACGCAGCTGGCCGGTCTCCCACCAAAACCAAAAGATGCCATGCGATATTCGTGGAGCAGTTTTCGGGGAATACTTTCCAGCTGCCAGCTGAAAGCTTTTCCCTGCCAACTCCTCCTCGTCGGCCAAGTGCAAGTGAAACAAAAATATTTGGTTAATTCGATTTTTAGCTATGATTGTCCAAACGCAATTCTTGTTGATTTCAAATACTCAAGGGTTGCGACTGGGCATCGCGGCTCGAAATGAGAATACACCCAAAAAACCAAAAAAAAAGTTATTGAAGATTAAGAAAAGTTGGTTATAAATTTGATTAATTATACTCTGTACCTTAGGTACATAGAGTATTATAAGTTTGTGCAAAAGTATGTAACATCCAGAAGGAAGCATCTCCGACCCCATAAAGTATATATATTCTTGATCAGCATCAACAGCCGAGTCGATATAGCCATGTCCGTCTGTCCGTCTGTCTGTCCGTATGAACGCACAGATCTCAGAGATGGTAAGAGATAGAGGTTTGACGTGTATGGGACATATGCTTCTTATGTCTGCAGGGGCAGATCAAGTTTATTTTCAATTTTTGCCACGCCCCCTCCCGCCCCCGCAATTTAGAAAAAACGTCATATCTCCCACAGTTTTGAAGATAGATGGCTAGTTCCTTCTGGACATATTTAGTTATTAGAAAAACTTATCGATCCGCCAAAGGAATGAAGAAGATCGGGTGAACGGTTTTCGAGTTATGATCAAAAGACAAAATTTCTTGGTACAGAGTATGTTATAGTCGGGCTTGACCGACTTTCTTTCTTGTTTTTTCTATACAGAACCGCCCGGATCGACTGACCATAGCTGATTGGTAACTGTTGAAGGAACGATCCGTTGGAAAATGAGTCTTAGAGTAAACACCTTTTTGTGATTGAATTAGATCAGATTCACCTATACATCAGATACATCCTACATATATACATATATATTTCCTTTCAGTAAGATCAAAAGTAGAGAATGTATTTGATCTTGGCTCTGCTTTACGCATAGAAGGAAACACCTCCGACCATATTATGTTTATATAAATTCTTAAAAAGATTGTGGTACATATACACTGGATATATGTCAGAACCGACCAGATAAGATGAGATAAGATTCTACATAGCTTACAAATAACAGAGTAAATTTGAAGTTTATGTGACACTACTCATGGGACTACTTATCATTCTTCTTATACTATATATAAAGATTGTGCAAAAGTATGTAACAGCCAATAGAACAACAATAGAAGCATCTCCGACCCCATAAAGCATATATCTTCTTGATCAGCATCAACAGCCGAGTCCATATAGCCATAACCAACTGTTTTTCCATATGAACGCACAGAGGTTTGACATGTATGGGATAGAAACTTCTTATACTTGCAGGCAGATCAAGTTTATTTTAAATTTTGGACACGCCTCCACCCGCCCCCCGAAATTGGAAAAAACGTCATATATCCCACAGTTTTAAAGATAAATGGTTCGTACCTTCGAGACATATTTAGTAATCGGGATAACTTATCGATCTGCCAAAGGTATGGTGAAGATCGGCTGAACGGTTGTCGAGTTATGATCAAAAGACTGTTCGCTGTTGCAGCACACCTTTTAGCTGCTCCTGCAGCATCAAAATTTATGCTGAGCTTATAATTTAGTTGGTAGACAGTTTGTTACAGTCGGGCTAGACCGACTTTCTTTCTTGGTTTTAACTAAATTTGAAAGTACACCCAAAGAACTGCATTTTGCTAATAAAAATTTCATTAAAATATAGCAATGTGAACGCCAGAATGTAAGGTCTGCATCGCAGGCCTAGCCCAAATGTGCGTTTTCAGCGATTAAGAAGCACTCAAAATATAGGAACAAAGAAAACCAGCAACAACAACATCAGTCTGTAGGTCTGAAGAAGAATTACTCTTGCAAACCGAGCTCCCTGTCCCCGTTTCAACAGCAGAGAACTCTAGCGCCATACAAGTCAGTTTTCAACCCAGTTCTTCATTGCGGCGCAGAGGCACAGCAAAGTAGAAGGACAAGTGCTGTGTGTCGGATCAATTATGGACCACCAAAAGTTGGCTCTATTGAGTTAAGCGCATAAAACAACAGCGTTTGGGTGTGAATGATCGAGCTACTTTAAAACAGATGTACCCACGTAATGCGAAAAACTTACGGAGAAAAGTCTGGCAGGGACAATCGAAATTGGGATGGATATGAAAATGACACTGTCAAAAATGCCACAAAATTTGCATAATTAGTGCAAGTGTAAAACTTAATGGTAAGATGTTTTCAAGAAATATCAATTTGTAGAACAGTCTTATTATTCTCAGATACTTATGAAGATAAAACTTTTGAGAAATTACTTAATACAAATCCAAATAGAACGAGAGCGTAAGTAAAAGTCGGCCCTGCCCGACTTCGAAATACCCGTTACTCAGGGCAATAAGTGTTTAATAACCTTATGCGGCTCAGATAAGTATGCAACGTTTTTTTAACTCTGTCATTTGTTATCCGATCTTTATGTAAATTTGGGAGACCGTAGATATTGGCCACATACACCACAGTGCAAAATCTGAGCTCGATAAATTAAGAAATGTAGGAGATATTCAATTTTTAACTAGTCTACATTTACAATTTGCTGGCTCTAGCTCTTCTAGTCTCTGAGATCTAGCTGTTCAGACAGACGAACTTGGCTATATAGACGCGGCTATTGATGCTGATCACAAATATATATAGTTTATGGGTTCGGAGATGCTTCCTTCTGTCTGTTACATACATTTGCACGACTTTAGTATAGCTTTTTTGCTCTTCGAGTAACTGGTATAAAAATGATCGGTTTTGATACTTCAGAATTGACAGAATTGTTTTAGACGAAAAATTAAGCAAAAGTCAAGTTACATATGATAGTGTGTGGAAAGGTTTACTACTTATTCTAAAGACCAGGGACTTTTGAAGTCCGTAGAAGAAATGGTAAGGACCTGCCCATATACAATACATACTAAAAGATCCGAAGTTTGAAGTGCCACTTACTTCTGAGTTTAAATATGAATTCCAAATCAAGTTCTTTTCAATAATGGATTCAAAGCCAAGGCATTAGGAAAACTAAGACAAATGTGTTAAGAAATTTAGAGAACCAAACCTTTTTCCAGGCAGAGCCCGTTTCGGATTTAGGTGCGGTAGGTAAAATGGTTAAAAAGTCTCGATTCCTGTCCGAGGGTCTCCAAAAACCAGGGTTTGTTGTCGGACTGTTGTTTGAAGACTTCTCTTAGACAAACCTAACATATGTGTTAAATGTGGTAAGCATGGTCGCAGAAAGAAATTACCTTCACGAGCCTTTCCTCTATCTAGATTGAATTGTTGTTGGTTGAAGCTCTCCGATTAGGAGGTTAGTGTCAAGTATAACCCACCAGCTGGAAATCCTGGAAGATCTATGACTCACAAATCTACCACATTTAATCCAGCATTTGAGGTAACTCAGCGTGAGTTTTCTTCAAATAATTAAAAATATCTCCTCCGTCAACCCGCTTCAACATTTAGAATAAATGCACTAAACTACTTCATGACTTATTAGAATTATAAGATAAGCAAGCTTAAAGTCTTTCGAAAACGTTCCACAACCGGTCACCTTTACCAGCTATTTGAGTTAGCAGTGAATTAAGTGAACTTTTTCAGCTTAAACTCAAGCCAAGATAATGAGATAAGCTAGGAGTTGCCCATCTTAGCTTGTGCGCCTCTAATTATACCACAAATCAACAAAAAATTACCAAAGAAATCAATTGTAAATGCTGTAAAGTAAACAAAATAACTCAATTTTAACGATCGGCGGCCTAATTTGCCAATTTGCTTGCAAGTCAAAATGAACATTTACTTTGGCCTGACTTTCAGATATCAAACAAACGTGCATTTTGTGTGTTGCCAGCAAACTTTGTGACACAACTGAGGGCGAAAAAACGAACCCAAGCCAAGCCAAGCCAAATGGCAAAAGTTGAGGAGAACACTTTAGTTATTATTATTTCTTACTTTTTGATTATACAAGACAAGAATTTGCCGAAGAAGCACAACAAAAAGGAACAAAATATCCATTTTTTTTTGCATAGAAAACGTATTTTGTAGCAAATATTTGCCAAGCATATTTATTCGCCTCTCGCCAGCCACTTTTGACAAATTATGACTGCTACTTCTTCTACCCTCGAGGCTTCTCTGACTTGGGCTTTGTTTCCTTTCCTTTTTTTCTGTGCGGAAACTATGGCACTAAGTTGCCATGACAGCGCTGGCACATTATACAACAAGTGCTCGAAATAATAAAGTTAACAGCACTTTAATAGTTAGCTCCAATGGATGGATAAGTGGGAGGCAACCAACCGACCGACCGGGTGGGCACCACCACCAGTATTGGAGCAGGCCACATGTTGCCCGGCAACCGGGGGCATAAATGAGGAGCGCTTATCCTATCGAGCAGCACAACTTGAGCAATAAAATTGCCTTTATATGGAAGACGAGCAGAGGCGGCGGCGGCGGCGGCAGCATCAGTGAAGTATTCCTGGTATGCTCATATATTTGAATTGCGGAGGGTGGCTGGTGGGTGGGAGCAGCTACACTGAGAAGAGATGTCTTGCAAGAAAAGTGCCGGATGAACTCTTGCTTTTTTTTGTAAATTTTAAATAAAACACTGCACATAGAACTGCAGGTCGAAATCTCTGTTAAGGAACTGATGGAATCAATATATTTTTGATTTTAATGGGTAGACCATGCAAGTAGAAATCTATGAGCTTACTTTGATGCGTTTCTGCTATCAGTTTCCTTCAACCGGTTAGGCAATTCACGAAAATTAGATTTATTAGAATTTTACCACGCAGCAGATCTATTAAGTTTCAGTTTCTACAATTTTGCTTTAGTTATTTAAGAATGATTTGAAGTTTATTAAATACTTTGGCTTCCAAGTCTGCAAATACTTGATTGAAAAGAAAATTGGTACTCGTTTAAAGATCATTTCAACAAAAAAGAAGAATCTAAATAACTTAAAATAGTGTGAAATACTCTGAATATATTCCCACAGCAGGTAAGAAAATGTTATGCTTAAAATGAGAACTTTGTTACTGAATCAACTATTCTTGAGAAGAGGTGTACAAGCCTAGGTTCCGAGTGTAAAGTTCTTTAGCTATCGGTTTATCGGTTAAGTTCCCAGCAATCATTTTATCAAACTTTTGATCACATTCGAGTCTTTTTCGAGTCCTCGGTCTGATTAAAATAGTCATAAATGGGCTCTTTTTCTGATCAGATATTATACTTTTGTCGGGAGAAAATGGTACCCTGGCCGCGATTCTTCTTGAAGAGTCGCCTTTGACCCGTTCTTCTGATAAGTTTCCAATCAGTTTCGAGTCATTTGAGAGTCCTTTTTTAGTCGTTTATCACTAAATCACATTTTAAGCATATTTAAAAGTCATTTTCGAGTCTCAATTTATCGCATATGATAGGCTTCTCTTTTGGTTCACCAAATGGAGTCGGAAAAGACTCATCAAGGTGATTTTTATGAAAATGATCTTTCAAATGTTGGGTGGGTTATTATCAAGTTTGTTGTCGAAGCTATTGAAGAATGATATGAACTAAATGTCAACATTTTTATCAAGCCTGCAAATTTATGACTCACAATTATACCCGTTTAATGCTTTCCATTTCAAAACCAAAAATCAGCTTTAAATATTCCGAAAAGTGTCGAATTTTCTTTCAAGAATTTTTGTGTTTTCTAAAACTTATAGCTAAGGCATCATTTTGTTCCTTAAATCAAGAATCTAACCAGATTGATTTCATTAGTTTGTTTGTCAACGAAATCTAAAGAAAGGGGCGCTACAACAACAATTATTCTTTAGCCAATTTGCAATCTTTTGCCTTGCAGAGACGAGGTACTTGTGCTATGTTGAAGTTACTGTTATCGAGAGCACCGGGGGCCATTGAATGACCAAAGCTTGTCGAAAAGATCTTAATAAAAGTTTGAGCAGTACTTAAAATATCTCAAAACAGTAGAAAATCCAAAATTATATATAAAAGAAGAATTGGGCTCTTGAATCGAGTAACATTAGGGATGCAATTCCGAAAACCGAACCGGCTTCCTTTCAGAAATGCTGAACCAAACCGAAAACCACTAAGAAAAACGGTTCAGTTCTTTGACGAGTTGCTTTCCTCTATCCAATGATACTTACTTGGGGGGTGACACGATTCAACGATTGAATTTTGAACCAAACTAGGAGAACTTTAGATATAAAGTGACTGAAACGTTGCAGGCTACTGGATTATAGAGAAGGAAAACCGTACGCATCAAATCTACTTGGCATTGAACAGTCGGTTGCAAATCTCTCAACTTTTGTTATCTAATCTAGTAGTAGCCTACCATTTTGACGACATTTTGCATTTTAGCTCGAAAATGAAAGCGTTTCTACGAAAATCTCCAGAGATTTCTGGGTCACCCTCTACAACCTTAGCGATGTGGGATCGATATATCCTTTGAGGATGAATTGACACACATTTTACCACACGTAATCTAATGAGTCTTCTGCAATTGCCCGCCGATCTCTTAATATACCTGTCATCAATGTGTGTTCTTTTCTTGAGAGTTGAGAATTGATTTGTCGTCATCTAGTGGATAATATTTGCAATTATCTGTGGTAGTTCTTTACCTTAATTCAGTCATAGCCAGTAGGATTTTGTATTATTTTCTACCCGACATTCTGTGATTTCGAAGAGCATTTCTCTGGGAACTTGTAGACGAATCCTGCAAATCAACCAGCATCATCAATTTTAAAGATATTCAAATAATTTATAGGAAATTAGTATCCAAAGTGTGCGAAAATACACTTTACGACAGAAATCATAATATTTCATAATGTGCCCTTATGAACCACTGAACCGAACCGAAACCGCGGTACAGTTAGCTCCAAACACCATGTAATAAACCGAACCGAGGGTTCAGAAACTGTGTGAACCACTGAACCGTACCACTACAAATTTTGGAGTGGTTTGCATAGCTGGGTAATATCGTTTTGTTTCAAATATCTAACAGAATTGATCTAAGAATTTGAATTTTATATTTAATTCGGATTATTTTAAGATTAAAAGAAAGATCCAAAGCAGCTTTGGTCACCAAATTTTAACGGAAGAACGATTTCTTTGGGTTCATTTTTTTTTTTGCCTAACGTTTGTCGAAAAGATCTTCCCAGCAAACCAAGTTTGGAGCGCTCCAAATGATGTGCCAGAAAAGAGCCGAGCTTAGGAGCGTTTTGGAGTTAACACATCAATTTTAGGGTTTTCGAAGCACATTCAGTGCTCTCCCACATTAAATCGCTCTTTCCGGACTCTTTTTTGTGCACATTACGTGACGGTGAATGCGACATAAAAAAGTGTCAGAAAACGCTCAAATTGTTTGCTGGGTTAAAATAGTTTGTACTGTATTTAAAATTTGCCAAATTAGTAGAAAATCAAGAAGTCTGGATCTGAAAATTTCATATTTATAATGGGATTTTGGTTCTTGTATCAAAGATTCTCGTTTGGTTTCAAGTATCTAACTAGATTGATTTAATAAACTTAAGTTGAACAGTTCTTTGGGATTATGTTTCAGACAAAAAAGAAGAAACCAAAGCATCTTTGGTCACCCAAAATCTAAAGGAAGCGCGCTTCAACAACGATTTAGTTTTAGTCTTTATTATTCCAGCGCTGATTGAAAAGTTCTTAAACGAGAGCCAAATGTACTTTATATGTTTACGAAATGATAGAAATCAAGTAAGTATTTCGGAACTAAAACAACTTATGTTTTTAATACCTACCTATAAGAACTAAGTTCTTGAATGAAGTACTGTCTTTTTTTTCAAAAATCTAAGTGCGAATAAACTGAAACTTAAGCTGTATTCTGACTAGTCGAGATCTCATAGGAGATGGGTGAAAATACCTTAGTTTACTAAGAGTTGGCTGGCAAAAAAAACTCTACTAAGAGAACTCAGCTAGCCTAATTATACTCTGTACCGTGGGTACACAGAGTATTATAAGTTTGTGCAAAAGTATGTAACAGGCAGAAGGAAGCATCTCCGACCCCATAAAGTATATATATTCTTGATCAGCATCAACAGCCGAGTCGATATAGCCATGTCCGTCTGTCCGTCTGTCTGTCCGTATGAACGCACAGATCTCAGAGATGGTAAGAGATAGAGGTTTGACATGTATGGGACATATGCTTCTTATGTCTGCAGGCAGATCAAGTTTATTTTCAATTTTGGCCACGCCCCCTCCCGCCCCCGCAATTTAGAAAAAACGTCATATCTCCCACAGTTTTGAAGATAGATGGCTCGTTCCTTCTGGACATATTTAGTTATTAGGATAACTTATCGATCCGCCAAAGGAATGAAGAAGATCGGATGAACGGTTTTCGAGCTATGATCAAAAGACAAATTTTCTTGGTACAGAGTATGTTATAGTCGGGCTTGACCGACTTTCTTTCTTGTTCTTATATATATATATTAGTTCTTCTAAGATTGATTAAAACACTTGTCTTGTTGGAGAAACTTTTATGAGATAGCAGGCAAGTCATAATACAGCTCTAGTTAAGTTTTGATTAAATGTTCTGACTTAAAAGAAAGGTCTACAGCAGCCTTCGTCACCAAAATCTAAAGAAAGAGCGCTACAACAGCAACAATTCCTGGCTCAGCCTTCAACTATGAACACACATCCTATTAAGTCGATATATCCAGCTGAAAGTCAAGGGCCATTGACAAGCCCAACGCTTGTCGAAATGAACCCAGGACAGCGCAAAGCGAGCTTGGATCAAGCAACCTAAACAATCTTAACATATTTCAACACATTTCCCTCAGTGTACACATAAATTTTCCACTTTGATTTTGCGCTTAATAAAAATCAAATTTAAATGCGGCTGACAACGCACGAGCGGCTTTAAAAGTTGTCATGTGTGAAGAAGCCAACAATGGCCACATTTATGGACCAGGGCCAGGACTTTGCAGTTGCCGTTTGCTGTTTGCCGTTGCCTGTTGGAGGAATGTAATAAAGTTGAAGCATCTTCCTTTTTGGCTTGCGAGATTTTATGGCTGGCACATAAAAGGAAATCAAAGGAGCCGAAAGAACAAGTCAAAGAGTCACCAGTCGCACTTAATGGCCCTGGACAGTCGGAGGAGCAGCACGGGCAGCTAATAAGCTCTGTGGACCTGCGGGGCGTATGCTTAATATTTTGAGCCAGTTGGCTCCCGCCGCCAGCGCCTGCCCAGAGCGCCAAAGCATAAACTTGTGCATAAATTCAATTAACTAAAAACATGCAAATGAAAAACTTTTTTGGAGGACGACGACATAGCCGCGGGATTGCAGCTGCGATAGCAAATGCCAAAATGCAAAGTTCAGTTGCACAAAGTGGCCATTCGGAGAATGCGACTCTCCGGCGGAGAGAAATGTTTCTAATTAATTTCAGTAGCAACGCGTCCACGTCCCCCGCCTCCCCCCGTCCCCGGGACCAGTCAACTATGCGTGTATATCAGCAGCAGCGAGTATGAAATGCAATAATGTAATGAGTAATTGCGCAAAAAAAGCAATAAAGGACGAGCGTTGGTTACGTAGCGCAGCTAACAATCTGGTCGGGATAACAACAAGTGCACATAGCCCACAGTTATGAGTGCGGGCTGCGAGCTGCGGACAACAAAAGTTGTCAACGACAGCAACTAAAACAAAGACCAGCCCGGGGGCCCGGAGAGAGTGGGAGAGATCGGGTGGGCATTCAGGCAACGTGGCCGCATAAAGTTCAAGCTTCGCTTTCGCTCACGCGTTGCTGCCGCGTGACTTATCTGTGCCGTGTGCGGTGAGGTGTTGTGGTGCGGGGTGCGGGGTGGCCAGCTTCGTCCAAAAAGGATATTAATTTCCCAAAGGTGCCGTTTTTGCTGGCGAAATCACGCAAAATGCGTAGGGACAGTTTAAAATAAGAGGGAATATTTCATAGTTTTTTGGTTTGCTAAGGACGATTTTATACTCTAACATATGAATTTCACAGGATGCAATGGTTTTAAGGTAGCGCAACAGTCATTTCATGTGTAAAATATATAGAAATCAAGACTTTAAATAATTTCTTGTTGCATTTAGAACACTTTCTATATGTTTAATCGACAAGAGCCTAACCAGTATCAGCATGGTGCAGCATTCAAACTGAGCCTCCCACGAGAATCATTAAAACATTTAATCTTGGTCTTCTCAAAACCTTTCGAATTGCCCAGAAAGTTCGGTTTGGTGTATTGAACCCGTTTTAAACTATAAGATCCAACTCTTTAAGGTTTCGTTTCGAATCTGTTTGCATACAGTCTTGGTTCACACATACTATTTTAGATATTTCGCTTACCTTTTCAATCAAATCTGGTTCTATTGCAGGGTCTTTCCAATCTGGTATGCCATTTGGTCTGTTGGTGGTAGAGTTGGGGTTGATCAACTCCAGAAGCTCTTCTAAGACGCCTGAGATTCACTTCGGGTAACTTTTGACAGACGACTGTGACTCAGAAAGATTAGAACTTTCTTTCTAATCAACTTCTGATGCTTTTCTAGCAGTCCAGACCAGCTGAGTCCGTGGGTCGGTACACTTAACCGTCTAGCCATTCAGTTTTCAATGCCTTTCCATAATTCCATCGGCTGAATCGGACAATTATAAGCTATAGTGTAGACGCCTTAGATATGTTAGATCTGAAAAATTGTTTGGTTAAGATAGTTATTATACTCTGTAACGTAGGTATAAAGAGTATTATAAGTTTGTGCAAAAGTATGTAACAGCCAGAAGGAAGCATCTCCGACCCTGTAGAGTATATATATTCTATATATTCTTGATCAGCAGCGAAAGCTGAGTCCGTCTGTCTGTTCCTATGATCCCACAGATCTCAGAGATGGTAAGAGATGGAGGTTTGACATGTAAGGGGAACATATGCTTCTTATGTCTGCAGGCAGATCAAGTTTATTTTCAATTTTGGCCACGCCCGCTTCCGCCCCTGGAATTTAGAAAAAACGACATATCTTTCACAGTTTTAAAGATAGATGCTTCGTTCCTTCTAGACATCTGTAGTTATTAGGATAACTGAAGATCGGTTGAACGGTTGTCGAGTTAAGATCAAAAGACTGTTCGCTGCTGCAGCGCAGTAGCAGCGCTGCAGCAGCATCAAAATCTATGCTAAGCGTAGAATTTCGTTGGTACCGAGTATGTTATAGTCGGGCTTGAGCGACTTTCTTTTATGTTTTATAATGGAAATTTTCGTAAATTTGATTTCCATGGATTTTTGGAGCTTGGACGCATTTCTTCTAAGATTTATCAAATTATCAGATGTCCTTGACATAGGAATGATCGGTCGAAAAACTAGTTTTGGTAAGAAAAACTTGTTTGCTTTTAATGTTCTTCAAACTTTCGAGATATTTGCATTATCTGATACCGCACATTATGTGCGAGAAAGTAAGAGCGAGAGTGAGCGCTTGAGCGAACGGCTCAAACATGGCTAAAATTATGTATGCGCGTGGGACATCCGCGAAGAACCTCACTCTACAAGAGTACGCGAAACACTGAACATTTTGAGTACTTTGCTGACGGCGCACACAGCGAACGCCGTCGCTTAGTTGTTGTACTTATCAGGCTCTATACCAAAGGTAGATAGAGTTAAGAATATTTGTGCAAAAGTATGTAAATGCCAGAAAAAAACATCTCCGATATCATAAAGTATATAATTCTTGATCAGCATGAACAGACGTGTCGATATAGCCATGAACGTCAGTTTGTTCGCCCGACAAATGAACATAGTTCAAAAATGTAAAGAGATAGAGGTTTGACATGTATGGGACATATGCTTCTTCTGAGTGCAGCCAGATCTCCGAGTGGAAACAACCTCTACAAATCTATATGCAAACGTAGAAGAGCGAACTAGAAAGTATAAACGTCATCTGATTTGAAAGAGGTCCAAAAATCCCCAAAAGGTCCTTCGAGCCGGATATTTTGGATACAGTTTCTTGAAGAAAACCATAAGAATCCCAAAAGACTAACTTTTTGTCCAGTGAAGTGATTAAACGCTTGCGAAGGTTTAAAGCTTTTAAGTTATAGTTTCAAGGTGTCGAAACATAAACTGTACTTCAAAGTTGGCCAACAATTATAAAGTGTTGAAGCATTTTCCTTAGAAAATTCGTGCTAAGCTACCGATAATCATCTAGATTCACTAACACTTCTCCTAGCATAACCTCTAGCGCACAGCCTGGTGCTGGGGTACAAGCCTCGTGTACTGGTAAACCTCAAAGTCAAGTGACTTTTGCTTCGTCGATTAATTAAGATAATATCCATTCTTTTGTCTATATTCCTGGGCAAACTGAATTTTAAGTAATTTAATTAAGATAAAAATCCAATTAATTAGTTGGCGGTAATCAACTGTAAAGTCAGAGACAAATATTTGAATTCCGAATGGAAGAAACTTTAAAACATATTCATCAAGAACGGATAAACTCATGGGATTTGCATTTGCATTTCGTTAACATTTATGTTTGATAAATACAAATTCGCTCAATAATTGCAATAAATTAAAGACCACAAATGCTACAATTGGCCGGATATCAATATGCCTTTCGCTTTGTTACAAACAACATAACAAAGTTATTAAGCCCGCTGGCTCTTGTCGTTAAACAATATCAACAACAATATTAAAAAATGAAATTAAAACGCACGCACACACACAAATTAAAAACTTTCAATAGCAACAATTTTCATTTAAAAATTCAACACCAGGCGCCGGGACCAGAGACCGCTCAGAGCAGCAGTTGAGGGGAGGAGGGTCGAGGGGTGATGGGTGGCAATTGAAGCGGGTGACAAACAGATTTATTAAAACTGGAAATATGCATCTGTAATTTGACTATGCGAGAGCCAAAAATAAAACCAAAGCGCAAGCGGGGGGGGGGGGCGATGCTTCCCAACAATTAAAACTATTTTGGCCAAAACAATATCGAGGTTGTTGCTTTTGCGCTGCGAGTTGTTGTTTGTGGCCAACATTTCATTAGAATGCCAGAGGTCAAACCGCAGCACGGAATGTACTGTGCAGAGAAAGTGGTCGGTGGGGGGGGAGAGGCAATACGGACAAGACAAAAGCTGATTACTTGCTGCAATGTCTGACAGGACATGGGCCAGGCCCCCCATACTGCAGGGCTTGGCAGTTGCGCGATTCTGCGAATGCTCTTACCAAAAAGAAAACAGAGACTGCCAGCTGGTTGAAAGGGTAAGGCAGGGGGGAAAGAACTATCATTTTAAGTCAGATTCATTTTCGGTTCCACTTCCGCAAAAGCTTTCAGCGAATCTGGTCACAAAACTCGGTTTTAAATCGCAAAAATGAATGTGGAAGTGGAATTGAGCACAAGACTCTAAATCTAAATATTTCTAGTTCGATTGGAGTATAACAAGTATCGAATACTGAATAGAGTGCTGAATCACGAGCTCTGAACATCGAGTACTGAGTATCGAGTACTGAATCTGGAGTTGGAGTTGTGAGTTAAGAATACTAGGTATCGAGAACTGACTATCAAGTTTTGAGTAAAGAGTAATGTGTATTGGGTACTGAGAATCGTGTGCTGAATAACGAGCTCTGAGTATCGATTACTGAGTATCTAGTTTAGTATCGAGTGCTGAGTATAGCCTACTGGGTATCAAAAACTGAATATCAAGTCTAGAGTATCGAATACTGGACAACGAGTAGCCTGTGCTGAATGCCTAGCTCTCAGTAGAGAGTATCTAGTGTAGTATCGAGTTCTGAGTATGAAGTACTGAGCATAGACTAGGTATCGAGTACTAAATATCAAGTCTTGAGAGTAAAGAGTAATGTGCAAAGAGTACTGTGAATCAATTACAGAGTATCGTGTGCTGAATGATGAGCTCTGAGTATTGAGTACTGAGTATCTAGTTCAGTATCGAGCACTGAGTTAAGAGTACTAGGTATCGAGAACTGAATATCAAGTCTTGAGTATCAAATACTGGATATCGAGTACAGAGTAGCTGGTGCTGAATGACGAGCTCTCAGTAAAAAGTATCTAGTGGAATATCGAGCACTGAGTATGAAGTACCGACAGGTATCGATACACTAGGTATCGAGTACTAAATATCAAGTCTTGAGTAACAAGTAATGTGTAACGAGTACTGCGAATCGAGTACAGAGTATTGTGTGCTGATTGACGAGCTCGAAGTATCGAGTACTGAGTATCTAGAAGAGTAAAGAGTACTGAGTATGAAGTACTAAGTGTAAAGTATTGAGTATCGAGAACTGAATATCAAGTCTTATAAGTATAGAGTAATGTGTATCGAGTACTATGAGTCAAGTACAGATATCGTGTGCTGAATGACGAGTTTTGAGTAGCGAGAACTGAGTATCATGTAGACTATAGAGTTCTGAGTATGAAGTTCTGACTATAGAGTACTGGTTATGGAGAACTGAATATCAAGTCCTGAGTATAGAGTAATGTGTATCGAGTACAGAGTATCGTGTACTGATTCACGAGCTCCGTAGAGTATTGGGTATCGAGTTCAGCGTAACGATTACTGTATGTGGAGCTTGGAATATCGAGTACTTAGTATTTAGTGAAGTATCTAGTATAGAGTATCTAGTAGAGTATCGAGTACTGAGTATGGAGTACTGGGTATAAAGTGTTGGGTATCGAGTACAGAGTACCAATTACTGAATGACGAGCTCTGAGTATCGAGTACTGGGTATCTAATGGAGTATCGAGTACAGAGTATCGAGTACTGGTTATCTAGTGGAGTATCGAGTACAAAGTATCGAGTACCAAACATGAAGTAACCACTTACGGGTATCGGGGAGGTGATAATCACGTCCGGAGAATCGATTTATAAGTATCAAGTTAAACAAAATCGAGTACTGAGTGTTGAAAACGGGGTATCAAGTGCCAAGAATGGTAGCTAAGTAGTATCGAGCTCTGAGTATCGATCCAGAATCGAAGAACAATTGGTCAAGTTCACCCCACCTCTGGCATCTTCTAATCCGATTTCCGATACACTTCCCCACTCATCCATCTCCAACTCACATTTCCAAGTGTATTCAAGCTTCGGCCTTGCGCGGTGGACACCATTATTTTCTTGTTTTGTCGTCATTGCTTGTTGTCTGTTTATTGTGCCAACATTGCAGAAATCCAAGGCATGTCCCTTCGACCAGGGATAAAGTGCAATGGCAGCAATGACGACGACGACACCATGCGGATGAGTATAAGCTTAGCAAAACAACAGCTGTTGGCAGCAGCAGCAGCGCAAATTTATTGCTTTAAAACTCAATCAGGGATTTGCAATTGAACTATTTGCACTTCTTATCTGGCTTATGCAGCTCCTGCATCATATAGCCAGCCGGTGGCGGTTCAATTAGTAGGCTGGTGAGTCCGGTTTTTGGTTCACAGGCGCAACGTCCACCGCGGGGACCGCCTGGCGGCACCTTGCCACTTTTCAGCTCGACCAGTATCAGCTCCAGATCAAGCGGCGTCAGATCCTCGTAGATGTCATCGTTGACCGCCACCACAGGTGCATTTACACAGGCACCCATGCAATAGGTCGCATGCATGGTAAACTGCATATCCTTGGTTGTCTCACCAGACTTGATTTGCAGCAGGTTCTGACAGCATTTGACCAGATCATCGGAGCCCCTCAGATAGCAGGGGGTGGAGGTGCAAATGCACACACTATACTTGCCGCGTGGCTTCCTATGGAACATGGTATAGTAGGTGGCCACATCAAAGGCCTGAAACGGTTCCATCTTGAGCATTTGGGCCACCGCCTCAATGGCCGTGATCGGTAGCCAGCCGTGTTGACGCTGAGCCAGATCCAGCAGCGGCAGCAAGGCACCACGTTCCTCGCCCTTGGGATACCATTTGAGCAAAGTCTCCGCCCGACATTTGTTCTCCTCGGTGAACTCGAATTTGAGTTTATCGTACATATTGCAGGCATCCAGCTTGGGGCGTGGCAAGGTGGTGCAAATGGCACGGCCCAGGAGCTGGCCCAGGCGGGGCAGAGCCTTCAGATTGGCATACATCTTGTTAAATATATATATATATGTGAGTAGATATGAATGCTCGTCAGGAAGTGTTTGATATTTATATGAAGTTTGGGGAAATTGTCAATTTTGCCATCAAATTGAGCTCTGCGTCATGGCAACCCATACGGTGAGGCGTCAACTGGTCACAATTCACTCGAGTCTCTCCGGCGTTGACATGGTCGCAATTGCTCAAAATGGTTGAAATTGTGTGGTCTGCTTAATTGGCAATATATTGAGCAGCCATGGAGCAACTGGAGGCCATCCGTTGCTCCGTCTTTCCCCCTCACCCAGTTCCATTTCAGTTCTTTTTCTTTTACTGTCAATCATTTTGATGGAGCGTCGCTGTTATCAACACCTGTCCCCTTGTTGCTTGTTTGCAGCCATTTCAGTGTGCATTTTTATTGCTATTAATGTGTACAAGCCATAAAAAGATTGGGTCATAAAGGGCAACATATAACGGGCCCAAGAAGCATTATTACTAATCAGAGTTGGTCATAAACAATTGAGATAAGGGCTGATGATTGTTAGGTGGGGGTGGGGATGGAATTGATATCAAATATCCCAAAGCGATAAAAATCGACAGAGGTGCTTGGGTTTTCTAGTTGAAGCAGGAAATTCTTGGAAATTATAGACAGCCTGGATTTGAAATCCACTTCCGCCCACATTTCTGGTATCTAGAGACTTAATCTAGTCGATGAACCGGTTGTAAAGCACAAAAATGGTCATCAGCACACGGCTTATAATAGTTTCATTAGAAACTTTGTCAGATTCCACCGAATTGTATGAAAATACAGGTAGCCCAAGCCAGGGAAGGAAAACCTAAAGAACCATTGAGATATTGAGGGACCATTCCATAGCTGTTATCAGCAAAACCAGAGACGAAGCCTTCAGAGAAGAGTACTATCCCAAGTGTTGTGAAGCCTGTTGGTAGTCCAACTCATAGAATGAAAAACCTGAAACAAACCTGACTGAAACTGACTGTAAATGGGTGAAATCCACACCTTTATATCTTGGAAAAGCCGGAAAGATATCCTGACAAGCATATCGAGTATACACATCGATAGACATTTAAATGCAGCACCATAAAACGAGGAAGCTAAGCTAAATTCGTCTGTGCCGAAGTTTTTATACCCTAGCAAATGCTTGCTTAAATATTTTCAAATAAATACTCTTTTTCCCATTTTCCGACTGATCGTTCGTATGGGAGCTATATGATATAGTCATCCGATTTGGACAAAAACTTGTAGAATTATGTAATAGCATAAGAAACAAACAAATACAAAATTGCAGGATGCTACCATTAAAAACAAAAAAGTTTTTCTAACTAAGACTGTTTTTCAGACCTATCTTTTGTATGGCAGCTATACCATATAGTTGTCCGATTTTAATAAAAATTGGTAGGATTATAAAAAAACATAGAAAACCTACGATTACAAAGTTTGGAGTCGTTTCCATTGAAAAGAAAAAAGTTTTTCCTACTAAAACTAGTTTTCCGACCGATTGTTCCTATGGAAGCTATGAGATATAGTCATCCGATCCGGTCGGTTCCGACATATAAGTAGTGTGCAGCAAAAAGAAGAGTCTGTGCAAAATTTCAGCTCGATAGCTTTAAAACTGAGAGACTAGTTCGCGTAGAAACAGACAGACAGACGGACAAAGCTCAATCGACTCAGCTCGTCACCCTGTTCAAGAATATATATATAGTTTATGGGGTCGGAAATGAATATTTCTATGCGTTGCAAACTTCTGTGCAAAATTATAATACCCTTTGCAAGGGCATAATTACATAAAATGTTTGCTGGGTTCCGACCTTTTGCTGGCTTAGACTGAGGCGCACACACAAACACAAAAGAATCTTTGAATGGATACGATCTTTATAGATTTGTCGGCAGGTAACATGTGTAAAAGCTAGACTAGTTTAGTTAGAGTGACGTTTGGTCCTCCTGTAATCAAAATGTTGCTCAAGAACAACATTTTTAAGAGCATTTTAGTTCAAGTTTTGGAAAGGAGAATTCGTCGTCATTCCAAATTGGAATAAGGACGCTTAAGACACAACAACAACTGATGTTGTTTAGTAATAATTAGGTAAACGAGCTGCTTTTTAGATGAGTTAAGACTGCTGTTCAAAGGCTTGCAGATTGCAAAACTGTTCAAAAGTGTTTGTACTGAAGTGAAGTTCGACAAACAAGGCAGCTGGAAACCAGGTTAAGGTCCCCTCACTCAGAACTATACAAAATAATATTCGTCAATCATTTGGCATATTATTAGAAACTCTTTCGAACAGCTCATGAGCTTGAAAGCAAGGCCAAAGTGGTTCTACTTAGATGTCAGTGAGTAATTACAGTCTAAGAAATTCGCTAAATCTTTCAATCTAAATTTTATGAAATAAAGCATTATCAAATGTTGCATTCCTGGGAGCTGTTCATTGAACCATTTTCCCCAGAATCGACTTGTCTCTCAATTGGTATAGCAAATGCCAACCTACCCATTTTTAGCCAACTTTCAAAACCAAACTCCAACTGCAATTGGCCACAAAGCACTTTCGAAAAAGTTAAGTCTTTTGCATGCCGCTTCACATAATTCGTGGTGTTGTGTGATAGTCTTGGTCTGGTTTTTCTTTCCGGCCCCGGCCCCAAAAATGTTTGTTTGCCGTTTCGGCTGCTTTGGGCCAAAGTTGGGCGGGCGGGCGGTCTGGGCGGGCGGCTGCAGTGAGCCCAAAACATAATTAAGTGCTTTGCGAGTTGTTAAATGTACAAGAATTTGTCATAACAACCGGGCTAAAGCGGCGACAAGCAGAACCGTTGATGATGCACTAAGTAGTAATAAATTTTACTTTTCCAGCAAAAGTTGTGCCCAAGAAAAACAAGTCAGAAATCAAGTGAAGGCGAAAAGTGAAATGGCTCAACAAGTTGGCATGTTCTCGACGACCGACCGACCGACCGACCGACCGAGCTGATGAAGTGGCACTGGCCAAAAGCTGGACTTTAGTTGTAGTTGGCAAGTGAAACTCAAAAGTTGAAATTAAATCAAACATCAGAGAACTCAACTCCTTCATCGACCGAAATGAAACGAAATGGGGCGAGCGGGACGACGGAATGCCAAAAGTGTTAGGAACTTTGTTGTATTTTTGTTGATTTTACAAAACTGTGGCCGGGCACACACCCAGCGGCGGGCGCAGAGGCGTGATGGATTAGCAAAGTTGGAGTTTAGTGGCGACCGAGAAGCGGCGGAGCGGGAAGCTTTATGTAATTTTAATTTGGCAAAAATTTATGAAACTCTGCGGCAGCAGGCGGAGGGGCGTAGCTGGCAGCCACAGTCACAGCTGAAGCCCTTTCATTTAATGGAGCAATTGCAACAGGATTGGCTAGAGCAAGTGCAGCAGCAGGCCAGCAGCACAGTGAAGCCTTTTAGTTTGTTGGAAAAGTTGCAAACGGATGAGGAGGAGGAGCAGCCAAACCAGCCACTTCAGGCTCTTGGCCAGGAGCAGGCCCTAGAGCATCAGCAAACCAGCACAGTGAAGCCTTTTCAGGTGTTTGAGCAGCTCAAACAGGACCTGCAACGTCAGGAGGAGGAATTTGAAATTCTGCAAGCCGTACCCCAGGAGCAGCACAAATCGCAGCTACCCAAGGAACAGAGCCGCGCCAAGGACAGTCAGAAGAGAAAGCGCAAGCGGATACGTAGACGCCGCAAGAGAATACAGCGTCGGCGCAAACGCACACGTCGACGGCGTCGCAAGAAGCGCAAAAAGAAGCGCAAAAAGCGCAAGAAGAAAAAGGATCCCAAGGATAAGAAGAGAAGGAAAAGAAGAAAACGTAAGAAGCAGCCCACCAAGGGCCCGGCTCAGTTGGGTCAAGCGGCTCATTTGATATACGCCCAACCCACCCAGCAACCGTATTACTATCATCCACATCCATTTCCACCTCCACACACCACACCGATCTCTACCACCAAACGTCCGCCTGGCCCCCAGCCAGCACGTCCCTTCAAGTACATTCTGCGTCAGAACCACATCTTCAAGAAAAAGAAAAAGGAATACCTCAGTCATGTGGGTCATGTTGTCTATCCCTTTGTCAAATTTGTGGCCTTCTTCACCGTACTCAATCCCTTCACCCTGGGCGTCTTCCTGTTCACTTTAATCTCGCCCGTGGTCTTTGGTTTTCTGGGTTTTGTGGCCTTGAGCGTTCTGGTTAAGCCCTTCCTCCATTTGGTCTTCGGGGTGAAGCAGAGTGTGAATGCCATCGATCGAAAACGCTGGCTGGCCCGCCGGCAAGCCGAGAGATTGAAGCTAGCCCTGCGTCCGGTGACCATACACAAGCACTACTATCAGCAGAAGCCGCTGCTGCACTCCAGGCAGCCCCACTTGCTGCGTCACAACCCTCTGCTGCCGGACCAGCAAGATGATTTTGAAGACTTTCATTAACATTGAATAATACATTTACTTTTCAGTAAAACGAAACTTTTGACTCGACTTTTAACATTACTTGGCTGGGGCGGGCGGGGTAATCAGTGGCACTTTGGGGACGTGCACTCCCTGCCACACATGTCTATGTGCGTCTAAACTTGCGTGAGGGGCATTAAAATTAACATGTTGGCAAAGTGAAAATTAACAAGAGCCACCGCCGCATCAGCAGCCAACAGCAAAGATTGTTGGCGAAACCTAATTAAAAAGTTTTTTCGTAAATTTGTGTGCCACACACTGTTTGCCCCCGCCTGAGGTTGGGGTTAACATTCTGCCCCTACTTTCTAAGCTTACACTTGGAGAAATGTGGGGAGGGAAAGTCCAACTATGGAATCTTCTTCTCTCAAGTTTTATCTATTCCTACAGCTGTTGTCAAGACAGTTCTTTACCCCGTTCAGGTTCAGGTCTACCAAACTCATTCAACAGATTGTATTCCAAAGCACATTTTGCGATTTATGTAAACTTTGAGCAACTTTCAGACACATCTACCAACTGTTGGAAGTTGTCATGGATTGGGAATGCCCTTAACAAGTGTCTTAGGCCCGATTTCTCAAAGGTTCCGGTTAGCCAACCACCGGTCAGATTAGTTCGTCAAGATGACGAGCGGGGCTATGTCATTTGCTTTTCTCAACAGCAGTTTCGCCTGATATCGATAAATGCCTATCGCTACTTCAGGGTGACCATACTGTTTGACTAAACGAACGAGTACACAGCTGACTCGGTTTGGTTTGTTTGTTATACTCTGTACCGTAGGTACATAGAGTATTATAAGTTTGTGCAAAAGTATGTAACATCCAGAAGGAAGCATCTCCGACCCCATAAAGTATATATATTCTTGATCAGCATCAACAGCCGAGTCGATATAGCCATGTCCGTCTGTCCGTCTGTCCGTCTGTCCGTCTGTCTGTCCGTATGAACGCACAGATCTCAGAGATGGTAAGAGATAGAGGTTTGACATGTATGGGACATATGCTTCTTATGTCTGCAGGCAGATCAAATTTATTTTCAATTTTGGCCACGCCCCCTCCCGCTCCCGCAATTTAGAAAAAACGTCATATCTCCCACAGTTTTGAAGATAGATGGCTTGTTCCTTCTGGACATATTTAGTTATTAGGATAACTTATCGATCCGCCGAAGGAATGAAGAAGATCGGATGAACGGTTTTCGAGTTATGATCAAAAGACAAAATTTCTTGGTACAGAGTATGTTATAGTCGGGCTTGACCGACTTTCTTTCTTGTTTTTTAATGCGACTGGTTGTTGCTGATTATTGTTTTGCGTAAAAGTTGACTAAAAGCCGATGCTCAGCCTCTTCGAATTGCATTTCCATTCCGTGGAGTTAAAAAATTCGTTTATTCATAAACATTTTGTGTTGCAGCAAATAATAAAATAAACACAGCTGTTTGTATATCGATAAAAATATCGATAACTTCATCGGGGCTAAGCTCGCGGTTAAAGTTGACCGGTGGCTGAGCAGCGTTTAAGTTGCAACTCAAATTTGGTTAAGTTGCCTGTCAAGTTGACCCTCCGGACTTTGAGAAATCGGGCCTTAGTTGTATTTATCATAAAGCCACACGATTTGCCAGCTCCTAACCAATTATTGCAAAGAATAAGGTTTAAGCTAAGCAATGTTCTTAGATATTGTGTGCAAATTGTCATTTTTGGAGATTTTCACTCTTATGACTACTAACCAGAGATTGCGAAATATGGTCAACCAAGGCTAATGAATGAAAATGTATTTTAGGCAGGAATGCAAGCCGGTTCCGAACCGAACCGTTTTTGAACTTAATCGAACCGCTTATTCCAGCTGGTGAACCGCAAACCGAACCGGCTTCCTTTAACAATTACTGAACCAAATTGGAAACCACAAATAACGAGAAAGCTAAGCTAACTTCGTCTGTGCCAAAGTTTTTATACCCTTTGGAGTTATCTGAAGTTTTCCCATTTTCCGACCGATCGTTCCTATGGGAGCTATATGATATAGTCATCCGATTTGGACAAAAACTTGTAGAATTGTGTAAAAGCACGAGAAACAAACAAATACGAAATTGCAGGATGCCACCATTAAAAACAAAAAAGTTTTTCTAACTAAGACTGTTTTTTAGACTTATCTTTTGTATGGCAGCTATACCATATAGTTGTCCGATTTCGATAAAACTTGGTGGAATTATAAAAAAGCATATAAAACCTACGATTACAAAGTTTGGAGTCGTTTCCATTTAAGAGAAAAAAGTTTTTCATACTAAAACTAGTTTTCCGACCGATTATTCCTATGGGAGCTATGAGATATAGTCATCCGATCCGGTCGGTTCCGACATATTAGTAGTGTGTGCAAAATTTCAGCTCGATAGCTTCAAAACTGAGAGACTAGTTCGCGTAGAAACAGACAGACGGACGGACAAAGCTCAATCGACTCAGCTCGTCACCCTGATCAAGAATATATATAGTTTATGGGGCCGGAAATGAATATTTCTATGCGTTGCAAACTTCAGGGCATAATTATAATACCCTTTGCAAGGGTATAATGAATGCTTTGCTTTGCTATGGAGAGATGTGATTAAAGAGCATAAATATGCGGCTTTTTCCTCAATTTAAGTTCGAAACGATCCAACGAAACGGTGACTCACTCAAAACCATCTTCAAATCCATCCCACCTTCTCTAGCCTTGATTCTTTAGCAGTTTACGACTGTTTTGCTGGGATATTGCTATGTGGTGAGCAGAGAAGTTCAAGTTTCAGTGTACACACATATAATTTTAATACCCTCTATTCCCCCCATTTTATTTGGCTTTTAGCCACCCCTTTCATGTCACCGCATTGTACAGCATCTGGTGTATGTCCAACTTCTTGAGCTGCAACGAACTCCGGCACTGGCCGTAACCAAGTCTAAGTAGTTCAGCCTCCTGCCGCGGATCTACGGCAAAGACCTGATCTAGGGGCAGACACAACTGGAGATGGGTGCGTTCGTACAGTTTGCGTGCCTGCCAGCGGAATATCTCAACGGCCTGGCATAGTTCTGTATGCCGTAGCTGGTAGTTGGTGCCAGGCACTGATGGTCTATCCATTACCGCCAATAAACGCATTACAATAAAGCAAGCAAAGCGTGCCCGGACACTTGTAATGGGTGGCTCGTGTAGCTGTTGCAATTGCCGGTCGGCATTATTCAGATAACTCCAGAGGGTTAGGACCAGTATTGTTAAGAGTTTAATACCACCAATGAGCAGCATTAGATACATAATTTCCAATTCCTGGCAATAGTTCAGATCAATGCCATGAAAGACATAGCCATAGTCCAGAAGACCGACTATCAGCAGGCACAGCAGGGCGAAACTGGCCAGGATAAGGCAATGCAGTCGCAGCTGCAGGTGCAAACTGTGCCAGCAGCGCAGCAGCCAAACCATTTTTATGGGAAAGGAAACTAGGCGAGTATTTTACTTGGAATTTTGACAACAAACTAAATGCTTAAATGTGGCTTTTTGTTGCGCCAGTTTGAAGACTAAAGGCTAACTGCGGTCAACTATAATAATTATTAGTTTACAAAATGGCGCGAGAAACTTGTGCTGGGTCCTGCCAATCCTATTGACAATTCTATGGCCACTTTGTTGATACAAGCCACTGCTCCAATATCAATTGCTGAGCTCGCGCGCGCCTTTGCAATTTGCCAGCCATCATAATGCAATCGCCTTGGGAACGTCACTTTGCATGGCTCAAAACAAGTCGCCTCGCTCCGGCATTGTGTGAAGATGCCGAAGAAGATTGCGATTGGGTGGAGACGCCATTGAAATGGCAAATAGAATGAGTAATAATAAATAAAATTGTAGCCAATTCATAAGGATTTTGCATTTTGCTGCTTCAATCAGGCGGAGATGAATGGAAATGGGTGGTGGGCGACATGCAAACAACATTCATTCATATTTGCCAAGTGCCGATTGGAGCTGCCTTTGACGCCACCCCACCCCCTCGCACAAAGTGCGTATAAATAACGGATTTCCTGTTATAAAATATTTGTAACGACATTTTGCCGATTTATGTGTATCTGTATCTATAGCCCCCCACCACCCCCACCACTCCACTTACATACACGCTCATGTACGCCATTTATATAGTGTCATGATAGCTTCACTCTTTACACCCAATCCTCCTGTCAACTGCTACCAGCAGTCGATTCTGACTGGCAGTTATGGCTACATGGTAACCCATATATACATACATACATATATCTGGGGGATATATCCATATGGATGCAGCATAACGTCTTTGGATTGCTGCTGTCAACGCAGCAACAAATTTCATTCGATTCCAAAGTGCTGCAAGTGGATTGCAGCAGCGTTGCCGTTGTCATTGATGCACAGACTCACCGAGTCTCCCAGTTGCAGTGGCATAAATCACAGTCAAATGTACGTGTTAATATCAATGCAATTTGATACTTTTGTGCTTTGAGTGTGTGTCTGTACAGTGTACACTGTGCGTCATTAGAATGAGCTGGGGTGGGAATTACTTATGTTTGACTTTAATTGTTGTTCAGTTTGTTAATGATTCTGCTGAATGTTTACTAACAAGTTGGCCAATTTGTGTATATTTATATGGAGGAGTTTGCATACAATTTCACTAATCAATCATATTTCATCTGAGTTATGCCATCATTGTTACCTTTTGGGTGAATTGGTAGATGTCAGCCACTTTTGGGCAGCATCGACTGCTCGCATAATACAAAACAAGCTCTCAGAATGCTCCCAATGGACTGAAATGCACTGGCTACCCATATCAAGGGCATTGGGTGGAACATCCAGCTTCTCCATCATTTTGAAGTAACTAATTAAGAACTCGCAAACTTAATCTAAAGTTGCTCACCGTCGGATGACTATTTCCTATCCGGCTCGAAGGACCAATGTTCGTGTGGTAGGGTGCAAACTAGGGTTGTCGATATTTTATCGATATATCGATATATCAATATTTTTGTTTGACGATAAGGGTTATTCCGATATGATATTTTTTGTACCGATATATCGATAAATCGATATTTTTAAAAACGATATATCTGATAAAAAACGAGAAAGCCAAGCTAACTTCGTCTGTGCCGAAGTTTTTATACCCTTGCAAGTGCTCGCTTAAATATTTTCAAAAAGTACTTTTTTCCCATTTTCCGAGCGATCGTTCGTATGGGAGCTATATGATATAGTCATCCGATTTGGACAAAAACTTGTAGAATTAAGTAAAAGCACGAAAAACAAACAAATACAAAATTGCAGGATGCTACGATTAAAAACAAAAAAGTTTTTCTAACTAAGACTGTTTTTCAGACCTATCTTTTGTATGGCAGCTATACCATATAGTTGTCCGATTTTAATAAAAATTGGTAGGATTATAAAAAAACATATAAAACCCACGATTACAAAGTTTGAAGTCGTTTCGATTGAAAAGAAAAAAGTTTTTCATACTAAAACTAGTTTTCCGACCGATTGTTCCTATGGGAGCTATGAGATATAGTCATCCGATCGGGTCGGTTCCGACATATTAGTAGTGTGCAGCAAAAAGAAGACTCTGTGCAAAATTTCAGCAGACAGACAGACAGACAGACGGACGGTCAGACGGACGGACAAAGCTCAATCGACTCAGCTCGTCACCCTGATCAAGAATATATATAATTTTTGTGATCGGAAATGCTTCATTCTATGCGTTGCAGACATCAGCACAATTTCAATCTGCCCTCTGCAAGCGACTTAGACTCGCATCTCTCACGCACAGTGGTTAAAATCAATCAGATGAGGAATGTCTTTCCAGTTCGTCGGGGTGCAAGTCCGGCTCTGCATCTGTCTGTGTAGCAAATTTTGTAAGTTATTGGCTATTGGTTACGCCAGCTGGTTTACCCCACTTTGTTTCATAAATTTCACGATTTTATTATTAGTTCCTGTTTTGTTCTAAAAATACTAAAACTGTTTCAATTATCTTACTCATTTATTTGCAGTGTTCAATTTAACGACGCCTTAAGCCATTCATGCACCACCTGCATCGCTGGAGTAGGGTCACTTATGTTGCTTTCTGGAGCCCATTTAAATGCTAAAGGGGTCAAAGCCACACAAAACTTGACTCAATGAAATTTAATTTGCAAATAATTTGGTATTTATTCAAGCAGCAATGATTTACGGGCCAACCGCAATATGAAACCATTTTGGTAGTTGCAGTTTTCCAATTCAACGCATTGAGGTGAGAAAAGTAAAGTAGGAGAAGGCGCCTTGCAGTATCTAAAATGAACCAAGTGATTACAACTAAAGCAAGTTCGTGGCCAAAATGCTACCCACTTTTGTCACTGCCACCAAAGACACACGAAAGTACTTCAATCCGGTCAGGAAAAATGGTCTAGAATTCACTTCAATGGCCAAAGTAACCATTTTCATTAACAGAACATTCTCAGCTGCATTGGGCGATCTATAGACAATTTGCTCCCAGTCGCTTAGATAATACTGAATGCTCAGTTCGTCTGTCTGCACGGGGAATATCATTAGAGGGATTTCATTTTAAGCATTTCGAACCCACAGTTTTATACAGTATCGAACCCAGCGAACCAAAGGCCAATAGTTCCATGAATTTAGCTATAAACCACATGATGTACACAATGTTACCCCAAGGATTCTTGTAAAGAAAAAGTCAGTCGATTAGGTCATTTAGCTGGTGCCACACTCACCGTATAGGCCTTGAAACTCATGACACACAGCAAAGTGGCGCTAAAGGCAAACATTACAAAGATGCGAAAACTAAACTCCGCCTCTATATCGGCAGCAAATCTATTTAGGGACACATTTCGACGCAGTATATCCGTGAGAGCTGTGCGATAACTCGAAGCCATGCTCTCGCCGTGACCCTCATTAATCAATCGTCGGGCAGCCTGTCGCAGATCCTGGCCCAATTGCAGGTAGCGTGCATTCAGATGCATCATCAGCTCACCCATGACATTTAGCTCACCAAATACCATGGTGGTGACAATCGCACCCACCCAGAAATTAAGCCCCAGCAGCGGTATGAAGTAACGCATTTGCGTATTGTCGAACGGATACACCTGCTTGTACAGCATCTCTCGTCGATGATAAATGATATTCTGCACCGGCACCACCAGAAAATTAAACAGCGCCATCACATAGACAATAGTGTTGACTCGCAGGCCCAACATCTGACTTTGTATCCGTGCAAAGAGCTGCGGGTCACTCTCCTGTGTCACAAAGATCTTGGCATAGAAACGCTGCAGCAGCTGCTTGAAACGATTCTTGTGGGCGGCCAACTGAAAGCAGCGTATCTGCATCTCCACCAATACCAAGTAGGTGGGCATTCCCGTCAGCATTTTGTCCATATCATGACGATTGGCAATCAGATAATGAAACTCCACCTCATTATGTTCACAGAACACGAGAAAGCCAACGAAAATCAGTAATGCTTCCACATAAACCCAGCGACGACTCACACCATCCTCCAGCGGCCATGAAATGTGATTGAGCACACGATACAGGGATAAGGGCCAAGACAACGGAGCCAATTGGCCATCTTCTAGGCGCGGACGATAGCGCATGGCTCGGCGAGCAACTGCAGCCACGCTGAGGCTTAAGCTCAGTATTTATGTGCGTACTTGAAATTAATTGCTCGGTCGAGTCAATCAAAAATTAATGGCAAACAATTAAGTGGTCATTTCGAAAGCCGAATGTTTATTGTTTTCATTAAATTTTTTGATTAATGCATTATTTAGATTTCTTCTTTGGTGAATGAAGAAGAAAAGGACAGTTAAAGAAACAAATGTCACTTTCACATGGCACTTTACAATTGGTTTAAAGATTTAAACGAATTGAGTCCAAATCTCTTGAGTGATTCTTGTGTGTTGGATACATGAGATAAGATGTACTCATATCACTCATACGTACTGTTGCCCTGGCTCTGCTTCTTAAAGTAATGGAAAGCCTAAGTGGAAAGCGAGCCACTTTGGTTGCACTTTCCCAACTGGTCAGACGCAAACGTTTTGTCCCATATAACAGCGTGGACAGAACGCACTTTTTGGTTAGAAACGAGCTCGCCCCGGAAAAGATAGACCTAAGGTGTACCCACCAAAAATGCATTTGATTCCTGCTCCATATTTATGTGTTATTCAAGAATGTGTAGACGGAGTTTCGATAAGGCAAACGTGTCGTATACGTAATATTTTTGGAAACTTTGAATTCAATTTTGGGGTTTTTTAATTTATTATATCCACCCGTCAATGAATCATATATGATGAGTGTTGTTACGTTTTTCTTTCACTTTGACACTATGACAGCTATACTATATAGATTTCCGATTTCGACCAAACTTAATGGAATCATGGGAAAGCATAGCAAACCAAGATATACAAAGTTTGGAGGCGTTTTCTTTAAAAACAAAAAAGGTTTCATCACTAAAACTAGGTTTTCGACCGATCATTCCTATGGCAGCTATAACCTATAGTCAACCGATTTTGACAAAACTTTGAAGAATTGTGTGAAAGCTTATAAAATAAATATATGTCAATTTTAAAGAGGTTTACATTGAAAACAAAAAAGTTTTTCCTACTAAGACTATTTTTCTAACCTTACTTTTCTATGGCAACTATACTATATAGATGTCCGATTTCGACCAAACTTAGTGGTATCATGCAAGAGGCTAACAAACGAACATGTAAGAAATTTAAAGTCGATTCCATTTAAAACAAAAAAGTTTTTCTCAATAGAACTTCGTTTTCGACCTATTATACGTACTGCAGCTATATGCTATAGTCATCCGATTTCGATAAAACTATGTAGACTTGTGTGAAAGCATATTAAACATATAAAAGCCAACTTTAAGGACATTTTCATTGAAAACAAAAAAGTTTTCTTACTGAGAGAGTCTACTTTTCTATGGGAGCTATGCCATATAGATGTCCGATTTTGACCAAACTTAGAAAAATCATGGCAAAGCATAGCAAACTAAGAATAACAAAGTTGGGGGGCGTTTCCATTGGAAACAAACAAGATTTTCTCATTAAAACAAGAAAGAAAGTCGGTCAAGCCCGACTATAACATACTCTGTACCAAGAAAATTTGTCTTTTGATCATAACTCGAAAGCCGTTCATCCGATCTTCTTCATTCCTTTGGCGGATCGATAAGTTATTCTAATAACTAAATATGTCCAGAAGGAACAAGCCATCTATCTTCAAAACTGTGGGAGATATGACGTTTTTTCCATATTGCGAGGGCGGGAGGGGGCGTGGCCAAAAATTGAAAATAAACTTGATCTGCCTGCAGACATAAGAAGCATATGTCCCATACATGTCAAACCTCTATCTCTTACCATCTCTGAGATCTGTGCGTTCATACGGACAGACAGACGGACGGACAGACGGACGGACGGACAGACGGACATGGCTATATCGACTCGGCTGTTGATGCTGATCAAGAATATATATACTTTATGGGGTCGGAGATGCTTCCTTCTGGATGTTACATACTTTTGCACAAACTTATAATACTCTATGTACCTACGGTACAGAGTATAACTAGTATTTCAACTGATCGTTACCATGACAGCTATATGCTATAGTCATCCGATCCGGCCGGTTGCGATAAATGTGCAGCGTATGTGTACAAACTCATGTGGAGGACATAGCATAGAAATACACGGACATGGCTAAATCAACTCAGCTACTTCATTTTAGATATGATCGGAGATGCTTCCTGTACAAACATCCGGGCAGTTGTATAATATCTTGAATAGCTTAAGTTCAAGTTTTTTCTGTGCAAGCAAAAGCATGCAGGTAGAAAATTCATTTTCAGTACAGGGCTGTGTCGACTCTACTGTTGATGCTAATGGAGAATATATATATATACTTTATAGGGTCGGAGATGCTTCCCTACTTTGGCACAAACTTAATACAAACACCCTAAAAGTAGATTTTTATACATAAATCTTTCTATTCTACAAGAAACAGGAAACATAATATTGTATAAAGTAACATCTATCACTTACCTATGAACATTTTAAAGTTTGATATTTCTGCGTCCATTTTCAAGTGCATACACTTTTATTTCAAAAAGTAATCCAAATATTTGACTGCCAATTTCCACGAAAACAGTGTAAACAGCAAATGAAACAGTTGAGCACAGACTTTTTTCGAACTTGCTGCTTTGCTTATCTGAAAAAAAGAACAGAAGTCAAGTAAATTTGAGCATTTGAGTAATTAAGAGTCGTTTATTTGCAGACCGAAAATGTTGTGTCATTTATATAATTGAAATTAGCTAAATCATACGTATTTAATAACTTTTGGTGTGGCATAATTAAGAAGTGTACCAATTCATTTCTTTTGGCCTAGTCACTTTTATTTGTTTCCTATTTGACACATTAATACGTTTATTAAGAGCCGATTTCACATCTTCTGTCTGTCACTTGAACTAACAAGCAGCAGAGTAGATTGTAAGCTTATCTGACACATAGCAGCTATGTAGAAGATGAGACACAGTTGCATATGTAAATTACAATTTGGCAACGCAGGGAACTTAATTCATAAACGGTTTACTTTTAATTCGTACCGCCTAACAGCCAAAGTATGTAGTGTTACCTTTTAACTAATGAAAAAAGTTTATTAGTTCACAAAACATTTCCTTTGATAAAGCTATTGAATTTGCTGCATGAACTATACCTGGGTTGATATACTTCAGTCAAGTCGTTTTGTTTTCAGGTGCCAAAACAAATAAATCAGTAGGTTTGCCAGCACGTGAACATGCTACATACAATTGAATATAAGAAAAGAAGTGAGAAAGTGCCTAAGTTGTAAATTCACACCACAAACACTGAAGAATTAGCCTTGTCATTTGTTATTCGAATCGAAAATTTAATTCTTTTAAGCTTAAAGGGTTGTAATCATCGACTGTGATCATCGAAATGCTTCCATTAGTTTTTTAACACCAAATGAGTTCTTTTACAAAGATTTGGTTGGCTTAGATTATGAAGTATGATGACTAGACAGCGGATTTATCATATTTCCAAAAAGTCCAAGCCCGGAATTCCGACTTTTACATTACTCTAAATTGAACCTCTTAAGGTATTAAAGCTGAACCTGAACCTGTTTCGAGCCTGAAACTTCGGTTAGGTCCAGCAGAAACCAAAGACATGAAGCAATTTGACCCATTAGGTGCTGATGGTTTTGGTAGACTGAGACTTACCATCGTCAGGAAAGTTTAATACAAATGTTCCGAATAACCATAAGAATCCCCACTCAAGCTTATGGAACGATTCACAAAATAAGAGCTTAGCAATACTGTGGAAACACTTATCGTACGTAGACTACGAACTTCGAAATCTTTATTTCGTCACCATAGTTTTTAAATAGAAACACTTTGTCATTGCCTTGATGATCATGAGCTGTAAGGAAAGGACTTGTGTGTTCTGTTTGTGTTTCCCAATCCAAAATCGACGCACTTACCTTATAGTTTATTCGTTTTTAGGTCGATTTCAATATAAACTTGTACAAAACAAGGGCTGAACCAAGGTTTGAATCAACACCTGCGCCCAAAAACCTTGAACCTCAAATCTCTGAACCATAACCACTGGTGGATTTTGGTTCCAAACCCACGAACCGGAGCTCCCAATACTTTTAGCCATTGATTACTGCAGCTGGTTTGCCCCACTTTTGATTATTATGCCTGTTTTATTCAAAAATACTAAAGCTTTTTCAATCATTTTACTAAATTATTTGCAGTGTACAATTTAATAATTTGGTATTCATTCAAGCCAACCGCAATATGAAACCATTTTGGTAGTTGCAGTTTCCAATTCAACGCATTGAGGTGAGAAACGTAAAGTAGGAGAAGGCGCCTTGCAGTATCTAAAATGAACCAAGTTATTAAAAATAAAGGCCAAAATCCCACCAACCTTAATCACTGACATCAAAGACACCCGAAAATACTTCAATCCGGTCAAGCAAAATGGTCTAGAATTCACTTCAATGGCCAAAGTAACCATTTTCATTAGCAGAACATTCTCAGCTGCATTGGGCGATCTATAGACAATTTGCTCCCAGTCGCTTAGATAATATTGAATGCTCAGTTCGTCTGTCTGCGCGGGAAAAATCATAACAAAATGTTCTCTTCCGAAAAGGTAGAACCCACCGTTTTATACAGTATCGAGCCGAGAGTACCAAAGGCCAATAGTTCCATTAATTTAGCCATAAACCACACAATGTACACAATGTTGCCCCAAGGATTCTTGTAAAGAAAATGTCAGTCGGTTAGTCACTTAGCTGGTGCCACACTCACCGTATAGGCCTTGAAACTCATGACACACAGCAAAGCGGCGCTAAAGGCATACATTACGAAGATGCGGAAACTAAACTCCGCCTCTATATCGGCAGCAAATCTATTTAGGGACACATTTCGACGCAGTATATCCTTGAGAGCTGTGCGATAACTCGAAGCCATGCTCTCGCCGTGACCCTCATTAATCAATCGTCGGGCAGCCTGTCGCAGATCCTGGCCCAATTGCAGGTAGCGTGCATTCAGATGCATCATCAGCTCACCCATGACATTCAGCTCACCAAATATCATGCTGGTGACAATTACTCCTACCCAGAAATTAAGCCCCAGCAGCGGTATGAAGTAACGCATTTGCGTATTGTCGAACGGATACACCTGCTTGTACAGCATCTCTCGTCGATGATAAATGATATTCTGCACCGGCACCACCAGAAAATTAAACAGCGCCATTAGATAGACAAAGGTGTTGAGCCGCAGGCCCAACATCTGCCTTTGTATGTGTGCAAAGAGCTGCGGGTTCCTCTCCTGCGTCACAAAGATCTTCGCATAGAAACGTTGCAGCAGCTGCTTGAAACGATTCTTGTGGGCGGCCAACTGAAAGCAGCGTATCTGCATCTCCACCAGTATCAAGTAGGTGGGCATTCCCGTCAGCATTTTGTCCATATCATGACGATTGGCAATCAGATAATGCAAATCCACCTCATTATGTTCGCAGAACACGAGAAAGCCAACGAAAATCAGTAATACTTCCACATAAACCCAGCGACGGCTCACACCATCCTCCAGCGGCCATGAAATGTGATTGAGCACACGATACAGGGATAAGGGCCAAGACAAGGGAGCCAGTTGGCCATCTTCTAGGCGCGGACGATAGCGCATGGTGAGCAACTGCAGCCAAGCAGAGGCTTAAGCTCGGTATTTATGTGCGAACTTGAAACTAATTGCCCGGTCGAGTCAATCAAAAATTAATGGCAAACATTTAAGTGGCCATTTCGAAAGTCGAGTGTTTGTTGTTTTCATTATTTAGATTTCTTCTTTGGTGAATGAAGAGGAAAATGACAGTTGAAGAAACAAATGTGCATTTCTCATGGCACTTTACAAGTTGGTAACTTGTTTTTTTTTTTAGCCATGCTTGAGTTGTTTTTGCCTTGTGAGCTGGAGTGCAGTCTTCTTGAAAGGTTCACAAACAAAGTCTTTTATTGAGAGGCTTCACAACCTGTTCCAAAACTTCGGATTGATACACTTTTGCAGAAGTTTTGCCTCATTTTTCACTTAAGTCAGAGAGGCAGTCAGGTAAATGACTATTACTATCTCTACTGTTATTTATGATGAGAACCGTTTTCACTAAAAGGAAGTGTGAGTGAAGTTTTTGACTGCTGTGAAAAGTAAAGAGACTTAGCATTCCACGTCTAGCTTCATCCCGGTCTTAAGCAAAAGATCGATCACAGAAAGATGGTCTCACGCCCAATCGACGGCATACCAACCATATCTAAGCCTCTCCCTGGCTACCGAAAAGGATAAGCATGTGCGAGCTAGCATCGAATTGCGATTCAGCAACTTCAATCAGCCTCAGTGGCGGATCAAGAAGGATAGAGGCTGAAACCAGGACAGACAATGAGCAGCATATTTGCCATAATAAAATTGTTCACATAATACTTAGACTAGGGCTTCTATCACTAAGGTTTAAGTTCGAGTAAACCTTTGTTTAAAATCAAAAATTTATATATAAATATATATATATATATAAAACTTTAAACTTTTTTGACTTTTTTCTTGGATACTCGTTAAAAATACACCCTAAACTATCGAAGGGGCATCGCTATGGCCTTAAATTAGCAAGCGGTATGAGGCCCAAGGCACTGTACTTGCTGATATTCAACTCATATTTTCTGCTTGCGCAGTGGATGTCGACGAAATCAATCTTTTACGTCTTAGATGGCTTGTGAGGTGCGAAACCAGATTTCTCGCCCACGTTTATTCCATCAGTATACTCAAATAACTTTACTCAACTATATATCATTTGTCAAAAAGCCATCAAGTTGGAGTGGAGGCATTGAATGGTTCTAGAGAACCAAAAGTTGGTTGAATACGTGCACCAAAACAATATCGTCGACGGTCAACTTCACTAGCTAATGGCACCAGTTTTCCAATATGTAGCCATACAAACTTTGTATTACAAAGTAAAGTAGACAAGGCAGATCATAGAAGCTCAGCTAGTTCCATTCAAGGTACTGTTGTCACCATATTTTTTTGTTCTTTTTACTTAGAAAATCATTTAATGTATATCTAAACCAATTCACCTTGTTGATCCAATCAAAGCGATACCCTATTATCCAATCGCCGTGTCTTGTCTTGAATTACGTCTAGACAGCGTTGAACATACCGCGCTGCGCTCATATCAGCATATTTTGCTCCTTGTCCAGCTTCAGTTTAGCCCAAAGCTTCGTGGCTCAGGTTGCCCGCCGCCTGACTACTTGCCTGTCACATGCAAATATGCTAATTTGCATATATATTTAGCAAAGAAAAAAAAAAAACCAGAGACGGAAATTTTCGTGGAAGGTAAAAATATTTTTTTAAAAAAAACCCACACAAAGTGGAAGCAAAATTGCCCAACGGAAATTACGCACAACGGGTGGCATGTTGGAACTGCCGGCGGTCTCAGTTACCGGTGAGTTGGCTAATTGAGCAAATCCTGTCAAAACGGCTTCCGTTTAACCACCCCGCCGTCGCCCCCACCGCCGTAATTATAAATCAATTGCTTGCCGAGAATTTGTATTTGCTTTTGAATTTCCACGCCGAGCGCCAAGTTCTGTGCAGAGTTGCGTGACATTTGGCAAATCCTTGGGGCAATTTTTCACCACCATCCGCTTTCCGCTCCGTCACCTGAACTTTCAGCAGTTCGTGCCTTTTCGCAGCTCTTTCTGTTTGCCTTGTGCCCGCGCGTCCAGTTTGCCAGCTTTTCAGTTTGCTTTCAATCTGCGTGTATTCGTTCGGTTTTCAATTTCTTTTGGAATTCATATTTTTTTGCTGTGGATAAAGGAAGTGATATATACCCAAACACATAATATTTATTTGTGTGTTTATATATGTTGGTAGGTTTCGCCGTTGGCGAACTTTTTGTAAATATTTTTCTGTGCGTGTGTGTGTGTGTGTGTGTGTTTTCTCTGGATACCAATGCCAGCTTCTGATCCGATTTATGCTGTACACAGGCTCAAAGGAGGGCAGTTTGTATTTAGCTTGATGTGTTAAGTCCTAAGCTTGTTCCACATTGTTATCCATTTAAAGCAGCGGTGGGCACGACTTTGCTTTTATGGTTTTGGGTTTTATTCTTCGACTGAGATGGTGAAAAAGTTGACTCACACAAATAGATACCCCTCGACTAGTCAATTGCCTAGCTTCGAAGTGAACTAAGGCCACAATTGCATTACGTATCTTAGTAAAACAGATAAGATAAAACAAATAAGAGCTGATTTTAATATTTCTTCAACTGAGAAAGCTACCTTGTTGCTTGTCTGCTTTTAAATGAATATTTTGTGCCCACCGCTGCTTTAAAGTAAAGAGTTTTCTGAAGGTTTGATTTCGTTTTATCTTGTGTTTGATGTAAACGATATCGTTATGTATAGAACTTTCGAAATCTCTTTCGGAAATAGAAAATAATACCAGGGAAATAAGTCTTAAGAGCACTTACAGTGTATCAATAAAGTATTCGCACAAAGCTGTTTTGAAACTTTGACTGTTTAAAACTTTTTTTTTGCACTTAACTGAATCCCAATTGTGGGATGTCATTCTGATTGTGAAACATTTTACCATATAAGAAGAAAAAATTTGAATTTCACGTTCGTTGTGAAAAACTGCGTAAACTATCATCAAAAAAGTATTGGCCAATTGCAAAAAATGCATAAAGGATCCAATTTTTGGACGTCTAATACTTAGTTGGACCTCCCTTCGACTGGATAACTGCCTGTAAGTGCCTGTGCATGCTTCCAACTAAGTTTGCTGTCTCGTCGGGTATTATATTTACTTTGGGAAGCAATATGGTATTTTGTTTCCAGTATATACCAAACCTGCTTTGTAGGGTTCATGTCTGGTTACTGTGGAGGTGGCTTAAGCTGTTCGACAATGGTAGATAAGTCATTCTTGCTCATTCGTTGTCTTATTGGAACAGCAAAGTTTCCCCATTTAACCCCAACTTTTAACCACTGGGAACCAAATTTTTCTGCCAGTATTTGAACTTGTTCATTTTCTCATCTATGAAGTCAAGTTTTCCCCTCTTCAGATGCTGCTATTGTAATTGATATGAAATCTAATCATCTACGATGTCCGAGGCTCTCTATTGAAAACCCTTCATAAGTATTAAGATAGCACAGACCTAATTTTATTTTGAGAATTTCAAGTAACTAAATCCGACAGAAATACCAACATGAGTCATATATTCAGCAACTTGCAATATCAGTGAACAAAAACGTTGCATACTTTTTGGCGTTTCCTGCGCTTTTTGCCAACATAATGTTAATATACCAACATTAATGTTAATACTCTGTTAATTAACATAAAGTAAGGCTACTAAACACTTTATTCCCTGACAAAACCGACTTTAATGCATCAAAAAATTAACTATAGCTTCGTTTCTTGCGCTTGCTGCTAACATTAATGTTAGTACTCTGTTAATTAACATAAAGTAAGGCTATTAAACATTTCATTCCCTGACAAAAACCTACATTATTATTTGACACCAACTTAACAAACAACATAATGTTAATATACCGACATTAATGTTAATACTCTGTTAATTAACATAAAGTAAGGCTATTAAACATTTCATTCCCTAACAAAACCGACTTTAATGCATCGCAAAATTAACTATAACTTCGTTTCTTGCGCTTGCTGCCAACATTAATGTTAATACTCTGTTAATTAACATAAAGTAAGGCTGTTAAATATTTCATTCCCTGACAAAAACCTACATTATTATTTGACACCAACTTAACAAACAACATAATGTTAATATACCGACATTAATGTTAATACTCTGTTAATTAACATAAAGTAAGGCTATTAAACATTTCATTGCCTAACAAAACCGACTTTAATGCATCAAAAAATTAACTATAACTTCGTTTCTTGCGCTTGCTGCCAACATTAATGTTAGTACTCTGTTAATTAACATAAAGAAAGTGTACTAAACACTTCATTTGCATCAAAAAATTAACTATAATTTGACACTCATTATTTGACACCAACTTAACAAACCTCCCTCGCATTTATCCCATATTGTTTGTCGTGCATTGTTTGCCCCTTCGGCGGCTGTGGCAAATGGCTTTGTAAATGTTTAATAAAATATGTTTTCAGTTGATTCGAAAGTCACATTTAAATGGCAAAATGTGTGCTCTATATGTATATATAATTTTGTCTCTTGCCCCCGTTTTCGGGGCTGGCAATCAATAAAGCAAAAACAAAATATCTGTCTGGAGGTTCCCCTTTTGGCTGGGGGCCAACAGTTATCCGCTTAGATCACTCAACTAAAAAACTCAATTTGCATATTAATATTATTTTGGGGTTTCTTTTTTTTTAAGGGACCTGGCCTTTGCCAGCATCCGGAATCCCTTTATCAAACAAAAACAACAACAAGAACAACAACTGGTGATTCAACAGTGAATTGAATTTGCTGTGCTTCAACGCCTTTTTGGTCGCTCTTTGATATGTTCTGGGGCAGAACAAGGACAAGGACCCTGGCTCCCAGGTGCATACTTTGAGGCGCTGCTTGAGAAAACTCTGCTCAACATTAAATAGCATATCTAAAATCACATACGATCTGTGTGTGCGTGTTGTGTGTGAGGGTCTGGCCTTTATTGCCCGGCTCACCTGCAAAACACCAAAACCCATAAACAAATGCCAGCAGTTGTCTGTGCTCTTTTTATATTCTTTATTGAAATTATGTCAGTGTTATTTTGGCATTATCATAAAAATGATTGGCTTATGGGTTTTATTCAATTGAGATTAAGTTGAAGGACAATGGAATATTGTTATTCAAAAATCTGTGAACTTAATTGAAAACAAGCTTTTCAATCAGCTTAAGCGGCATTAACCAAATGAGTGGGTCTGTGATGGCATAATAATAATAATGTCAAGTAGAAATGAAATGCTAGCTAATCTTGGGCAGAAATTTTACATGACACTACAGTGATTTATATTCAAAACTGTATGCAAAGGTTAAAATTGTTAGAATACATTTTTGGAAACCAACTTCTAAGCTTACACAGAAAAGGAAATTCGAGATATTCCAGATATCCGGGTTTAAATCAATTCCACTTTTGGAAACCAACTTATATGCTTACACAGAAAAAGGATTTCCAAATATCCGGGCTTAAGTCAATCACAAACGTTGTCAGAAGTCGGTCAATCCCGGAGATTCTTATATCAAGTAGGAAAAGCATTGACTTGATATCGGTTATCTCGGATCTAGTACGACTTTTGCTTGAAATTTCAAGCCGAAGGTCGAAATAAAATCAATTTTTTTGAGCTTGAGGCATAGGCAATGCCAGGGTTTCTTTCATGGCGCGTTTTGTTTGGCGCTGCAGGCTTTAGGCTGCTGCCATACAATTATTGTCTTAATCAAAGCCAAAATTCACACTTTAATGTGCTATGGAGATTGCGAAAGTTTGACGCTGGGATAAGGGAATGGCATACCAGGCAAATCTTAGCCCCTCCCTGGCTACCGAAAGGTTTCTCTGATAAAGGAAAGTAGTTTAAGACTACAGGAAGGATACAAATAGACCCCTGGAGCACTTTTTTCTAACTAAGACTACTTTTGGGACCCTACTTTTCTATGGCAGCTATACTATATAGATGTCTGATCTCAACCAAACTTAGTGGAATGCTGCAAAAGCCTAAGAATAGAACATGTAAGAAGTTTGGAGTCGATTCCATTTAAAACAAAAAAGTTTTTCTCAATAGAACTTCTTTTTCGACCGATCGTTCGTAGCTGCAGCTATATGCTATGGTCATCAGATTTTGACAAAACTTTGTAGAATTGTGTGAGAGAACATCAAATAGATAAATGCCAGTTTAAGGGACATTTCTTTTGAAAACAAAAATGTTTTTCTAACTAAGACTACTTTTTCGACTCTTCTTTTCTATGACAGCTATACTATATCGATGGCCGATTTCGACCAGACTTTGTTAAATCATGGAAAAGCATAGCAAACTTACAAATATAAAGTTTGAAGCCATTTTCTTTGAAAACAAAAAAGTTTTTCTCACTAAGACTACTTTTCAGACTCTACTTTTCTATGACAGCTATACCATATATATGACCGATTTTGACAAACTTTGTTAAATCATGGAAAAGCATAGCAAACTAAGAAATATAAAGTTTTGAGCCATTTTCTTTGAAAACAAAAAAGTTTTTCTCACCAGAACTAGTTTTTCGACCGATCATTCCTATGACAGCTATAACCTATAGTCAGAGAATTTTGACAAAACTTTAAAGAATTGTGTGAAAGCTTATAAAATAAATATATGCCAATTTTAAGAGGTTTACATTGAAAACAAAAAAGTTTTTTTTACCAAGACTATTTCTCTAACCTTACCTTTCTATGGCAGCTATACTATATAGATGTCCGATTTCAACCAAACTTAGCAGAATGATAGAGAAGCATAGAAAACTAGTAAATACAGAGTTTGGAGATGTTTGCATTGAAAACAAAAAAAGTTTTTCTCACTAGAACTAGTTTTTCGACCGATTATTCGTACTGCAGCTATATGCTATAGCCAACCGATTTTGGGAAAAACTGTGTAGAATAGTGTGAAAGCATATCAAACTAGTGAAAGCCAATTTTAAAGACATTTCCATCGAAAACAAAAAAGTTTTTCTTACGAAGACTACTTTTCAGACTCTACTTTTCTATGAAAGCAATACTATATAGTTGTCCGATTTCGACCAAACTTGAAAAAATCATGGAAAAGTATAGTAAACTAAGAAATACAAAGTTTGGAGACGTTTGCCTTGAAATTCAAAAAGTTTTTCTCACTAAGACTACATTTCAGACTCTACTTTTCTATGACAGCTTTACTACATCGATGTCCGATTTCGACCAAACTTGGAAAAATCATGGAAAAGCATAGCAAACTAAGAAATACAAAGTTTGGAGGCGCTTCCATTGAGCACAACAAAGTTTTTCTCACTAAAACTAGTTTTTCGACCGATCGTTCCTATGACAGCTATACGCTACAGTCATCCGATTCGGCCGTTTTCGACAAATTTAAAGCATATTTGTACTAAAAGACTTTGTGCAAAGTTTGGTGAAGAAAGCTTTCAAATTGACAGACGGACGGACACATGAACATGGCTAAATCAACTTAGCTCGTCGAGCTGATCAAGAATATATATACTTTATGTAAACGGAGATGCTTCGTTATAAACATCCGGACAATTTTATAATACTTTTTGCAAGGGTATACAAAAAGAAGCTAAAGGGACACTTGCCATGGCTTGTAAATTCTCGATCCTTCTTAGCTTTTCAGCCCACCTGACTGAGTCCCGCCTCTTTGACAGTGTCGTGAAGTTTTTTAGTACCATGCTCAAGTGATTTGGAACTTTTCTGATGACTTTAGAGGCCTTAGAAACCGGCTTGCTTTATTGTGTGTTAACATATGAGTGTGGAGGTGACTTATTCACAATGCAAATAATACTAATGCCCATACTAAGGTGGACTCAAAGAACAAACCTTGGAGCATTACAGCAAGTATCCTTAAATTAAAACGGATAGTTAGTTAGCGAATCAAGTATGAAAACGGCAAAACCAGAGTTGCTTTCTTAAAAACAAAAACCGAAGGCCTGATACCAAAAACCTTTACACCGGAATTCAAACAAAAACAGACAAAAAAAAAGGATTCTCCTGCAGGCACAAAAACTTGATGGGTTAAAAGTTGATTTCATGCAGCGCTTTAACAAACAGGTTTTTTTACTTTGCTTACAGCTAAAGCATATGGGTGCTTTAGCCCCAAACTCCAATGCTTACCAATTCAAAACCCCTTTAAAGATAGATAAGCGCAACTCACTTTCCGAAAACTCGCACACAAGCCAAAACCACCTCACACCGACACTCACAAACAACAAAAACAAAACCCGAAAGATATCTCAGATATCTCAGTCATGCGCTGCACGCACCTTTGAATAATTAATTTTTACGCTTCGCTCAGCCACACAACATTCAACCGCAAACGGATAGAAAGCAGATAGAAATAGACAGAAGCAAATCGAACACGCAGGTTTACATGAGCCTAATCCCGCTGTCAGTTGATGGCCACCTTCTTTTCCCTCAAGCATGTGTCCGTTATGTTGTTTACAAGAAAACATAAATCTCGGCGGAGTATGGACGAAAGGATTGCCTTGCCGCTGCCGTGTGTGTGAAATGAAACATATCATCATCACATCCCCCCCAAGACCCCACATACTTAGGCACATATGTATGTATGTGTATATATATGTGTGTGTGTGAAGCCTGGGCCTATGCCAAAGTAACGCGTCTGCCTGTGGGAAGGCAGGGTGTGAGGACAGCTTTGGTTTGTACGCGTCAACTGTAAAATCCTTTTTGACATGCAGCACGGCTACTCTTAGGTCCGGCAAAAAAAAAATACAAAAATGAACCCCTCATCTCGGGGTCTGGGGGTTCAGCTTTAGATGGAGAAATCCAATTATAAAGAATTTTTAAACTATGTAGCGTGAAGAGGACATTTAAAGTGTACACAAAAGGGAATAAAAGTGGAAAAATGTGAGGGATAATCTATTTCGTTCCAACGAAGTTTGCTTGCTCTTACATTGAAATGAAGGTTGAAGAATATGGTAAATGGGTGGATAGACAGCTTATTCATTTACTGAAACTATAAACAGTTTAATTTGAATTTTTCTAAAATTTTGTTAATTTTTCAACTAAAAAACTAAGAAAACAAGTAAGGGCGCTGCAGTCGAGTTTCCCGACCACAAAATACACAGTTCATTTGTTTTCATTTATTTGTTTTTGAATTTTTGAAGATGTCATCCTAAATGTAGGCAACACTTTTCTAGTCCTGATCAACAACTGGGGGGGTGCTCTTATCAGCTCAACTGTTTCGCTTATAACTCCGGTGCTTTTGGTCCGATCTGATTGTACTTTTCAGAATAGATAGATATTGGGCCTAGCTTGATGTATACTAAACCACGAGGCTCTAACTTGAAAATTGTGGATCTGACGGCTTTTTAAGTCTAGGATTCCTAGAGGAGGTCTAGGTTTTTTGGGGATAAAAGGGGGACGGGGTGGAATTTTTCAAATCTGAAACAAACTTGATCTGCGTACAGCATAGATCTACCTTGGTGCAAACATTTGTGGCTCTATCTCTTATAGTCTCTGAGATCGACGCGTTCATACAGACAGACAGACGGACAGACGGACATGGCTATATCGACTCGGATGTTGATGCTGATCAAGAATATATATACTTTATGGGGTCGGAGATGCTTCCTTGTGGATGTTACATACTTTTGCACAAACTTATAATACTTTATGTACCTACGGTACAGAGTATAAAAAAGGTTTGATGTGAGTCACAATACTCATTACTCGATAGTTAATATTCGATACTCAGTATAATACTCAATACTCGAAACTCTAAGCTTGATAATCAGAAATACAACTTCTTAATCGCTCTTGACGGCCTATACTCGATTTGTATACCTCTAAACTCAGCACTGAATAATCGATACTCAGTACTTCTTAGTTATACTCAGTTATCGATACTTAGTACTAAAATACTCAATACTAATTACTTAGTTCTAGATACTCTTTACTCGAAACTTGTAAGTTAGTACTTGATAGTTAGTGCTCGATACTCAGTATTTGATAATCAGAGCTCGGTATTCAGTACTCGATACTCAATACTTTATACTCAGTAGTCGATCCTCCTACTCTATACTCATTACTTTACAATAACTGTCTACTCTCAATACTTGATGTTCAGTAACCAGTTTTCGATACACAGCACTGAACAATCGATACTCTAGTTTTTCTTTGTCATACTTAGCTCTCGATGCTAATTACTAAATATTCAGAACTAATTACAAAGTTCTAGATACTCAGTACTCGAAACTCGTTAATTAGTTCTTGATATTTAGTACTCGGTACTCCGTATTAGATACTCTGTATTCGATACTCAGTATTCAATACTCAGTATTTCATACTTAGTACTCGATACTCAGTACAGGGTACTCAGCACTAGATACTTGTTAATCGATACTCCATACTTGATACTTTGAAAATACTGTATTTTCAGTACTGAATTCTCGATACTAAGCACTGGATAATCGATACTCTGTACTTCTTAATCATACTCAGTACTCTATGCTAAGTACTATATACTCAATACTACTATTAAGCTCTAGATAATCAGTACTCGAAACTCGTTAGTCAGTATTCAATACTCAGTACTCGATAATCAGTACTCGATAATCAGTATTCGATACTCAGTATTAGATACTTGGAACTCGATACCCAATACTTGATATTCAGTAATCGATCCTCTAACTTAACAATCACTATCGTCGCAATATATTTGATTTTCAGTACTCAATACTTGACTCTAAGCACTGGATAACCGATACTCAGTACTTTCTAAGTACTAAATACTCAGTACTACTATTAAGTTCAAGATAATCAGAACTCGAAACTCACTAGTCAGTATTCAATACTCAGTGTTCGATAATCAGTATTCAATACTCAGTATTTCATACTTAGTACTCGATACTCAGTACAGGGTACTCAGTAATCGATCCTCTGACTTAACAATCACTATCGTCGCAAAATACTTGATATTCAATACTCAGTTCTCGATACTAAGCACTGGATAATCGATACTCAGTACTTCTTAATCATACTCAGTACTCTATGCTAAGTACTATATACTCAATACTACTATTAAGATCTAGATAATCAGTACCCGAAACCCGTTAGTCAGTATTCAATACTCAGAACTCGATACTCATTATTCGATACCCAGTATTAGATACTTAGAACTCGATACCCAATACTTGATACTTAGTAATCGATCCTCCTACTCTATACTCATTACTACCCAAACACTGTCGACGCTCATAACTTGATATTCAGTACCTAGTCGATACTCAGCACTGGATAAGCGATATTCAGTACTTCTTAGTCATACTTAGTACTAATTGCCAGGTTCTAGATGCTCAGATCTTGAAACTAGTTGGTAAGTACTTGATACTCAGTAATCGACACTCAATATTTGATACTCTGTATTCGATACTCTGTATTCGGTACTCAGTATTCGATACTCAGTAATAATTTCATTAAAAAAAACATATAACAGCCACTACAATTGTGAAAGCAACTGAACATCTGAACAATAAAGAGCAATTAAAGACAGCGGAACAACTAATCAAATAGTTTAAGAAAGAAGAGAGCAACTCAACAACTGAACAATAAAGAGCCAACTAAGAACAACATGTTTTCTTCAAAAGTTTAGTGACCGACACATAACTAGTCTACACACTAGTCTAAATGTGAACCTTGAAGATTTCTTGAGAATCTAGAACCAGAAACCATATAAAATGAGTTCTTCCTTCCTTCCGCTTTAATAACACCCTCTGCGAGGGTATAAAAGCCAGGTTATTAGCGGCTGAGTCTATGAGCGTGTGTGTGTGTGTGTGTGTGTGTGGGCAAGTTATTAAAACCGAGCAAGTTGCGAAGGACCACAATCAGTCAAGGGCTCAACCAGCTGAGCTCCTCTCACACTCACCCGCTCTCCCTCTCTCCCTCTCTCTCTCTCTGTATAGAAATTGACGTGAAATTTATACGCTTTGCTTTTTGGGTTGGAAGTTGAAGAAAAAATATAGCAACAATCCATAAAGTAAATGTAGCATTTAAACAAACAAACCCAACAGCGCTAAAGCAGGAGCTGAAGCGTCTCCCCCCGACCCTCCCCCCCCCTCCACACAGTGACAAACACTGGAAGCCAAAACTGACAGTGACAACTGGCTGAAGTGACGAGTAGGTGGCCGGAGCGGGAGCGTTGATGATGCTGGCGCTCCAAGTAGTAAAAAAAAATTGACATAAGCGGATATGTTACACAGCGCCTTTTGGGGATGAGTGGGAGGTGGGGGTGTCCCATATAACAGTAGGCAGAGTGACTGCATGAGCAGTGAGCAGATAAATTAATGCGATTTTTCATGTTGCATGTTTGAGTTTGATTTATGCAATTATATGTCTCTATATGTCTCTGAAAAGGAGCAGCAAACAGCAATGTGTGAAACTGTGTGTGTGTGTGGGTGACATACAACTTTTGTCAAATACGTCTAAAAACAGTCATTTTTTATATTTTGATATAAAGCGGAAATGTTAAGAACATATCCGGTTCGTTACCTACGCGTAATAGTAAGCATTAAGTGGGGTTTTTGGTGTTGATTCGAACACTTGATACTCCGGGAAAAGTTAGCAAAAGGGACTAGGGAAAAAGTGTAGCCTACTTAACTGGGCGGTTTGTGGTCTAAGCCTTGGAGTTCGCCACCATGCTTGAGACTGCTCCACGGTTTTGATTTTAAAATTTGAATGTCTCTTGGTTAAAGAATGAAATTTGCATGCTGCTCTCTGTTCTGATCATTTTTAGTTGTTACACATGTCGTATGCGTAATTTTTTTTAACCAAACCAAATTCTGTAATTGTCAGTAAAGGCCTTTTTGACCAACAAATTGAATCGAAAGTGGGGCGGTCATCCATGATTTCTATTAACTAGAAGGAGCATAGATCCTGTGATCCAATGCTTCCAATGTACTCAGCCAGCTGCCTTTTTCCACATAAACTTGCTTGGGTTTGTTTATACAAGGTTGTCCATATTCGACGGACCCATCTGGCAACGCCATAACTTTTGACAGAGATGTCAGATCCGCGTTTGAAGCGTCAGTCCAAGCAGATTTTTACCATGGAACAATACACGCCACGCGAGCGCTCTGAAATAGTTGAAATTTACATTCAACAGAACAAGTCAATTGTGAAAACTCAACGTGCTTTTAAAAAATTAAAATTTCACATTGAATGGGACCGTAAATAAGCAAAATTGCCGTATTTACGCCACTGAAAATCCTCAGGAGATTCAAGAAGTGCCTCTTCATGACGAAAAAGTCACAGTTTGGTGCGGCGTTAGTGCGAAAACGGTCATTGGGCCGTTTTTCTTCCAAAATGAAAATGGCCATGCTGTTACCATCAACCAGGAGCGTTATCGCGACATGATGACCAATTTTGTGATGCCAATTATTCGTCGAAAGCGTATGAGGCAGTTCTGGTTTCAACAAGACGGCGCTCCACCGCACACAAGTCGCATAACAATCGATTTTCTGAATAAATTGTTTCCGGGCCGTTTGATGTCGAAAAGTGGTGATTTGGACTGGCCACCGCGTTCGCCCGATTTGACGCCGCCTGACTTCTTCTTGTGGGGATATTTGAAGTCAAAGGTTTACGTTAACAAGCCAAGGACCGTAGAAGAGCTCAAGGACAACATTCGTGAAGAAATAGCCGCTATTCCGGCCGAAATGTTGGCGAAAACGATGGAAAATGCTGCAAAAAGGGCACAATACGCCATCAACGCCAGAGGCGGCCATTTTAGAGATATCATATTCAAAAATTGATGTAAACAAATCTACTTGGAACAAATTAAATGATTAAGATTGCCAACCGCCAAATTTTTATTTTTTTCTTTGATTTTTTTAAAAAAAACATGGGTCCGTCGAATATGGGCAACCCTGTAGATTGTGCTGAAAATGACCTCCCTGACAGGCTGACTTGAGGGTTCCATTGCAGAACCATTATCGCTCTGTTAATATCTTTCCTCCAATACAATTACATTTACTTACATCTCTGCTGAGATTGGTTCAATTCCAGCACACTCTACTCTCTATACTAATCTTAAGACATGGAGATAGCCTTAAGTTTCGCTGAGACCCTGATATCTACCCCGTAGTCACACAATGGCTGGTCTCCATTGGATACCAAACCGCGCCTAGCTATTTGTGCATTTGAGGCCATCATTGACAAAGTTAACAAACAATGACCGGTGCATACAGGCGCACTCCAAATGACCTCCCTTTTGATAGTGGTTCATACTGGCTTAAAGTCTACAGAAAGTAGATGGATGCAAGCCGTCTACTAAACGGAACTGAGTTAAGCCGCTAATCGAATTGCAAGCCGAAACCAAAGTTCCTTTCAAAAACTGAACCGAACCTAAAAGCACAAGTCATCACTGACCAGATTTAACATCATTTAACATGTAGAAATTTTGAGGGTCAATTTCTCATCCTCTATTTAGTTGCTCTGTGTCAGATAAACCAAGATTTTGCTCGGTTATTTGTAGGTTTATGTGACAGATAGCTCTATGTAATAGATAAGAAAACGGCTCTTAATCAGATTCCTAACATAAGTCGATGGCTGAACTTAAAACATCACCTCTACATCACCTGCGATTTGCCTGTTCTCAGATAATATTTCCTCTTTGGAAGTTGCTAAGCTATTTGTGAGAGTATCCCAATTTCCTTACTGTGCTTTGCTATTTCAACTCAATGCAAAATTAGCCAACATAACGGCTTTTAAAGTGATATCTTTATGGACTTTATGGAAGAATAGATCAAAAAAAGGTATCCATTTGGACTGGAAATGTCTATAATATCCTTGTAATCATCCAACGGATCATACAAATGATCATCATTTGGCATATCTTTCGGATGATATTCAGCTCTGTTGGTTGATTAAAAGAATATTTAAGACATATCCGGTCCAAATAGATACGGTAAGTCTTTCAATGGATATTTTCAATATCCTTTTTCCCTCTGTATAGGAATCTCATTTCGAAATTGTTGAAAAGTCAAGTCTCTTTAAAAATCATAATATAAGGTTGTCAAAAAAGTCTTGCGGTATTTTTATTGAATTTTCAATTGTTCATAAAATTGGTTATAATAATGCGATTTAAGTCAAATATGCGCCGTTTTGTGAGATGCCAACTTCATAATGCCCCTCTTATAGAAGCTCGCTTCCCTATTGTCAAAAAACTCGGAGAGCCAAGAACACAGGAGATGTGTGTTGTCCTGATGGAAGACAATTCGGCCTCTGTTGATCAAAGATGGCCTCTTCTGCATGAGTGCTGCATTCAAGCGGTCCAGTTGTTGGCAGTACAGGTCCGAATTGAGCGTTTGGCCATAGGGGAGCAGCTCATAGTGGATGATTCCCTGCCAATCCCACCAAACACACAGAAGAACCTTCCTGGCCGTCAATCCAGGCTTGGCCACCGTCTGGGCAGCTTCACCGCTTTTCGACCACGACCGTTTGCGCTTCACGTTGTCGTAAGTGACCCACTTTTCATCGCCAGTCACCATCCGCTTCAAAAACGGCACCCATACATCGAGCTTCTTTTTGAATCCAAGCTTCTTCAAATGGTTTATAACGGTTTGATGACTCATGCCCAGCTCTTGGCCGATGCTACGGCTGCTACTATGCCGGTCTCTTTCGATCAATTCAGCGATTTTATCGCAATTTTCGACGACAGGCCTTCCGGACCGTGGCGCATCTTCGATCACCTCTGCACCAGAACGAAAACGTTGAAACCATCGTTGTGCGGTGGAAATGGAAACTGTATCGGGTCCATAAACTGCAAAAATTTTATTGGCAGCATGAGATGCATTGTTGCCTTTATCGTAGTAGTACTGTAAAATATGCCGTATTTTCTCTTTATTTTGCTCCATGTTTGCGACGCTATAACTCACGAACGACTAAAAACAAACAACAACAAATCAAACACGTGTTAGCGCGTGAAAAGAGCTTTCCAAAAAGCTCTAGCGTGAACCGATGCGACGAATACAACAAGACTTTTTTGACAACCTTCAATTATAAGAGTAAGAGATCGAGGAAAGCTCACTAAAGGTAAGCCTTAAGCTTGCTCTTACAAAATGTTCCAAATTTTACAAAATAGCTAGACCAAATAGACTTAATTCAAGCCAAAATTGTTGGCTTAATACTTCTAAAAACGAGAAATAATAATATATCAAATATTATCCAACACTTAGATTTCTGGTTTTTCAAACATTCGCACGTTTAAAAGTACAAAATTAATCATTTCCGAACAGATTTAGGTTAAAGAACAGGCTAAAAAAAGTTAAGATTTGGAGCAATCAACGGCGAACCTTGAAATGATGGAAGTTTTTGACAGCAAGTCGGATTTACCGAAACTTTAAATGTTTAAAAATATGATTTTCTGAGCAGATTTAGGGGGCAGTCCCGACAAAATACTCAAGGAAGGGGCTTTAAGAGATAAGGTTGGGTTAGTACTAAAAAGTTTTGCGGATTGCCTTAGCATTGAGATTTTAAAACAAAATACCTTTCCGCGCAGATTTAAGCTCAAATTGGGACTAAATACTTAAGAATGGTGTTAAGTATTAAGAGCCTAAGCGAATTTAAAGACGATTCTTGTATAGAAATAGGATTTTACCATTACTTTGAACTGGCTTACCTTCAAAAATCGGGAATAAAATACTTTTCCAATAGATCTAAGCGGCATTTGGGAAGGTTTTCTTAAGTAAAGGCTTTAGGGGTTCATTTTCAGCAGAATTAAAGTTGGAACCTGGAACAGAAAGAAGTTGTTGTATTATATAAATTTTGCAGTAGGTTCGAAAAGAAAGTGTATGCGCATATACTTATAAATATTGGTTCGTTACACTTAAGAAAGGTCTTAAAGCTGTGAGATTTGACCGACTTTTGGTCCATTCAAGAACATAAACTGAGTTATCGGACTTCCTTACACAGAAAATCCAATTTCGAACGATGTTTTGTGCAGAAACGAAGAGAAATAATATTAATTGAAAGGAAACCAAAACAATTAACCAGTTTAAAAACTCTGCGAGTCGCTGAAGCGAAAAAGCACTTATTTCCAATGGGTACGAGTCCCTGTTCTTCTGCCCTGGGCTTCACATTTCACCTTTCAACTTTAACTTCAATTACATTTACTAAAATTTGTTAGGTTTCGACATCGAAATCAAACTGCCTGACCACATCTTTGACAAACCAAAACCAAACAGGGTAGCAATGAAGCAGCAGATGTCATGGCAACAACAACACAACCATATCCATCCATTCACCAAGATGGAGTCCGAACTAAAACTGGCAGCCATGTTAATTTGTCATGACGCCACTCGCTTACCAGTTCTGGTCGAAAAGTGGGTCCCTGTCTCAGGCTGGTTGGTCCCTCCAGGCCGAACACACGCAATTGCACAACAAATGGAATTTTTCCTTCTCTTGGTTTTTGTATGTGATTCGTGCTCGGTTTGGAATCAGAAGTATGTACAACCTGTAATCTGGTCAACCCGTAAGCAAATCCGATTAAATGCAAATGCCCCCCCGACACACACCCACACCCACACACACACACACACACAGCTGCACAGATTAGTTGCGTAAGTTATCAGCAGTGGGATTGGGACTCTCAAGTGGCCAGCGGTTGCACTGCAGCAGTCGTCATTCAAACACAAGCACTGCTGCAGCCATTCCAAATTGGACTGTGCTGGCCATTCTGCTCGTACTAATTATTATTTCAATAGTCGTCGTCGGAGATTCATCCCACACACATATGCTGCTTTAAGCCATGGCCAATAGCTAAACTGCATGGCTTTCAAAAAGCGCTGCCAAATAGTTATTCGCATAAAAACTCATTTCTGGCATTAATGGAGGGTGGAGTGGAGCAGCTTCAAAGGAAATGACAGCCATTGCCATTTTTACCAGCGCCTGGGAAAGCTCACAACTGACGGCAACAGTGGCTAAAACGGGAAGTGGGGAACCACACTGCACCGTGGGTCAAAAAAGGTTCATTTCGGTTAGGTGAAAAAGCGACCAAAGATCATCTTTCAAATGTGGCACCATACGAACTGTGTTAAGTAATACCCATTGCTGTTCTAGAGCTGGGAAACCCGAGTGAAGTACTCGTGGCGCCATACGAACTGTGTGCAGTAATACAACTGTCCTAAGTAATACCCATTGACGATGTGACGCCATACGAACTGTGTTAAGCAATAGAACAGTGTTTAGAAAGACCCAGCACTGATGTGGCGCCATACGAACTGTGTGAAGTAATACCTATTGCTGCTCTGGGGCTAGGGAAACTGTGCAAAAGTACTACCCATCGCCAATGTAGCGCCCCACGAACTGTTTATACTCTGTACCGTAGGTACATAGAGTATTATAAGTTTGTGCAAAAGTATGTAACATCCAGAAGGAAGCATCTCCGACCCCATAAAGTATATATATTCTTGATCAGCATCAACAGCCGAGTCGATATAGCCATGTCCGTCTGTCCGTCCGTCTGTCTGTCCGTATGACTGCACAGATCTCAGAGATGGTAAGAGATAGAGGTTTATATGCTTCTTATGTCTGCAGGCAGATCAAGTTTATTTTCAATTTTGGCCACGCCCCCTCCCGCCCCCGAAATTTAGAAAAAACGTCATATCTCCCACAGTTTTGAAGATAGATGGCTTGTTCCTTCTGGACATATTTAGTTATTAGAATAACTTATCGATCCGCCAAAGGAATGAAGAAGATCGGATGAACGGTTTTCGAGTTATGATCAAAAGACAAAATTTCTTGGTACAGAGTATGTTATAGTCGGGCTTGACCGACTTTCTTTCTTGTTTAAGTAATAGAACTGTGCTTAGAAATACTTAGCGCTGATGTGGCACCAAACGAACTGTGTGAAGTACTACCCATCATCTCTAAGGAGCCACACGAACTGTTTAAAAGAGTATTTATCGTTGCTGTGTTGCTAAGAAACTGTGTGAATTCCTAAACTGGGTCCAAGTGGCGCCATGCGAACTGTTTTAAGTAATACCCATCGCCGTGTGGCGCCATACGAACTGTGTGAAGCACTACCCGTCGCAGATGAAGCGCCATACGAACTTTTTTAAGTAATAGAACTGTTTTAAGTAACATTCATCGCTGCTGTGGCGCTAGGGAAACTGTGTGAAGTACTAATCGGGGCCGAAGTGGCGCCATACGAACTGTGTGAAGTAATACCTATCGCTGATGTGGCGATTAAGAGCAAAAATAACTGTTTTAAGTAAAGCTCGGGAAACTGTGTTGTCATACCCAACGCCTCTGTGGCACCATACAAACTGAGTGAAGCACTACCCGTCGCCAATGAAGCGCCATACGAACTTTGTTAAGTAATAGAACTGTTTCAAGTAACATTCATCGCTGCTGTGGCGCTAGGGAAACTGTGTGAAGTACTAATCGGGGCCGAAGTGGCGCCATACGAACTGTGTGAAGTAATACCCATCTCTGATGTTTTAAGTTTTAAGTAACATTCATCGCTCCCTCCTACGGACTGCTACCTTGTCGTGGTGGGAGGGCTTAGTAGGTGTAAGGAACCTAAGAGCAATGCCGGCGGTAGCAATCGCTACCGGCAGGGCCACCCATGCCGGTAAGGTCGAGGGGGAGCACTGAAGCAAAAAGCAGTCCAAACCTGTCGGATAGGTCAAAAACGCAACCCAGCCAATAGGCAAAATGACTAAAGTCATTGGAATAGCAGAAGTTCCGGTGCAGGGAGTCGGATCCCCAGTACCGGCGGCGGATCGGGGTGAGAACGCAGGCCCCACGGCGTCGATATCAAGCAACTGCAAACCCAGCGTGGAGGTGGACCACTTGGCCTCCTCATTGCGTAATGTGGCAAGTGAAGGTGCACAGGTCATCGTCAAGATGGGGTGGACATGGAGCCGGAGGTCGAAAATGGCGAATTCATTTTCACAGGCCCGTCAATGACAGACGAAGAGCACTTGAGGGCCGCACCCTGGAGTCGCTGACCGCAAGGGAGAAAGCACTCAAAAAGAAGCACGAGTACAAAGTGCGCCGCTACAACCGGCCCAAGTGGAAGCACCGAAAACTGTGACAAAGACGGAATCTCCGTCCACGTCGAAGGCAGCCAAAGCATCCACTGGGGACCAGAAGAACAGCAGAAGACCACCCCCTACGTCGACCACACTCTCCCAAAAGGAGGGACCGGATGGCGAAAGGGGTGGAAATTCAAAGCGGCAAAGATCCGATGACTCATCCAAGGCCCCGGAAAACAAGCGAAGGTCACCAGACCGGAGCTTATGATAGCCATTATCGACCGAAGCAACCCGGAAGGGAAGCTTTCACCCGACTGGGTGAAACTGGCTCATCCTGGAGGGAGTCAACATGCAGGCCATCCACGATGCCATGACAGCTGAGTTTGAGGGCGTCAAGTGGTATAAAGGCTCTAAGGTCGTGGCTTGTGTCAACGAGGAGTACTTGAGATTTCTCACCGACACAATTTACGGCGTTGGTGAACTTTGGCCTGGTGCAATGATCGACGTCGTACCACCGGACCATGTGCCTGTACGTTCGGTCATGAAGCTATGGATCCCACCTCCAATCCTGGAGGACCGAACCATACTAAACATGATCAAAGGTCAGAACAAGGAGTACGGAACCAACGACTGGACCATACTGAGAGGACTGGCGCGCGACAATGGAAACGGCAAGGATCTCTGGATCAGCATTGGTCGGGAATCCAAGAGCCTCATCCTGAAGAAGCAAGGCCAGATGAAGCTTGGATTGAGCTTCTGAGCTAGGATGTTAGGTCAACAGAACAATCTAAGGGTGGTGCAGATTAATCTGCATCACTCCATGGTACCCTCTGTTGACCTACTACGATTCATGGAGGGGGAGAGGGTTGATGTTGCACTCGTCCAGGAACCCTGGATCCTAGGTGAAAGGGTTCGTGGACTGAGTGCTCGCGGATACCATCTCCTCTTCCCCAGAAACGTGGGTAAGCCGAGAACATGTATCGTGGAGAACATGTTCCCGTTACAGCGCCAAGGACCTCACAGTGGTGAAGGTCGAGGGAAGGAACGGGAGAAATCTAACTGTTTTAAGTAACGTTCATCGCTGCTGTGGAGCTAGGGAAGTGGCACCATACGAACTGTGTGAAGCACTACCCATCGCCAATGTGGCACCACATCAACCTTGTCCAGCACCCAATAGAACAAGTAACAAGAAAGAAAGTCGGTCAAGCCCGACTATAACATACTCTGTACCAAGAAATTTTGTCTTTTGATCATAACTCGAAACCCGTTCATCCGATCTTCTTCATTCCTTTGGCAGATCGATAAGTTATTCTAATAACTAAATATGTCCAGAAGGAACAAGCCATCTATCTTCAAAACTGTGGGAGATATGACGTTTTTTCCATATTGCGGGGGCGGGAGGGGGCGTGGCCAAAATTGAAAATAAACTTGATCTGCCTGCAGACATAAGAAGCATATGTCCCATACACTGCAAACCTCTATCTCTTACCATCTCTGAGATCTGTGCGTTCATACGGACAGACGGACAGACGGACATGGCTATATCGTCTCGGCTGTTGATGCTGATCAAGAATATATATACTTTATGGGGTCGGAGATGCTTCCTTCTGGATGTTACATACTTTTGCACAAACTTATAATACTCTATGTACCTACGGTACAGAGTATAAAAACTTACTCAATTTTCTAAAACTCTACCACTTTTTGAGATGTGTCTGCTCCAGTGTGCCGTGCACCGGGTTGTGCGACTCTTTAAACTCGCTGGCTCTCAACTACACAAATTGCTTGTTTAAAATATGCGCCAAAAAAAGACGCCCATTTGTATTTGCTCAGCATCCCTTCCCGGGGCAGCATTGAACATTGTCGCAAGTTTTGCTTGGCCTCCGCCGCCATCAGCATCAGAATTTTATGTAGCGCACGAATAGATGCGAAACGATGCATGGCGAATGCTGGAGGGGTGGTGGTGCGGAGGAGGGCAGGGGGCTACTAGACAACGCCGAAAATAAAAACGCCACTTCCGTTTTATTTGCGCAAAATTAAATAAACCGAAATATGGCTGACCATATTGGCGCATAATGGCCAAAACATTTTGTTCATTAATGTGAACCAAGAAACGAAAGTAGACGCCACACATAAAAAGTAGAAATGCACAAGGCAAACACACAAACAAGCTGAAAGCCGACAAGTAAAAGCCAGAACTGTGCTTATTGTGTGTATATAAATATTTGGCTGACTCTTGCAGCAGCAGCAGCAGCAGCAGAAAGACGGACACAGGTTGCCAATTGGAATGGCTGGAAGAGATGGAAACGTGAGCAAATGTAATTGAGTTTTCAAATTGAAACATCTTTCATCATTCGACATCTCTCTGACAAATCATTTTGGCCATAATAAGTGAAAAGCCGGTGGGTAAGTTGGTAAATTTAGTTAAAAACTCAATTTTTCTCAGGAATTGATTGTACTTAGGCTTTATCAGTAGGAACACTTTTAATTTCTAGGTACCACTTTGAGTTCATGCAAAAAAATCGTTGGCTATTTTCGTCTCACAAAATTTTTAAAGAGTTTTATTCATTACAGTAAAATTGCGACCCTAATTGTTCATAATAATTGAAAGTGTCATTTCAAGCCTTTCCAATGTAAGTCAATCAGCGTGAGTTTTATGTTATCCTGTCCAAATTCACTTGACTAAGAAAGGTTGATTGAGTTCTTACGTTTTGTTGGACAGCAACACTTAAAAGTTGGTTGAATTAATATCCTAAATTTTGACAAGGGTATGTTAAACGCGATGTTTTATTTGGAAACAAGAAAGAAAGTCGGTCAAGCCCGACTATAACATACTCTGTACCAAGAAAATTTGTCTTTTGATCATAACTCGAAAACCGTTCATCCGATCTTCTTCATTCTTTTGGCGGATCGATAAGTTATCCTAATAACTAAATATGTCCAGAAGGAACAAGCCATCTATCTTCAAAACTGTGGGAGATATGACGTTTTTTCTAAATTGCGGGGGCGGGAGGGGGCGTGGCCAAAATTGAAAATAAACTTGATCTGCCTGCAGACATAAGAAGCATATGTCCCATACATGTCAAACCTCTATCTCTTACCATCTCTGAGATCTGTGCGTTCATACGGACAGACAGACAGACGGACAGACGGACAGACGGACGGACGGATAGACGGACAGACGGACATGGCTATATCGACTCGGCTGTTGATGCTGATCAAGAATATATATACTTTATGGGGTCGGAGATGCTTACTTCTGGATGTTACATACAAATTTATAATACTCTATGTACCTTCGGTACAGAGTATAAAAAGAGCATAGAGAAAATAAGTAAGAAAGTCGGTCATGCCCGACTATACTAAAATAAATACTAGATTCTTGTTTCTGTTCCCAATTCCGCGTAGGTTTTTCTAGTTGAAAGTTAACAGTATTAAATGAAAAGTATGAGAATGTCTGCGGTACTAGATTAGGTCGCCTTGGCATTGAGCTGTCGGTTTCAACTGCTGCAGCAATCCCGGTTTTCCACAAACCTGATCTAGTAGCCGTTGATTTGCCTGTCATCTTCCATGTAACAATGTTTAGTTTAAACTCTATTTGCAAGCGTTTACATGACTCGGAATTCAGAACAGGGCCGTATGTGTTACTGAAGCAACATTGATTGTAATGTCGATATCACAAAAAAAATCTACAAACTACACAAAAGTGTAAAAACCAGGGAAATGGCCTAACGTCCGTTGCAGAGCAATTAGCGAATATCACTTCCTATTACTTGGTTTTCCTCGAGGACCCCCAACATCTGAAGTTTTGGCCTTGCTTATTTAGCTCACTTAACTAGAAAAATTCTAATCAGATCTGGTATGATCTGTAACTTATTTTTGGGAAATTTCCACTGTAACCACCACTGGTTTAACAATATTACTCCAAGCTATTTGGTCGTAGAATTTAATATATAAGTCTCTAGATGAATTTAGTTACTGTTTGCCGTTGATATTTGCTTATTTCTGAGCTTACATAAACTATTCAGTATTCATTATACTCTGCACCGTAGGTACATAGAGTATTATAAGTTTGTGCAAAAGTATGTAACATCCAGAAGGAAGCATCTTCGGCCCTATAAGGTATATATATTCTTGATCAGCATCAACAGCCGAGTCATGTCCGTCTGACCGTCTGTCTGTCCGTATGAACGCACAGAACTCAGAGATGGTAAGAGATAGAGGTTTGACATGTATGGGACATATGCTTCTTATGTCTGCAGGCAGATCAAGTTTATTTTTAATTTTGGCCACGCCCCCTCCCGCCCCCGCAATTTAGAAAAAACGTCATATCTCCCACAGTTTTGAAGATAGATGGCTTGTTCTTTTCGGACATATTTAGTTATTAGGATAACTTATCGATCCGCCAAAGAAATGAAGAAGATCGGATGAACGGTTTTCGAGTTATGATCAAAAGACAAATTTTCTTGGTACAGAGTATGTTATAGTCGGGCTTGACCGACTTTCTTTCTTGTTTTATGTAAGAAAGTTGAAAAAAAATGATATAAAAACATGACATTTTGTTCAAACACCTCCAAAACATTCAATTTTCAACTCTTTTGGCCAGAGTTTGGTTCATATTCTTAGAAAATATGTTACTAACGAAAGAAAATGATTAATGATTTCAGATCAAAACTGCGATCTCCAGGTGTCCCGCCAGCAGTCAACTCTGATGGCGATCGTCAATGGACACCAACCTCTAATTCCACCACTTCCGGCGGAAATGGCATCCAAAAATTTAAAAGTGTAGTTCAAAATAGGAATAATCTAACCTCCAAGTTTAAACGAATTCTAATTATTCTTTCTCAGTTAAAAAAAATCACAAAAAACACTCGAATTTCGGCCTCCTAAACTGGTTTCCCCCCTTAGGTACGTGCGCTTTTAATACTTTCATTTCTCAGTGGAGTTTGAAGAATTTCAATAATTTAAAAAAAATTCCCAAACGTCTTGGAAAATTCGCCATTTCTGGTTTGGTACAGAAACTGTCGGGCAGAAGTGTTCTTAATGTATGTATTGAGGATGAGAAATTGCCACCATTTAAAGACACTTCCAAATCGATGCACCCACCCAATCTTTCAGTCTAAGCTTTAACCTGAATTTCAACAAATTTCAAGGATTTATTTTTTTTTTAAATATTTCCGCAGACAAAATTCTTCGAATTTATGTTTAATTTTTGTTGTTGTTTGTTTTTTGTTGAACTCATTCTCGGGCCCATCAATCACTTGGATCACACCCATTGTCATGCTTACATCACGCTGACATCTCCTTTAAAGAACGTTAAGCTCTTCCGCCGGCAACATGAGATGAAAATTTGTGTAAGCCCCAAAAAGAAAGGCAGGCCAAAGCCCATTGAAAGTGTGCGTCAACGATTGCCAATCGAATCTAATGCGCATTTTTCTTTAAAGTGTCAGCATCGGGGGACGTCGCCACCCTCCGGCGCCCGAACCCAAGCCAGCGGGCCGCACTAATCAACACAATTACGGAGCAGTGGAAGGAAAAACTTTTCTAATTGGATATGAGGACGCGCACATGCGTTTCTTTAAAAGCCAACTCCCACCCGAGGGTCCAAATATTGTGACAGGAAAATGGAGCTCAACAAAACCCTCTCAATTCCATCCTATGCCTCCGCCTCCGCCTCCGCCTCCTGGTTACGCTGAAATGCTTTGACAAATTATTTTTAAGCCAATTTACAACTTGAGAAAAAGTATCAAGAAAACATATCACACCACAGACAGAGAGACGAATGGGTGTGGGCTCGGCGGAGGAAGCGCTTCCTGTGTGTGTGTGTGTGAGTGTGTGTAGGTAAAGCAAATATAATGCAAGGGATAAAAGTGTAAAGTTGACAACCCGGGCACATTACTCACTCGAGGTGCCAGCGAGGACGACGGCATTAAAATAACCAACCAACCGATTCAACGTCAAAGCAAGCCAAGGCGAGAACAGAAATGAGCCTGGCCAAGAGAAATGGTAATGCGGCTGCCCGACAACCGATCCCCGTTACCAGGGCTTGTGTTTGTGTGTCTTCAGCTTACCAACTACTTTTGCAGCATTTTCTCAATGTTTCTCGACAAAATGTCGACACAGTTGGCGGAAACCATTAATTTTGTCACTTTCGGAAGTGCAAAGAGGTGCACATGAGTCGCAGCTGGGCCATTGACCAACCAATGCGCACAGTGGTTCGAGTTTGGGGTTGCGAGAAATGAATACAAAATACAAAATCAAAGTCAAATGTTATTTGAAAACTTGTTTTAAGTCCGAGAGACTGTAGAGGCTCTTAACATCAAATTGTATCTGCTGGGTCCTAGCCTACTGCGTCCCAAGACGACTCACACCTTTCCGTTGGTAACCCCCCGTAGCTGCAAAGCTGCTGGCTAACGTGAGCGACAATACCACCCAAGTACACATAGGCGGCTTGATATATTGGGCTTGGTACCCGATAATAGCAAAAAGCCGTTTGTGTGCCATATTTTAACCGAATCCAAACTAATCCCACAAACTTTTCACCTGTCACTAGTTTGTGCTCATAAACCAAAGCACAAAACAAACCATCGTTCTTTCCAAAAGGAAAAAACATAATCAAAACCGTAATTCATAGAATTCTTAATTTAAACAAGAAAGAAAGTCGGTCAAGCCCGACTATAACATACTCTGTACCAAGAAAATCTTGTCTTTTGATCATAACTCGAAAACCGTTCATCCGATCTTCTTCATTCCTTTGGCGGATCGATAAGTTATCCTAATAACTAAATATGTCCAGAAGGAACAAGCCATCTATCTTCAAAACTGTGGGAGATATGACGTTTTTTCTAAATTGCGGGGGCGTGGCCAAAATTGAAAATAAACTTGATCTGCCTGCAGACATAAGAAGCATATGTCCCATACATGTCAAACCTCTATCTCTTACCATCTCTGAGATCTGTGCGTTCATACGGACAGGCAGACAGACAGACGGACAGACGGACATGGCTATATCGACTCGGCTGTTGATGCTGATCAAGAATATATATACTTTATAGGGTCGGAGATGCTTCCTTCTGGATGTTACATTTTTTTAAAGCGGTCCCTTATTTCATAGGGTAGCATCTAAGCTAGGGTATGAGATATTATAGATTCTGGAATTTGGATCACTTCATTCATACATTTTCATATATTTTTTTGCTTCTCAGATTGACTTTTGTCTGCTATCTCATTTGTGTGAGTTTTATGAGATATCAGACAAGTGAAAATACAGCTTTAAAACCATCAAATGGATTTTAGACAGCTCTTTGGGAGAAAAGATAACTTTTGTTAATGAAATCATTTAGATGCTGCAATACCAGAGCTCGCAAACAACTGTCAACACTTCCCGACTGTTAGAAAATAACAGTTTCTTTATGAGGTAGCGAAAGACACTTTGATTTCTGTTTTTGCTGAATTCTGTTTCGCTCAGAGCAAAGACACTTTTTGCCGTTTCTGTTTCTCTCGTTTTGCCGAGAGCGAAATTCCTCAATGTTTTTTGCGTATGTATGAGAGGTGTTGTGTTGCACACACATTCATCCATCTGTAATTGGTTGTTGTTTGTTTTGCCCAACCGAAAACACAGAACAGAAAACATAAGAGGCGAGTGAAAAGTGTTTCGCTCAGTGAGAGACAGTTTGTGCTGCGTTTGCATCTGTTTTTCTCTGAGACTAATCGCATTGAAATTTGAGTTAAGACTTATTTGCGAGCTATGTGCAATACACAACATTAAAATGGCAGCTTTAACCGTTTATTCATATACATACATGGACAATGTCAATCAGTGGTGGACACCAAAGTTTTATGGCTTTCAATTTCAACTGCCATCCATCTATGCGCAGCACAGACCCGGTGCTTGTACACATATTGTTGTTTGCAGACGAAAACCGGAACAACCGTGTCATCGTTTGACCATGTCTGATGTAAATAATAGCGCAATACAAATGTTAAGTGGTTTGACAAGGATTTTAAGCAAACCACGGCTTAAAGCACTGTAGCTGAAAGATAAAAAAATTGTATTTTATTGCAGTACTTCATATAGAGGCATGTATAATCATTTTGGATTTGCTTTAAGGCTCATGATATGCCTAAAAATGTTTCTAATTATGTAAAGTATTGTCGCGAAAGTATCTTTTTGAAGGTTCTGGTTATAAGGATTTAAGTTTAAAGATTAGTATACAGAACTCTGGAATTTTTTTTACCTCACAATACGTTTTATCAGGGCTGCAAACAGGTTTTGAACCAAACCGGTTCGAACGAAAATAAAGCTGAACCCAAACCAGTTCCGAACCACAAATTTCGGTTTTGGATTTTGACAAAACTTGGAAGAATGGTGTGAAAGCTTATAAAATAGATATATGCCAATTTTTAAGAGGTTTACATGGAAAACAAAACAGTTTTTCTTACTAAGGCCCGATTTCTCAATGTCCGGTTGGTCAACTTGACAGGCAGTTTAACCGAATTTGAGTGTCTCATGATGTGTGTGGCGTAACCGGAGGAACAAACTTAACCGCTGCTCATCCACCGGTCAACTTTAACCGCGAGCTCAGTCCCGATGAAATTATCGATATTTTGTATCGATATACAAACAGCTGGCCGCACACTTGCTTTGTTTATTTTAATATTTGCTGCAACACAAAATGTCTATGAATAAACGAATTTTTCAACTCCACGCTATGGAAATGCAATTCTATGAGGCGGAACATCGAATTTTTGTCTACTTTTCCGCAAAACAATGAGCAGCAACAACCAATCGCATTAAAAAACAAACAAACAAACCAAACCGAGTCAGCTGTCTACTCGTTAGTTTGGTCAAACAGTATGGTCACACTGAAGAAGCGATAGGCATTTGCCGATATCAGGCGAAACTGCTGCTGACGGTCAAATCTGACCGGTGGTTGGCTAACCGTAACCTTTTGAGAAATCGGGCCTAAGACTACTTTTCTAACCCTACTTTTCTATGGCAGCTATACTATATAGATGTCCGATTTCGAACAAACTTGGCAAAATCATGGAAAAGCATAGAAAACTAGTAAATACGAAGTTTGGAGGCGTTTGCATTCAAAACAAAAAAGTTTTTCCCACTAGGACTAGTTTCTCGACCGATCCTTCCTATGGCAGCTATATGTTATAGTCATCCGATCCGGCCGGTTCCGACAAATGTGCAGCGTATTTGTACCAGAAGACTTCGTGCAAAGTTTGGTGGCGATAGCTTTAAAACTGACGGAGGAGACAGCATAGAAACAGGCGGAGAGACAGACAGACATGGTTATATCGACTCAGCTCGTCACCCTGATCAAGAATATATATACTTTATGTGGACCAGTTTAATATATGTTCCTTCTGCAAGGGTTTCTTATACCACCGAAGTTATCCACGAATCAATTTTGCTTTATCTGCCCTCCGCTTTACAAGTGACACCACTACACCTCTTTCCTACAAATATTAGCTTTTTGAGAGCTTCATGAAGTTTGCTTCACCGAGTGAATCCCGTCTAAGGCGTCTAAAATTCGTAGCCAGTCAACATGATGACAACGAATCGCAAAGGACCTTTTCTACCCCATATGCTTAGAGCACGTCTCCCCACTTACCTCATTCTTTCAGCGTCCCAATGCTTTACCAAATTCTCCAATCTTCTCTCCCAAAAGCTGCGCACTCGTACGCGATTGTCCATAGGCAGCCAAGGGAATAATCCATACAAAGTTCCATTGAACCACGACCACTGTGTCTGCATTTTTCCAAACAACAAGTGTGACAGCAATATTGAAAATCATGAAAAAGCAATTAAACTTGGCCACCTGTGTCACACGCCACACCACCATCGACCATCGACCAGCGGCCAGCGACCATCCACCATCCGACTTCATTTTGTTTCCTTCCTGACTTCGACATAAGTTAATTGTGGGCAAAGCGCAGACCGCAATTACCACAAGGACAGCACCAGGGTGCATCGTCAAAAGTTCATTTGACACACGACTCTCACACACACACACACACCAGCAGCAGCACCAGCACCAGCACCAGCAGCAGCGGCAGCGGCATGATGTTGAATGTTGATGTTGGTGACCGCAAAAACCGCATCAAGTTTACAGTTGCCGTTTACTTGGCCATTAACTTAATAATTACAAAATGCATAATTTAATAGTAGCAACAGAAATTATAGGGCAAATGTTAGTACGGAAATGTACTCAGTCTTCAATCACGCACATTATGTTGATGCCGCTTTTGCCCAGATTGACGCCCTCCAGGGCCGACTCCTGCTGCTGGCGCATGTAGATCAGGAACTGTATAATGACATAGAACAGATTGTTGCGATCGTAGACACAGCTGGACAGCTCCTTGTCACTGATGAAATTGAACTTGGGATTGAGTTGATTGTTGGTGCTGAGTATGGCGCAATGCGCCTTGTTATGTACCGCATTCACAATGTCCTTGGTGGAGCGTTTCTCGTCGCGCATTAAAACATAGCGAGAATGAAAGGGTCGTCCCCCACCCTGGGGCAGGGGCATCAATTGGCTGTCCAAATAGACGCAGAACAAGTGGAAGAGAATCTGCAAGATGAAGGTGGGTTTCTAAACGTGAAAAAGTAATGGAACGTGTAAGACTTACAGCTGCATCGGTGGGTAGATGTTCACCCCAATCCTTGCCATTGTGAGCATTGCCCGAGTTCCAACGATAATCGGCTATGCATGAGCCCTGCGCCAGTTCCTTTATGCGCTGCACCAAATACTCCTGATTGTTGAAGGTATCCAAAAAGGGCAACAGCATGGGCAGCATGGGAGCACACGACTGCACAAAATGTTGATTCTCGGCGGTCTTGCGCAAACGTTCCAGGCCCACGGCTCCAATTTTGATGTCACTTAGACCACGTTGCCGGAACACATCATCCACATGTTGGATTTCCTTGACCAAACGCTGCAGTATGGTGGTGGACATCCACTGGAAGAGAGTTAATGAAAAACTGAAACCTTTTTGCTTAAATCTCCCGACTTACATATCTCAAATTGGCCACATATTGCGACAACTTGTCCGTGGAGATGCGTTTGATGACCTCCGAGTTGCTATCCTTGAACTGCAAGTTACCAAACTCTTCTATGGAGGAGGGAGCATTTTCGGTGGAGGCCACTGGCGCTGGTGCCAACTGATAGATGGTGGTCTTCAGCATGTAGGCCGCATTATTGCAATAGTTCCAAAACGAATTCGCAGAGCCCATGTTCTGCATGTTAGGGGCATCTGTGGTCTCTGCATAGCTACGCTCTCGCTCGGCCTTCTTCATTAGGGCAGGCAACTTGCGCGGATCGGTGAGAAAGTCCTCACGACGCACTTCAGCATAGGGCGACATATAAGCGGACTCATTGCTAAGATTGCTGGCATTCAGTTGAGATTGGTTTTGCCTCCGGGGCGAGGAATTGTAGGAGGCATTGGCCTGTTGTTGGGGTGTACGTGTGGGACTGGGACTGCGGCGCATGGATTGCGCACCCCAGCAAGAGTCCTCAAAGGAGGAGTGCCAGTTGATAATAGGCACATCATCATCCAAATCCGAGTCCGCTTCAAAATACCGCGGTTTCCTCTGGGGCCGACTGCGCACAGTCCTGAAGGAGTTCTCTGTGGGTGTGACAGCAGATTTAGACTATTCCTGGCCTGCGCCCTTAAGTAACTCACCTTTGTTATCATCTAGCAGACACCTCTGATACTCAGTGCCAGTCACCTGGCCGCCGCCCACTACAAACCACAGATATTTGGCAAAGCAAGCCAGCAAACTGGTGGCCACCAGCAGTGCCGCGCCATACTCCGCCAGGTACCAATAGGAACGCCTCACACTACCGCATGTCTGCGAGATGTCATAGATGAGCAGGGCCAATATCAGAAGATTAATCGACGCCCATTTAAGGTAGTTCCGAGCCTGTGCGCCCGAGAGGCGAAGGTCCAGGGATGATTCGACCACTGGATTACGGGACAGGGGGGAACTGCAAAAGGTTGCGATGAGTGTGCACTAACAAGATTTAGATTAAGAACTCACCATTTGTTTCTAGAGTAATTCATTCTAACAAACGCGCAATTTTGGCGGCCTCTTGCCGCTACAGTGTGACCGTAACAGTTTAGGGATAAAATGCTTGCCAAGTTCAGGGCTGCAGGCTATTTGAAATACAAATTTATTTAACCAAATATATTTTCAATGAACAATCAGAAAAATATTGTTCACTCGACAGTCTTTTTTACACAAACCTAGGCAAACAATTTATTATTTAAGGGTATGTCAGCGCCTATCGTGTTTAAAATGCCATATCTTTTACATTTCTGAAGCCTTGAACTTAAAATGCCATTTGTAGGTGTAGGGCTAAGAATAGATATCTGCTGTGACTAGCTTTATTTTGAAATTTGAAGAATTTCCTTTTGTTGGCGCCAGTAGCCCTGGTAAGAATACCAAATTAGGCTAAGAGTGACAAGTGAAAGCTAATTGATACGAAACTAAAGCCAGCTGCCGGCGTAAGCACTATTTAAAGCTAAATGCTACATGTGTGAATGGCGCCAGGATTTGAAATGGCAACTTAGTGCAAACAATGAGAACAAGAATACTGCAGAAATGTAATTTAATTTTCATTTCATATGTGAGAGTATTGTAAAATTTCTTTTTTATTGTTCAATTTTGTAAGACAAGAAACAAAAGAGTTTTTATTTATTATATATTTCACTTGTCGGCTCTTTGCCTCACGTCACGCCTACGCCTCTTCCGTTTGCCCAGCACGTGTGAGCCCACGCCCACTCCCAGTCCAGGTAGGCCAGGAGCCAACTGTGCCAAGAGCAGTGGGTTACTTATCAAAGCAGCTGCTATACCCAGCACAGTGGCCCCAGCCAGGGGAATCAGAAAGCTCTTGGCCAGCAAAGCTTTCTGTGACAAATCGGGCGAGCCCTTGTGGGAAATTATATCATGCGGTTCCAGGGGATAGCTGCTGGAGTAAGAGTAATCTTCGTAATGGCCTGGCTCTGGTCGTGGTCGGTAGACATGGTAGGGTAGACCCAGCTCAGCACTTGAACTGCCATAACCGCTGCTGCCATAGCCGCCGTGAGGGGGACCCGCTGCGGGACCAGGTCCAGGCCTGTATTCATAAGGATGTGGCTGGGCTTCGTAGGCATAGTTTTTTCCACCATAGTGACCTGGCGGAGAATTGTCAAACTCCGGCTTTGTGTGCGTTTTGCATGTATCTCACTTACCACCACCAATTCGATCCTGTATGGCCCCTCCACGCCTTTGCCATTTATCAAAAGCCTCCCCCAGATTCTCATTCAAGGCATCCACTGTACCAGTTCTGCCCGCATCCGCAGTCAATGGCTTGGATATAAAACCACCAGCTGAGCTATCCAATTTGGTAGATCCTGGTCCTCTATAGAACTCCGGTGGCGGTTCATAACTTTTGCCTGTGGCCGAACTGGCTAGATCCAATTTAACACTAGCCTGTCGTTTCTTCGGCTTCAAGGGCTTCCAGGATTCGGTGGAATTGGGCGCCTGTGCGGCCACCAGACTCAGGCAGAGACAGGCCAAGCTTACAGCTGGCAACAGTAGTAGTTTCTGTTTCGGGGCAAACATCACAACTGAACCAGTCGACCGGAGGGGCCGGTAATTTTAAACAAAAGTTTTCGGCGGGAATGTCATCATTTTGTGGCGCTAAATTGAGGTTTGACAATTGTGGCAGACGCTTGGCTGGCATTGAGTTGGCTGCCTCTGCAACTCCACAACGCCACAACTCCACATCACCAATGGGCAATTAGTATCGCCAGCTTTGGCGTCTTGGGGTTCTTTCTACATACTTTTTTTAGCCAACCCCCACCCCCCGTTTGGCATTTCATCAACGGGTGCGACATGCGTGTAGTTGGCAATTTGTTGCTAGTTGAATTATTGAAAAAAAGACGAACAGGTGGCGGTGGCGGTGCAGCTGAAATTATGCAAATTATCTACGGCCTTTGTGGGAGCAGCCACAATATGTTTGGTATCTGATTTATATAGAAAAGTTGGCGGCATTTACTAATTGAAGAAGTTGTCGCCACTTAACTTTTGTTTGTCTTTTGCCAAATCCAAGCTGGATGACTACAAAAAGAATCATAGATGGAATCTTTGATGTGGCTTCCTCCTCACAGAACAAAAACAAGAAAGAAAGTCGGTCAAGCCCGACTATAACATACTCTGTACCAAGAAAATTTGTCTTTTGATCATAACTCGAAAACCGTTCATCCGATCTTCTTCATTCCTTTGGCGGATCGATAAGTTATTCTAATAACTAAATATGTCCAGAAGGAACAAGCCATCTATCTTCAAAACTGTGGGAGATATGACGTTTTTTCTAAATTGCGGGGGCGGGAGGGGGCGTGGCCAAAATTAAAAATAAACTTGATCTGCCTGCAGACATAAGAAGCATATGTCCCATACATGTCAAACCTCTATCTCTTACCATCTCTGAGATCTGTGCGTTCATACGGACAGACAGACAGACGGACAGACGGACATGGCTATATCGACTCGGCTGTTGATGCTGATCAAGAATATATATACTTTATGGGGTCGGAGATGCTTCCTTCTGGATGTTACATACTTTTGCACAAACTTATAATACTCTATGTACCTTCGGTACAGAGTATAAAAAGTCTAAAAAATCGCCCTAAAAAATATAAGAATATTAAAAAGACACCCCTTGTAATTCTCAAGTACGAATTCCGTGCATTCGGAATATAAAAGGGGCAACTAATATTCGGCATGCTGAGAAAACCACCCTAAAGTATAGAAAAATAATCTAGAAAAGCGCACTAAAATTTAGAAAAATAGAAAAAGGCGGTGTAATTCTCAAGTTCGAATTCCCTGCTTTCGGAATATAAAAGAGGCAGCTGAGTGCTTAGCATTTGACTGCGTTCTTTACTGTGACTCACGCGAGTGCTTGGTAGTCCCGAGGTCCCGAGTTCAAGTCCCAGGCAAGGTAAAGTTAGAAATTAAAATATTGATTACTAATTACAATGTGATTTTCAGAAAGAAACTTTAGTGAACCAACAGAAAGAAAGTATCCTATAAAAATAATATATAAGGGGATAAACGCTACTTAGTGTAGTAGTCTTCTTCCTGTTCTGTCTCCAGTCTCCTCCCCCCACTCCCTTTCCTGTCAATAATACTTGAAAAAGTTGTTTTTCCAAGATCTAGAAAGGTTTTTTTTAAAATCTAGAAAATGCTTTTCAACAATTAAGAAAATATTTTCTAGCTTATAGTAAATATTTTCTTTATTTCAGAAAGTCTTTGTCTTATTTTTAGAAATAATTTTTCTGTTATATGGCGAATCGCCTTTGACTCCTTTTTTAAGGCGAATTTCTAAATTTCAGGGCGATTTTGACTGTTTTTCTACTCTGTACCGAAGGTACATAGAGTATTATAAGTTTGTGCAAAAGTATGTAACATCCAGAAGGAAGCATCTCCGACCCCATAAAGTATATATATTCTTGATCAGCATCAACAGCCGAGTCGATATAGCCATGTCCGTCTGTCCGTCTGTCCGTCCGTCCGTCTGTCTGTCCGTATGAAGGCACAGATCTCTGAGACGGTAAGAGATAGAGGTTTGACATGTATGGGACATATGCTTCTTATGTCTGCAGGCAGATCAAGTTTATTCTCAATTTTGGCCACGCCCCCTCCCGCCCCCGCAATTTAGGAAAAACGTCATATCTCCCACAGTTTTGAAGATAGATGGCTGGTTCCTTCTGGACATATTTAGTTATTAGGATAACTTATCGATCCGCCAAAGAAATAAAGAAGATCGGATGAACGGTTTTCGAGTTATGATCAAAAGACAAATTTTCTTGGTACAGAGTATGTTATAGTCGGGCTTGACCGACTTTCTTTCTTGTTTTTTGAGTGTAGTTGTTAATATAGTCTTCTTGATACCTAAATCTCCGTATTTCATATCCTAAGGATGATTTTCAGCACCGTTGGATGAAAAATTTAATTTAATGCATATTTTAATATCCAAAAATAGAGGAAAGTTAACTTCGGCTCGGCCGAAGTTTGTAATACCCTTGCAGCACGTTTTTTAACTAATTTGAAGGACATGTCCACTGATAACAAACAAGTTTTTCCCAATAAGACTACTTTTCTGGCTCTACTTTTGTATGACAGCTATACCATATAGATGTCCGATTTCGACCAAATTAGGCAGAATTATGGAGAAGCATTAGAAACTATGAAACACGGAGTTTGGAGACGTTTGCATTAAAAACAAAAAAGTTTTTCTAACTAGAACTAGTTTTTAGAGCGATTGTTCCTATGGCAGCTATATGTTGTAGTCATCCGATCCGGCCTGTTCCAACTAATGAGCAGCGAATTTTTACTAGAAGACTTCGTGCAAAGTTTCGTGAAGATAGCCCTTAAACTGACGGAGGAGATAGCATAGAAACAGACGGACAAGGTTAATCAATTTAATTCTCAAGTTCGAATTCCCTGCTTTCGGAATATAAAAGAGGCAGCTGAGTGCTTAGCATTTGACTGCGTTCTTTACTGTGACTCACGCGAGTGCTTGGTAGTCCCGAGGTCCCGAGTTCAAGTCCCAGGCAAGGTAAAGTTAGAAATTAAAATATTGATTACTAATTACAATGTGATTTTCAGAAAGAAACTTTAGTGAACCAACAGAAAGAAAGTATCCTATAAAAATAATATATAAGGGGATAAACGCTACTTAGTGTAGTAGTCTTCTTCCTGTTCTGTCTCCAGTCTCCTCCCCCCACTCCCTTTCCTGTCAATAATACTTGAAAAAGTTGTTTTTCCAAGATCTAGAAAGGTTTTTTTTAAAATCTAGAAAATGCTTTTCAACAATTAAGAAAATATTTTCTAGCTTATAGTAAATATTTTCTTTATTTCAGAAAGTCTTTGTCTTATTTTTAGAAATAATTTTTCTGTTATATGGCGAATCGCCTTTGACTCCTTTTTTAAGGCGAATTTCTAAATTTCAGGGCGATTTTGACTGTTTTTCTACTCTGTACCGAAGGTACATAGAGTATTATAAGTTTGTGCAAAAGTATGTAACATCCAGAAGGAAGCATCTCCGACCCCATAAAGTATATATATTCTTGATCAGCATCAACAGCCGAGTCGATATAGCCATGTCCGTCTGTCCGTCTGTCCGTCCGTCCGTCTGTCTGTCCGTATGAAGGCACAGATCTCTGAGACGGTAAGAGATAGAGGTTTGACATGTATGGGACATATGCTTCTTATGTCTGCAGGCAGATCAAGTTTATTCTCAATTTTGGCCACGCCCCCTCCCGCCCCCGCAATTTAGGAAAAACGTCATATCTCCCACAGTTTTGAAGATAGATGGCTGGTTCCTTCTGGACATATTTAGTTATTAGGATAACTTATCGATCCGCCAAAGAAATAAAGAAGATCGGATGAACGGTTTTCGAGTTATGATCAAAAGACAAATTTTCTTGGTACAGAGTATGTTATAGTCGGGCTTGACCGACTTTCTTTCTTGTTTTTTGAGTGTAGTTGTTAATATAGTCTTCTTGATACCTAAATCTCCGTATTTCATATCCTAAGGATGATTTTCAGCACCGTTGGATGAAAAATTTAATTTAATGCATATTTTAATATCCAAAAATAGAGGAAAGTTAACTTCGGCTCGGCCGAAGTTTGTAATACCCTTGCAGCACGTTTTTTAACTAATTTGAAGGACATGTCCACTGATAACAAACAAGTTTTTCCCAATAAGACTACTTTTCTGGCTCTACTTTTGTATGACAGCTATACCATATAGATGTCCGATTTCGACCAAATTAGGCAGAATTATGGAGAAGCATTAGAAACTATGAAACACGGAGTTTGGAGACGTTTGCATTAAAAACAAAAAAGTTTTTCTAACTAGAACTAGTTTTTAGAGCGATTGTTCCTATGGCAGCTATATGTTGTAGTCATCCGATCCGGCCTGTTCCAACTAATGAGCAGCGAATTTTTACTAGAAGACTTCGTGCAAAGTTTCGTGAAGATAGCCCTTAAACTGACGGAGGAGATAGCATAGAAACAGACGGACAAGGTTAATCAATTTGCCGATCAAGAATATATATACTTTATGTGGTTGGAGATGCTTCCTTATATGCTTTATATACATCCCTTCAACAACATAATGAACAACGCTTGCAGACTATTGCTTTTTTTTTTTATCAAAATTCCACTTTTTATAGACACTTTTTTATCGAATAATTGTGTTCAGCGAAGAAGCTCATTTCTGGTTGAATGATTAAGTGAAGAAACAAAATTGACTTATTTGGTGTGAACAGTAGCCAGAAGCATTGCTAGAACCAAGCCATAGCATCCTGAACAAGAAAGAAAGTCGGTCAAGCCCGACTAAAACATACTCTGTACCAAGAAAATTTGTCTTTTGATCATAACTCGAAAACCGTTCATCCGATCTTCTTCATTCCTTTGGCGGATCGATAAGTTATCCTAATAACTAAATATGTCCAGAAGGAACAAGCCATCTATCTTCAAAACTGTGGGAGATATGACGTTTTTTCTAAATTGCGGGGGCGGGAGGGGGCGTGGCCAAAATTGAAAATAAACTTGATCTGCCTGCAGACATAAGAAGCATATGTCCCATACATGTCAAACCTCTATCTCTTACCGTCTCAGAGATCTGTGCGTTCATACGGACAGACAGACGGACGGACATGGCTATATCGACTCGGCTGTTGATGCTGATCAAGAATATATATACTTTATGGGGTCGGAGATGCTTCCTTCTGGATGTTACATACTTTTGCACAAACTTATAATACTCTATGTACCTTCGGTACAGAGTATAAAAATGGACTGTTTGGTGTGGATTATGGGCCGGTGACATTATTGGACCGTACTTTTTGCGAATGGAGAGCTCAACCGTGCGTTGATTACAATCTCTTTTTTCCAAAATGGAAGAGCTGGACTTGGCTGACATGTGGTTGCAACACGCCGGTGCCACATGCCGCACAGCTTTCGAAACAATAGCCCAATTGAGAGACGAGCTCAAATCTGAAGCTGCTAAAAAATCAACTTAAATTCAGATTTGGTAATTTTGGCATTTCTTTTGAGCCGAGCCAAAATGGTGGATTCGTAACAGGTTCAGGTTCAACAGTTGTGTCACCTTGGTTTGGTTTATGGTTCGGTTCACAATGAGAAATATGTCGGGTAAACCCAATTTGCAGCCGTGAAAATGTTAGCAGTCAGAATTATTAAAGTTATTACTGGTAAAGCAGATCATTGATTGGATTCGGAACAGCAGTAATTTCTTGTATCTAACTTGGTTCTGTATGAACTTATATGTATCTTTACTAGGACTACGTTTTTCTTGACAGTTGAAGATTCGGCATGATGTTTTTCAGCTGTGATGCGTAAACTTTAAAGGTAAGTGTCCCTTTTAAAGAGTCATCTAAATAATGCAGATTCCCCAAAGTGTCGATCAAGTATTTACTAGAATTCTTCTAAAATCGATTCACTGATTGATCTGAAGTTTTGATGAACAACTGAGTCAACCAAATGCCAAACCAAATATGAACATGTGTCAATGAATGCCCTTCCCACCAGCATATGTTCTGTACTCCCCTGGATAATTAAGGGTATTACTACGGATCAACTCATCCCTTGAGGCAAATGCAATTATCTCTCATTTTTCCCATATATTTTTGCACTCTCTCTCTCTCTCTCTCTTGCACATTTAGTATACATTTGTTTAGCATTTATTTAATTATTGTTTAATACAAATATGCACAATTCATCAACTTAGTTAATGGTTTCTAAGGTAAAGCGGAATGCTTTCGGTAGGTGCTATAAGTAGTTGCTAGAGCTAAATCTGGGACTGAGACACTGGGATAATACTGGCTTGAGTTGGAGTACAGTAGATATATATGTATATATATGTATAATATAGTGAGATATCCTCGGCCGATCTGCTGGCGAGCGCTTTCATACATTTTCGGAATTGACTTCTGGCGGTGCTTCCTCTACCCTGGACACTGAGAACACTTGTAAGACGATTACGTTTAGATAGGTTTGTGATTAGTTCCATTAGTTGATTTGGGTTTGGGTTTGGGCTCGTCTGCTGTCTGGTGGTCTATCTAGTTCAGGGACGAGCGCTTGCCCCAGCCGCCGTGCAACTTCTGCCACTGATCACGCTTGCCCCACACGCCCTTCAGATTGTTCCAGGTGGGCTCGCGTTTGCCCCAGGAGCCGCGGAACTTGTTCCAGCCCTCGGCCTGACGACGCTTGCCCCAGGCCACGTTCATGTTCTTCCAGGCACGCTTGTCCAGGCTGTTGTTGCCAGCGGACTCCGCATCGCTGTACTCATCGGCCTCCTCGTTGGACTGCTGTGGCGGATCCTGATTGCTGGCCAGGCGCTCGAAGGTGTTCCAGTCCAGGGTGTTGGTGCCATCGGTTATTACCAGCGGCACAAAGTGTCCCGTCATATAGACATCATCTCCGGCTGCGGGTCCAAAGCTCAAATCATTGGACGAACGCTTGCCCCAGGAACTTTGCAGAGATTGCCAGGCGCGTTTGTTGTTGTTGTAGAGTTCATTATCATTGAGCTGATCCACCAGCTGCTCGGAAAGGCCACTGGGTTCATTGCTATTGGAGGTGGTGGTGCTGGCCAGGCTGAGGCTACTAACACTGCTGCAAAGGAACAGCAGCAGGAGTAGTAGACAAGCTGAACTGGTACCGGTCTTGGTGGCGCTCATCTTTCACTGTTGAAACGAAACAGAAAGTTGTAAAATATGTGAAAATATGAAAGAAGAGCTTTATTCCTCCCAGGAATTGTCAATTAAGTCAAAGCTGAGGCTCGACTCCCTGGGGCAACCTCCAGACAATCATTTCCGCCTACGCAACGGCCAGAACAGCTAACGATTTAGCTAAATAACCTTCTCTAATTGAAGTCGATGGGGGAGGCGCTACAAGTGACAGGGCGTACCCCATGTGGAATTGCTGTGGAGGTCAGGCCATTCCACCGACCGCTGAGTTAAAAGGGCAACAGCGCATAACAGTTACAATTTATGGCCTATTAATGTCTTGTTGAGGTGGCAAACAGCAGGAGTAGAACTGGGTAGGGTGGGATGTAGGCTCGTGCATACGAATTTGGATTCGCCAAAGTGCTCCTCAGCCACCCGCTGTGTGTGTGTGTGTGTGTGTGTGTGTGGGTGGGGGGCGAAAGCTTTAAAGACGATAATGTGCTGATGTATGATAGTCAAGATTATGGCCATGTTTATCAAACAACTTAAGTGCCTGGCGATTGCACTTGCCGCATGCCCCTCCCCCTTTGCCACAGAGACTAGACAAAAGGCCATGGCAGGCGTTTCGATATGGTTTATGTTTGCATTTCTGGCTAAAATAGATACTCTTATGCGTTTGCATGTGGAGGCCACAAGCAGGGCGATTAGCATAAGTATGAGATGTGGCTGTGATTATGTGCGAAAGTTGGTTTCATTCAACATTCAGAAGTTTTTCGATGAGGATCTCCCTTCACTTTTCAGTTTTCAGTTGATCAATACCAATTTACTA
>JAWNNO010006948.1:0-10688 GCA_035044985.1 Lordiphosa fenestrarum
TGTAACAGGCAGAAGGAAGCATCTCCGACCCCATAAAGTATATATATTCTTGATCAGCATCAACAGCCGAGTCGATATAGCCATGTCCGTCTGTCCGTCCGTCTGTCTGTCTGTCCGTATGAACGCACAGATCTCAGAGATGGTAAGAGATAGAGGTTTGACATGTATGGGACATATGCTTCTTATGTCTGCAGGCAGATCAAGTTTATTTTAAATTTTGGCCACGCCCCCTCCCGCCCCCGCAATTTAGAAAAAACGTCATATCTCCCTCAGTTTTGAAGATAGATGGCTTGTTCCTTCTGAACATATTTAGTTATTAGGATAACACATCGATCCGCCAAAGCAATGAAGAAGATCGGATGAACGGTTTTCGAGTTATGATCAAAAGACAAATTTTCTTGGTACAGAGTTTGTTATAGTCGGGCTTGACCGACTTTCTTTCTTGTTTTAGAATGAAAATGTTGAGTGTGATATTTAGTTTATTCCTGTTTATCTTGATCCAAGAGCTTCAATACTTGAACCCAGTAGAAAACATTCTAAAACCAAGTAGAAAAATTCTTGAGTCCACTGCTAAACATACTCAAATCCGAGATTGCTCATTCATGAATCAAGAGCATGGTGCATTTGTCAATTGCCAAGATTGTTAGTTCTTGTATCAAGAGCTAATTAGACAAGATTCGTTCACACTTAAATCATGAGAAACACAGATTTTAAAGTAAGCAAACAAAAATTAGAAATAAAATTAATTTTCAAACTGTAATTTGCAGCAAATTTTTAGCCGGCTCGAGGATCCCGCAACAGTACTGTCTGTCACTATGACACTGTTAGTTCTTGCCATGCCAGCAACGCCAAAACGCCTTGGGAATTTCATAGCAACATAAGTGCAAAAATCGATGGTGCTCTCCGCTCGATAGTTTCCCCGCACCCACACCTCCCCCTTAAAAAACAAAACTATGAGAGCGGGTTCAACGCTACTCTCACATCCCAGTGGCGCAAATGCTCATTATTACGTCCATTATTAATGCATTACCTCTCGCCTGTATGCATTCAAAAACCCAATACAACCTGCCTTACTTTCTTAAGAAATGGCCAAATTTTCCGCACGGTACATGAGTTTATTGAATTTTGTAATGCAGAAAGTAATGACGTGCCGAAGTTCCTTTCGGGTTCCCATTACACAAGCGTATTCTTTTACCATATTGTAATGCAGAAATTCTCGAGCCATTACAAATGCGCTGAAAAAAAATATCATAGGTAATGCATTACATTGTGGCTCGTACGTAATTCATTATTTCGACCGACCACATTCAGCCCAGCGCCACTGGGATGTACCTGCTCTCCTCTCTCAGTTTTTTTCTACCTTACTTCCAGAACTGGGAACGAATTTAGCTGAATTCTTGAAAAAGTTTAAAACTTAGCATTTTGCAAAATATTTAAAAAATCTTTAGTTCTGTTTTCAAATTTGTTGAAGCACGATTTTGATCTTGTTTTTTTTTTGCTAATTAAGATAACAATTTGATCGAAAAACATGGAAACTGTAGAATTTTGATTTATTGCTCTCAAACAGCAATCTACTGACATTGGAAGTTCCACATTGAATCTATACTTTACATGTTTTGAAGTATTTCTTATGTGGAATTACTCTGGTACTTCACATCTGAATTCACCTTTGATACTCTGAACTGGAAAATATCATACAATGAGGCATTTTTTATGATTGAAATGCAACTAGTTAATTTCATCATTTTGTAATTAGCTATTAATTTATGAATTGCACATTAATTAAAGTGAACTGAACTGCATTCTTGTGGGCCAGAGACTTGCTTATGTGCTAAAATGGTCATCGCAGCTGCCTGCGTAGGTGTGTTCAGATACCAATAAACAAAACCCACAATTCGATTCGATTCGATTCGATTCCTAATCAAATGGGTCAACGCAAGACAACATCACATAGCCATGTATACAGTTCAGAAGATTAATCAACTTGTTATTTTATTTAATTTAACTCTTATTTGCTGTTTACTGAGTAGTTGTCGCTCCATTAAATGACAGAAATAGAAATTAAATGCCGTGCAACTTGTCATTGGGACGTGCTGATAAATTGCATGTGGAAGCCACTTTGTTTGTTGTTATTGCATTTCATTTCCCATGTTAACTGTAATATTTTGTAAAGTTGTTAAATTTATTACATCTGCCAGAGGCTTTTGAGGGAGGCCTGGGAATCGCCAAGGTTTTTGTGCTGCATTTTAGAGACTAGAAGCTATTAAATAGCATAATTTAGTTGAATTGTTTAATGATTTGCTAATTTGACGTCTTGTAATTGGCCTGTGGTTACTTAATGAACATGCAAACGTTAATTTATATTCAAAATGTGGATAATAATTACTTTTTTTTATGAGGGAAGCTATGGAAGTTAAATTGGATTTCTCTAAGGACTTTCTCAGTAAAAAGAAAAACTATACTCTTAAGGCCGATTTCTTATCTTCCACATAGCTGCTATGTGTCAGATAAACTTAGATATTACACTGTTATTTGCAAGTTTATCTGCTATGCAGAAGATAAGAAATCGTCCATTAGAATATTACTTTTATGTTATGGTTTTGTAATTATAACTTGGTATAATGAAAAATGCAGATGCTTATCATATGGCATTGTCCTTGAATCCTGTTTCTCATGCGGAAAATTACTTAAAATGTTAGAGTTTACACAAAATGCAAACTTAGTTTTAAGTGTAATCACCTTATTTCTTGTTTATACCAAGCACTTCTACTTAATTCTTTCTTTTTCTTTTACAAAGTTCAGGAAATTAACACCGCGACAGGCAACCGCTTTGCACCAAAGTGCAGTTATCACTGACACCCAGAAACCCGAAGGCTTGAACGAACACCTCAACTTAATCAGTCGCAGTCGCCGCGGTGTTGCAGCTTTACAAAAGCCACCGACAGCGGAGCTAAGTCAGCAAATGAAACGCATTGTTAGACGGCCGGCCGCGTGCAAGCAAAAGCAACACAAGCAAACACTTTCATACACACGTACATATTAGAAACCAGAAAGACTGCACCGATACTTGAATGCCGTTTGCGAATTCCACAAAAAAAAATATTAAAATTTTGCCATAGATCGGTTATATAAGACGGTTCAATGTAGGTATGCAGACCCAAAATCCAGCTCATATTCTAATAGTTTGCCGAATCGAAATGAAGAAATTATTTATTCAAATTTTTGAATTTGAATACTTGTCCTTTTTTTTGGTAGACACAGCCCAATAGGTCCAAGCCGAGCTACACTCAATCACTTGGCTTGTGTTCTTCGTTTTCGCAGAAAAGAAGGGGACAGTTGTTTCAAAACTGGCGCCAATAGCTAGTGAAGGTGATCGAGAGTATAAGTTGTTACAAATGGGAAATGATCAGAAACATGCCTAAACTGAAACTAAATATCGTGGAATAAGCTGAACCAGTGGGGTTAAGACTCTATGAATCAGTAAACCGAACCTGCACTTACTTAGTTGAGAAGTTCTACAAATTAAGGACAATTTAATCAAGTCTGCATTAGCTTCTTTAATTCAGCGTATTTAAAAATGAAGAGAAACTTTAGATGTCCAATGCATTCGACGAATAGATAATGTCGTTATCGTTAGGAAATTAAAAACTAGAACAATTAGGTCTTTGGCATCAGTGTTCGTCGTTCGGTCCAGGCTAAGAATTGCTATGGACTGATCCAAAAATTCAGCAGAATCCAACTCCTAATTCTAATAATTCTGAGAAATGCTAATAAAAGAGATCGAGAAATAATAAATGGATGTTGTTAAAGTATAAAGTATAACTGCATAGCGCCATCAGTTTCAAAACATAAATGAAACTTGCAGATGTCAAGAATGAATAACTACATATTATATAGATTACTTACTAAATTTCAAGGTGTGGTGCAGCTGGTAGTGATCCCGCCTCGAGAAATCCAATCAAAAAAGTTACACACCCGGTCACCTGCACCAGCCAATGGCGCTTCAGCTTCTCAAACATTGCCGTTCTGATTCGGACTTAAACTGTAGATCCCTTTCTCTTTCCCGAAATTAAGAAGGCCGTAACTAAGAAGGACACAGGCCAATAGATTAAGAGAAGCGCTTGGGCTTGGCCCAATTATTTATTTGTTTTATTTTTCAGCCACTTTGTTGACAGAACGGTTCAACGAGTAAGAGTTAGAGTATAAAACCATTCTGTCTGTGTGTGAACACTGCCAAGCCAAATGCATCATCGACATTGACACATGTGTCTGTCACAAAGACAGCAAGTGACGGCGAAGTTTACATTATTGTTTGTATTTTGTAAAATATTGATGTTTGTGAATCTGTGTGCCTTGTAATTACAATATTACCACAAATGAATGGCATACCGAGCACCGAAATAATTGCAGCTGTCGATGAGAACGAGATCTCCTCAAGTGAGGGATTCACGTGTTGTTGAACTTGTGCCTCAGGCAGTTAGCAATCATTTCAAAATACAATTAATACATTTATGCCGGCTGACGTTGCTGTGGTTGTTATAAAGAGTAGATTTTGGGCAATGCAAGTCAATGAACTGCCTACAGCAAATCGTGTTAAAGCTTAAACAAAGCCAACGCAAACAGATAAGGTGACACATATATCTGGCGGCCAAACACGATATGGCTGATTACTTACACCTATCAACGTTTTGATCAAACACAATAGAATTTATGGTAGGTGTCAAGAGGATATATGGATTTTCCCCGTTAAAAAATTACTTTTGGCATTTCCTTTTCAGCAGAAATTGTTTAAAAAAGTACATTTTAAACAAAACAATGCAGCGTTCACATAGAAGTTGCATAAATCGAATCAACTCAAAGGGCTTAATTTAAATGCGGAACTAAGTGGAAGCAAGTAAAAGCGACATTTTTGAGCAATCAACTTTTACAGCGGTCAAGTTCACATGTCGCTGATAAGCCGCCTCCAAGGCCAATGAAAGTCAGTGCAGGCAAATACGAGAGCGACCACATCGTTAAATCATAAATTAATGCTTAATTGTCAGCAAACAAAACGCACACACAAGAAGACATCGGTGACGATTCCATAAAATGCATGTAAACATGCCACAAAAATAAGGAACCAGAAAAAAAGAAAAGAAAATGCCGAAACATTTCATTGAAAATTGGCACGCTTCAGTGAAGCGAGGCACTCGAGTCAAGCTGCGTTATGGGCGTGGGCGAGCACCCAGCCCTCAGATGATGATGATGATGGACTGCCCTGCCCAGGCGTTTGATGGCAGCCAGTCAAGACTCAGCCCAGAACGGCACTTTTGATGCAAACGATCGCCACCAAAAAAAAAGTTCATTCACAAGACGAGGCGGAAGGAAGACAGAGAACCAACAGTGGACATGGTGCAATGAAATTGAATTGCGTGTAACAATATTCTGGGGAAACAAAAGGGAGATCAAGCATAGAACATAAAAGACATAAATTTACTTAAGAAGGCTGTAGCAACGTAGACATATAAAAGTAATTTCAGTGATTAGAACAGGTCAGCTTTGGTGAGGGCTTGAGTAATGACAATGCATGTTTGCATCGTAGTATTGGCAGCTGACAAAAAGGATATTTGTTAATGATTCATTGGATGATGTAGGTTTTTCATTTAGACTAAAGTTCAAATAAATTGATGCCAGCTGAAACGGAACGGAAACGGTTGAAAGTTGAAAAAGGCCAAAAAAGGATGCTGATACTCAATCTAAATATTTTTTAAGTATCTAAATTCGAAATTTTTTAAATACTACAAAACACAATTCTTCAAAGAGATCTTAAATTGGATGGAGGTCCGGAATCCCTTTAAAACTTGTACATTTCTCTCATTAAAGAACTCGGTGGTCAGCTTAGCGTTGTTAATTGAAGCATTTTTCTGGTGAATTTTCCGATCATCACCATCATCCGATAATGTCAAACATTATCTAATTGTCGTTTATTAACTCTACATACATTTGGAGGTTCAATCTGATCGATATGACAGACATTGTAAGGACTTGTAAGTAAAATAAAAAAGGATATGCTTATACCAGGTGTGTCTATCCCGTCGCTTTTTTCCCCAATATTTCAAATACAATAGTTTGCGATGCTTTCCCGTGTTTCCACTAAGTTTGTTGGAAATCAGACATCTATAAAGTAAAGCTGTCATAGAAAAGTAGAGTCAGAAAAGAAGTCTTAGTGAGAAAAGCTTATTTGTTTTCAGTGGAAATGTCCTTCAAATTAGTTAGCTGCAATTAGCTTGCTGCAAGGGTATACAAACTTTCCTCTATTTTTCGACTTTGGGAAAGATTTTCTCAAAACTTTAGAGTCATGTCAAAACAGTTATTGGCATTTGCCAAAACGACAAGAATCCTCCTGGACTTCTAAGACAAACGTACCCAAATAATCACCCGGCCTCATTAAGGACCCTAAGGTCTATGTGTGACCCCATCTGGGGCCTTAGTGTCATGTATTCCATATTTTAGTACCTGTTACGTTGACAATGAGAATGAAGGTATTCTTTGTTAGGGATTCTCTTATTTTCTTATTTTTCCGATATTTCAAACACAACAGCTTCACGGTCTCGCCACACGCCTCTGTCTTGTGCGAGCTGGCACCAGTTGGTCGCATATCTTCCAGCACCTGGTCTTTCCATCTCAGTTTTGGCCGTCCCCTCCTAGATCTTTTCCAAAATTCTTTCGCCTTCTGTTTAAACACTTTTTTGCTGGAACTTCTTCACCTATAAAATGGATTTTTCTTTCTCTGCTCTTAAACTCGCTACTGAGCCCGTAGTAACATCGGCTTGCAGTAGTTATTTGTTATGAATTGGGGTTTTCATTTAGATAGTGGGCCTGAAAGCCTTATGGACCCATTGCTATGCAGTTTGGACTCATCCATGAGGTGAACCAAGTATAGTTAGTCTATTAGTCTATATTACCGTTTACTGACATATACAAAAGCAAAGTTAAATCTGTGTTTAGAGTACTATAAATTGCCAACACTAATCTTTCTGGTGTCCTTTCGATAGAACTAAAAACCAGCACTTCAGACATCATCCTCCGGCATGACTCAACTTGCCAAATGCCATAAATTGTTCAATCTTTTACGAGGTGTAAACTACAAATTGCCGAAAATACATCAAAATAAACTAAAGCCATAAATTGTGACTTGTATTCCACCTACGCACTGAAGCTGATCGCCAATTCAATATAATCAACAGTTAGCCCAACCCAAAATCAACCCAATCGAACACTAAACCAACAATTTGTTAGTTTGCGCCAATTTAATGTTTACTTGGCACTTCACTGCCACGGCCTGCCTACCAAATTGGGAGAAATCAAATGGATACGCATAGAACCATTCAGTAAAACTGAAAAGAATAGAAAAACACTTTTGTATCACATACGAATTGTGCCATTAGTCTATCCATCCATCCATCCATCTATCTATCTATCTATCAATTAAGCCAGCGTGCGTTTTCCCAGGCGCGCTTTAGATAAAGACAAAACGCGCCAACGCACCCTCAAAGTCAAATGATGACACTGCCGATTTCCACGGAACCATGGACTGAGTGTCGTATAGCGTTCCGAGCAGCAATTATAAAAATTTCACCCAAAAGCGTACGTTGCGCATGATTAGACCACGAAAGGGAATTCTGTTCGATCACATCCCGCATTGGGTTGAGAGGCGGCCAGTCAACGGGCGGTCGGCAATTTGTTGCTTGAAATTTGCTGTAATGGGTGGTAAGATGATAGGATGGTAAGGAGAGGAGAGGAGGGGTGATGAAATAGGCAGCTGTCAATGTGTCAATATTAATTTAATATGTCAAAAACAAATACACAAAATTCAACACAATTTTAAGTTGAGTTCTAACGAGGGGGACACATGAAGGAAATGCCTGCTGAGGGTGGACTAAGGATATTCAATAGCATCCCCCTTGGATTCACCATTCAAAGTCTTTTATGTTAATAAGCAAATTACACGCTACTTACTTTACTCATTTCAAGTTCATTATCGTAACATAAATAACTTGAAAAGAAATTGGGCTAGCCCCAAAAGTGATTCACTAGCCCCGCATTTCTAAAGAATTTCAACAATTTGTTTTGTGCGATAGGCAACAAAAAACTATAAAAATTGTTGAAGCGTAAAAGGATGGCCCTTGGGTGTAAATGGTGTAAACGTAACTGTAAGTGTTTGTACCATTTCCTTTTCAGATATGGCACAGGGTTGTCGAGTTTTCGGAGCATCTTAGATATTCGGAGTTGCCACAGAATTGTTACTTAAAAAGAAGCCTGTGTAACAAAACGGACCGATTAAGCAACACTGGAGCCACTTCATATATTAAACTGTAAATGGTCCCGTTCAGCAGAAGAACTTGCTTCATGATCACTTATCTTTCTGCTTTCTTACGGTATTATGATAGTGAATTTGAGCCAAGAGGAGCATTTATCGAGGAATCTTTTACATAACTGTAGTAATTCGTTCAGCAGCATCTATTCAATGAATAATTCTGATACATGAAACATGATCAATCCTACTGCTGAACATGGCCAATATGTAGCCAAGCTGCAAACTGCTCAAATGTACCACAAATAATGCCAATCAAACAATATTGAGCCAATGCGTAAAGAAAGTTCTACGGCAAGTAGTATCTATATAAGCCCAAAAACATGAATTGTTTGATCCTAAAAGCCGAAAAGCGATACATACGGAATAAAGGAGGCGATGGGAAAAGTTATATGACTTGAGTAGATTTGAAGTCAAAAGAGATTTGTAGTACATGCGGGGAAAACCATGGATAGGCGCTTATCTTCAAAAACATGTAAAGCATGGGCGGAAAGGGCAATTATATGCCCATCGCTAACAGCATTTGTATGACTTGGTGTCGTTATAAGTCGTTTTCGTACACCAAATATGCTATATTACGGTGATCCAGAGTTGTTCTGGCCACTTAAAATTCTATACAAACTTTTGATCACTCGACAACTCTTTACGTCACGCCCACGCACGTGTTCCTTCCCTGCCCTTGGTATATATTTTAGAAAACATTTGACTCGAACTATCTTCGTGTGTGTGTGTGTACATCTTGCTAGACTTTATCGCCGATTTGGTTTCGAATGTTTTGGGATTGCATATCCACATATTCTCCCTTGGGCAATTAGTAAGAGTGCAGTTTTATGTGTTTATTTTTACATATGCCACAGCTGTGTGGCCTAACCTAAATAGTCGGCCCTTTTTCGGGCACTCCTATGCACGTCTGTCCATCAACACTCGAGGAAAACACAAATTGTGCGTGATATAAAGTCGTAGTCGTTGTTATCAGAAGCAGCCCCTAAGGGTTGCAGTTGAGCCCAGTAGAAAGTGGGGGGGCGTGTAACCGAAATGAACACCAACAAACACACACATGCAGCTGGTGCGACTTGCTTCTCCTTCGTTCCTAGGTGTTTTGTGTGATTTTATGCATTTAATTTATTAATGAGCTAACCGCAGCGAATTCTTCATTCTGCCTCTGATTTATGTGGCATCTGCTGTCAGTTGGAATTTTTGATGCATGTCATGGTGAGGATTGGCTGGTGGGTTTTTTATTTTTGGTGTCAAAGGGTTCATTAGCACGCCCAAAGGATATGCACACAACGTTTGCAGTGACTTATGTAACTTAATAGGCTGATGAAAAATGGTTAGCAGATTTTTATCACTCAACATGGCCCCAAACACACCATGAAGGAGCGTCAGCGCTGCAACAACATGTGGCAAAGGCAATGCCCAGCCAAATTGTATCCACATGTGTGCCCCAACCATGCTGATGATCATCAGCAGCCGGCTGCAGCAGCAGCAGCAACAGAGTCAGAGACCCAGCACCGCTAAACAAATTGAAAAGTTTCAAGTCCTCAGCCTCTTGGCGCTCGCAATTGCTCAATCGCGTATTTTTCGCGCAGGCAATCGCAAGAGTAGCCGCAGACGAGGGCGAGGGTAAGTAGGGGGCAGCAGCCAGCAGTACTCAGTTCGCAGTCAGTGAGGCAAAAGAGATGCGCAGCCCGAAATTAGTAAGGGGTGAATGATAGGGCATTTAAAGTGTCATCACTGCGATCACAGTTTAAGTATGCCAACAGAATTCACTTGATCATTTAGATGTCAAGGCAGCAGTGAATGAGTTTTTAATAAAATGGCGATCAACCCGAAACGCTTTTTGGATCTGGTTTGACTTATATGTACATTGTACATGTACTGGTTGGCATTTTAACGCTCTGTTGCACTATTTCGACCAACGGTTCAACGGTGGTTTGTAGCCCCGCTTATAATCTTACTTGAGTAGCTGGAACAGCCTGTAGATCCTATGATATCTTAAGGATAATCAATTTAAGACTGATTCGACGCAGTGGTTCATGACGGTTTAAACCCACCAGATTATTTTGTAACACTTCTTATGAATCAATTGAAACCTTGGTTTCGGTTTGGTTTGACGATCACTCTTCATTTTCGAGAATTATATTTCTTATAAGAAATTGTCCTCTTTCCACTTCTGCTTTCCAAATAAAAGTCCTATAGAATCTGTTGAATGTCTTGAGTACTTTGACCATAAGTTTCGGAATTGTCTTGAAGAGCAGGAATACCACAGAAATGGTAAAAAAACTTATGACAAGTACGCTTCTATTGGATTCGCAGATACCAGGGTACTAAAGCC
>JAWNNO010006950.1:0-93946 GCA_035044985.1 Lordiphosa fenestrarum
GGAGGAGTAGGAGTATTTCAGCGTTTATCTAAACTTTGTTAGAGATTTTCAGGACTAATTGTTTAAACTAGTGTTCCAAAGCGTAAAAGACCTAATATACTATTTTCGGGGAGAAATTCTATTTTCGGCCTATTACATTCAAGAGCAATGGTTGCCCCTTTTATGAGGTCATGAAAATTGTCATTCAAGAGTAGCTTCCCATGCCGAATGACTGCCAAATATTTTCAGCAAACGCAAGGCTTACCCCATTAATTTTGCGAGGTTTGTAACTTTGTTCCTCCTGTTAAATAGTACAAGTTCTGTCATGACTGGTTTTACGCGAAGCTGATTGACACACAGATTGAAAAAACCAAGAACATTGGACTCAAAATAAGCAATATCGTTACCAAGAACAGGCCATAAGCGGGTTTTCTCAGAATGAATCCCCTTAGAACGTGATACATCGCCTGTATGTACAACAAATTCAGCAACAATCCACCACACCCCACCTACCTTGGTTTATTTTCAGAAAGAAAGACAAGTTTTTGTTTTTGACAGCGACTTGTTAGCTCACATGACCATTCTAAGCATTTGTTGACGCAGATCGTAATGGCTACTTATATTTTTTTGTGCTGTGAGTAAGTTGAGTTCAAATGTGCTCATTTTAAGTACATTTGGAACATTTGTTTTTCAAAAGGTGAGAAACATTTTGTTCTTGTTTTGAACTAAAGACAAGTTATATTCTGAACAGGAATTCCCCCCTCGGTACCGTAGATTTGGAGGCGATAAGAAGTAAACACTTAGAACTATATAGAGGGTTAGCTTTCCAATAACACCCAGACCCTTTTGTATTTCATGTTAGAGAACTTTTCAATGACTGCACTAATTAATTTTGATTTTTAACAAATTCTACTGATTTAAAACAACCTCTGAAACTAATTTAAAAGCTCATTACAGAGACTCGAACCTGTCTTAAATTCTAAGCTTCGACTTGAGGGTCGCTTACTAACTGTGATGTACCTCGGTTCACCAGGTTTCAGGCATTTGAATTAGAAAGGTGAAAGGTGACAACAAGTTGGTTCTATAACATCTATCAATTCCGATACCTCATGACTTGTTCGAAATGAAAAAAGAAGTGTTTTGAGTGGCTTAATGTATGCACTGAGAAAAAAAGGATATTTAAGAATATCCATTGGATGATTTCGGGTATCCATTTTAAGGGGATATGTCTTAAATATCTTTTTAATCATCCAACGGAGCCAAACATCATCCAAAGGATATGAAAACTGATGATTAAAAGCATATTAAAGACATATCCATTCCAAAGGAATCTTTTTTCTGTGTGGCTATGGCTACATTTATAAGTAGCCATGCTGCCTATCATTAGTATCAATATGCTTAATGGACCACCAGTTATCATCCATAAATTCACTGATTTTTCGTAGAACTCAACCCACAGTGCATGTCTGGGGTTGGCTGGTTAGAAACTATGCAAAGTGTTTATGAATTTAGTGCTCAAAACGACGAGGACTCTCTAGTAATAATAACACACACACGCACAGCAACCTAATGAGCAGCCAAGGAAAACGCATATTAGGCTTATCGCTGCCCTTGCATCTCCTGTATGTCCTGTGCCAACCCCCATCCCAACCCCCGACACCGGCACCTTTCCCGCTCGCTGAAAGGAGGCACGCATTGAAAGGGCTTCGATAAGCAACCAACCGGTTATTTCCCTATAGTTTTTGGGTTTTTAAGTCAACTTTTGTCTCGCTTAAATCAAAGACATGTGGGGAAAACTTTTGCATTGTCATCGTTAAGATTGAGATCTTTATGTAGGTCGTTGCTGTTGCTGTTGTTGTTTGTGTTTGTGTTGCTGGGAGGCCGAATAGAGTTATCGAAAGTTTGTGGCCATAAAATGTGGCTAACCTGGGCATTAAACGGACAAGATACGTGAACTCAACCTGACTTTGAATTGTGGCCAATCCCTGTTCTTCGACCCACTTCTCCAGAGCCAGAGCCAGAGCCAAAGCCGTAAGCCTTGGGGGTGTCAGTTCGGGTTTCTTGTTGCCTTGGCCGGTTGAATTTATGACACAAGTAATTTGCGTACGGTCAAGCAGTCAGACACAGGAGTTTCATTTCACCACACATTGCCATGTGTGTCTAATGTCCCTGGATGGCATGTGTCTAATTAGTTGTGCGTCTTCTGCTGTTTACCGAAACGAGGTCAAACTGTGCTACGGCCAAAAGGACATTCCAAGGTGCGTCCCTGGGTTAATTGAAATGCCCACTGCAGAGGATTGAGATTGGATGGGGCCCTGGCTAAGTTTCGGTTGGACCAGCTAATTGAAACTAATACGTAAAATCTTCTGCTTAAGCAAATTATGCAAATTGAAGGCAATTAAAAATACTTGCTAATTGACTTGAGCGTAAACATTCGGGATAGGCTTCCCGGATGCAGGCAGGCACACACACACACACATAGGAAAGGACGTCGACTAATTAAATTAAACAGCAACTGGACTGCCGCGGCAGCAGTCGAGTATTAACTTATTTTTCATGCAATTAACTTTTTAGTGTTGACGGACGACGGCGCACAAAAAGAAGGAAAACAAAAAAAAAGCAGAACCCAAATCAAAGAATTCCCATTTCCACACTCGCATGCGAGCCAGAGCATTTCCACAGCCGCACAAAGAACACGGAATGGTCACTGGCTGCCGCTGGTGGTGGGCAATTCATTCCACATTATGCCAGAGTCGACAAGTGCATGCGTGCAAAAGTTCCTTTTTGGTGAGAATTCCTATATTTTCTATGCATTTCTTTTTTTTTTTTGTATTTTTATTTAGCTTTTTGTATGAATAGAAAATTCATGTGCTTATGAAGCCATCAATCATTAGCAGAGCCAGTCCAGATTCCTTTTGCTTTGCGTTTGCATTGAATGCCAAATGTTGAACGAAAAACTTCCATATTTACACACACACACACATAAACACACACAGATGTATGATGTACTTATTAGCAGGAGCCTGAGAGACGGCTTTGTGCGGGTCAGTCAAGTATCGAACAGACTGAGCAAGGCTGTGGCCTAACATATTACATATTAAGAGTTGAACGCTAAACACGAACAGACACGAGCATGCACGAGTGTATTTTTTGGATTTTATTTTATTTTTCTGATTTTCTGGAATTGACGAAAGTCAGCAGATTGAATTCCAAACTCAAAACGAACCTGAAACTTGCAGACCGAAGGCTGGTTTTCGGAACTCACGTAAGTAACATATTCATATCGAACTTCACATGAATAGAAATACATTTAGAATGTTTCCAAATCTGAATGATTATGAACAGTAGTCTTATTTGAATAAAGTATTGTGTTAATTGTTATGACATTTGGAATCAAGCCTTTTCCCGGGTTTTGTCTTAAAAAACCCCATCATCTTAGCTTTAATACAATACAATCTAAAAAGGTTTTTAGAGTTAAACATTCATATTACATAAAGCAGGCCATCCACACACGAATTTGTTCGACGAATTTGTTCGGTTCGACGAAATGTTCGTCGTTAGTGGAGGTGTTCGTGTCGGATTTTTGTGTTCGACGATTTGTTCGAAATTAATAGAAATGTTTCTATTTAAGTGTGTTCGCACGAACATGTTCGTCAATGGATGGCAATAATTGCTCGAACATCACTTGTCAAAAAAATTTGTGTAGTAACCACGTACTAAAATGAAGAAGCAATTTTTGCAATTTTTGCAAAATGAGCCAGCATTGTGGCAAGATAAAAGTGAGGAGTACAAGAATAAGCATTTACGAAATAGATCGCGATTTTCAGGCAATTATCAAGGTATCAACAAATTTTTGCCAAAAGGGGAATAGGCGACCTTCTTATGCAAGGCCAACTGGCCGACAGTAGTGTGCCGGTAGCTGAAAGCCCTTCATTTGGCGTAATTCCATCTCTCATGATGGTGTCCTTTCGCTGAATTTCGGGAGGTACTAAACTTAATAACTCTTGATATGTTTCTCCATCCATTCGAAGAAAATTCTTCAAGTCCGCTCGTGAGGATTCATTCAGCTCCTTCAAGAGTTCGGTTTGGGTGAATTTCTGTTGCTTGGCGTACCCCTCCTTTCATCCACATACTGTGCTTTTTTTCCTGCTCATTATTTTTCTCTTTTTGTTGCTCTAAGCAAATTTGAATTGCCATTAGCGTCTCAACTGTATCATTTTCTCCTGCCATGTTGACTAGTTGAAATTTTTTAGAAAATGATGTTCGTGAAAATTGGTCGCCTGGTTAGTGGGAAAATGTACGAAAAAGTTCGTCGAACAAATACGTGTGTGGATGGCCTGCTTAAACCTGACTAAAATCAACATTCTTACGAATAGTTTTACTGATTTCTGGCGATAAAAGCGACATATTAATCATTGATGACTTTTAAGCAGCTTTGGGACTTAATTTAAAACGAGAATGCTAAACTTCGTCTGTGCTGAAGTTTTTATACCCTTGCAAGTGCTCGCTTAAATATTTTCAAAATATACCGATCGTTCGTATGGGTGATTTATGACATAGTCATCCGATTTGAACAAAAACTTGTAGAATTATGTAAAAGCATGAGAAACAAACAAATACAAAATTGCAGGATGCTACCATTAAAAACAAAAAAGTTTTTCTCACTAAGACTGTTTTTCAGACCTATCTTTTGTATGGCAGCTATACCATATAGTTGTCCGATTTTAATAAAAATTGGTAGAATTATAAAAAAAACATAGAAAATCTATTACAAATTTTGGAGACGTTTCCATTGAAAAGAAAAAAGTTGTTCTCACTAAAACTAGTTTTTCGACCGATTGTTCCTATGCGAGCTATAAGATATAGTCATTCGATCCGGTCGGTTCCGACATATTAGTAGTGTGCAGCAAAAAGAAGATCCTGTGCGAAATTTCAGCTCGATAGCTTCAAAACTGAGAGACTAGTTCGCGTAGAAAAGGTGGCCCAACCTGACCACAAAATGAAAGAAGAAGTGCAAGATGCACTTTCTTAACCAAACGTGAATTTTGAAAGAAAATTTTAATTAACTGCAAGCGTTGTTCGTTTGAAAGTCGATTAATGGTTAAATTATTGACCAAACTGAACATGTTTGACAGTAACATGTGTCACGAAAACAGCTGAGCTAAAAACAGTGTTGCCAAATTGAAAAATCACCCTTTATAATGTGTGTCCCAACTTATTCCTATCTTCCAGCCAGTATATACCCAGTTGAGTTCCGTAAAAATGGATTTGTTTATTACTACCCTTTGAAAAGGAGTTTTACAACATCTAGAGTCGGAGAAAATGCTTGTGGAAACTATCAATATTAAGCGTTTTGCCAGAAATATTTGGAAGCGGGAATGTATATATTTTTTTGGTTTCCAAATAAGTTCAGTCTATTCTGAGTACTCAAAGCGATCAGACCGATCCGTCTCTTCTGGTTATTAAAGTGAAGTTTGGTAACGTTTGATTTTACCCCGAATCTTCTTTAAGTTAAACATTTTGGTCCTTCGAGCCGGATCTGTCGAGGCATTCGAAGATAATCATATGTCGAAAATTCCTGTCAATGATCAAGGATCAATCTATGCAGCTGAATGCAACCATTATGTACGACTGTACAAACGCACCCCAATTGAATTCTTAATTATGTAGGAGAATATATTGATATAAATGAAAAGTGCTGATTTCAGATTCACAAAGACACACACACACGCACACACATTGGCCCCAGGCGTCGGCGTCGACATGCTTTTGAATGGTCAGGTCGCCGTCCACCATGTGTGGAGTGGGACTGGGTAGCGTTTGCTGGTCAGTTCGCCCTAATCATGATTGCTATTTGCCTCCTCCTGCTCAGAGCCGGCTCTCTCTTGTTTCTTTGCCGTTTCCTTTATGACCTTTTAATTGCGGAAAACAGGGTGTTTCAGTATCCTTCTTATACGTGAAATTAACACATTTTAAAGCACAAAAAAAAAAAAACACACACACAGGCACGTCCGCTGCTCAATAATTAAGGAGAAGGAACTGAATCGCGTGGCCGAGGGTGGTCAGTGGCCAAGTCAAAGTTTTGAAGTTCAGTTGGTCATTGAAAGCAGCTCGCTTCCGCCTGTGCGAGTGTGTGTGTGTGTAAGACAAGGCACAAAGGATTACCCACAGAGTCTCAGTCTCGGACTCGGACTCGAACTCGGAGTCTGCCTGCCTGCAGCGCACATGTAATCAAAGAAATTAGCGCCACGTTGCGTGCAGCCGGCCGTGGCGAGTGTGGATGGATGGTCGGATGGACGGATGGATGGCTGGATGGCTGGGCAGTGGCCAAGATGAAGGGTTGTGAGTGGATGGACGGACAACGATATTCAAATTCAGCGCAGCGTGAGCTCCACTCCTCCCACTCGCGTGTCCGCTACCCTTGTCAATCTGCTGCTTAAAGTATGTTTGCACATTGTCTTAAACAGTTTGACTTTTAATTTGCAGCCAAGTTTAATAACAAAGCCAGGATCCAGCATCCCCGACAGATTTTTAATTACAAAACTGTGGAATCTTTGGGAGTTTTGCCGAAAGTCTGTCTCGCATTTGCGATAGGCCTCAGCTGGAAGGAATCTTACACTTGGCTAGCCACATGTGCAATTAACCCCAGGCGTTGAGGTGTAAAAAATGTATTAATAAATAAACACACGCCCAACTAATTGTCACAAAGGTGACTGACGGTGACGAACCATCAACCGGCGGCGCCGCCTACCTTCGTGGCCTCAAAGAGCCTTCTCTGACGTGAGACAATGCCTCGCCTGGCCTGAGATGAGGACCAGGCCCAAGTTCAAAGTGTCGTCCGCCCGCACACACATGCGTGGGCTTCTATTTTTTCCTACTTCTTTTTTTCATAATAATTATTTCTGCCAAGCGAAAGTGTTAATGCAAAATCAATAATTACGCATCTTGAAATTATTAATAGGAGGGCGGGAACAAGTGGAGTACATGTCTCTGTTGGGCTGGAAGGAACTCGAGTGTAGTTTCAACTGAACTCAGGAATTTCTGCGAATTTATATTCAACCAAAACTCGGTTCGACTTTAACTGCCATAAAGTAAGGTGAAAAGTCTGTAGTACTTTGCAAAATATTATAATAATGAACAGTTTGTCAAGGTAATACCGGATGAATGGGCTGCAGCCTGATGGTAACACCTTTGCCAGTCCCAACTTTTTCGATAAATAGTATTTTGAAATGAAATTTGATATATAGTAAATGAAATGGAAGGACTGGTACTGAATCCATTCTTTGTATGAACTTAACACAGAAATGCTCTACTACTTCATGACCTGAGCTGATTTCAGGCCTGATTCCAGTGGGTTAGTTTTATGGGAAGTACTAAAACTTGCCTGAATCCAGTTATTCCTCTTGCTCAGGTCTGAATCAGCCTTGGCAAAATACCACAAAATACTAATACCATTAACTAAATACCATTATCTAAACTTAAACAAATTTTGGGCTGGAAGTGGCTCATCTCTCACAATTAGAGGACCATGCATGATGTGCATGATTGCATGAAGTCTTAATAGACTTTTTCGAGCAAGAGCCTAATCCCGTATTCCACCTTTAAGCAAAGGTAATGCTTCCATATAAATGTCTAGGGATAGTCGTGAGTGGTTTAGCGAAGAGAATATTAAGTTTTTAGAATGGCTATCGCCTTCTCCCGACAAAAGTCACATGGAGAGCATGCACATTTTAAATATGCTGGCTCACAAAAGTTCAACTCAATTGAGAAACTTCAAAAATCTGTTCCCCAAGAATGTGGAATGAGTTTTCTCAATGTACGGTTAGTCAAACTGGAAAAGTGACTTCTGTGGTGGCAACTTTACTTTAAGATGCAGTGAAGGTAAACAAGTTTGCCCCGCTGTTGCATTTCGCCCATCGCACTGTGGGCCAGAAATCTCATATTTTGGCCAATTCAGACTAGCTAGGTAGCTGAAATTGTTTACAAAATGTTCTACGTAGATTAAACTTACCGTACATAAATTTGAAAAAATTAAATAAATTTTAAAACATATTTATAAAACAATTTAAAGTTTGAAAATTTTACAACTCAATGCTGGCAAATGTAAGCAAACCCACAAAATTCAAGATTTTGTTAATTTTTTATGAAAGCGAATACGAATAAAAACTTCCTTGTATTTTTTTATTGCAATCAAGAGACGTAAATAAAAAATCAAGTTCTGGCATATAACTATAATTTTGTTCATCTATTTTACGAAAAATGTACTTTGAACGGCTGCCATTCAAAAACTATTTCGTGAAAAGGTCCCAAACTCTTATCAGCTGAACTGTTTCGCTTATAACTCCGATCTGATTGTACTTTTCAGAATAGATAGATATTGGGCCTAGCTTGATGTATACTAAACCACGAGGCTCTAACTTGAAACTCTTACTTGACTATCTCTTATAGTCTCTGAGATCGACGCGTTCATACAGACAGACAGACGGACGGACGGACAGACGGACATGGCTATATCGACTCGGCTGTTCATGCTGATCAAGAATATATATACTTTATGGGGTTGGAAATGTTTCCTTCTCCCCGTTACATACATTCGCACAACTTCATGATCCCCCTTTTCCCATTTTCAATGGGAAATCGTGCATCGCAAGCAATTTTATTGAATTATTTAGCAGGTCATTTTCCAGAAACATATCAAAAATACATCGAACGTTGACAGTGCCTGGTCACACTAATTCAGCGAGTGAAATTAATCGATATCGGGTGAAACTTTGAGAAAACCAAATGGCTTGACCGCTAGTCATCTTGAGGAACAAATTTGACCGATGGTTAGGAAATTGGGCCAACTTCTTCTTTCGCCATACGGGAAAATCGTCTTATCTTCCACAGTTGTATAGATAGATGGCACGTACCTTCTTTATATCTAAAGTAATCGGAACCAATTGTCGATGCGCTAAAGGTCTGGTGAACGATATTCGAGGTATAAGGAAACCAATCAATTATGCAGGGCAGCAACGACCACAAACTTTCTTACAGTTTGCCACAAACTTCGAAAGTACTGGGTATTTTTTTGAATTTGTCTTTGTCTTTGTTTGTGGTATCGATAGCCAGCCCTTATTATACATATTTGTATGTCATAAAAACAGCTTTAAATTTTCAATTCAATTTTCAATTATTGATTTACAATTTGAGTTTGCTGATGATTCTCTGCTGAATGCCACTGATTGGTAAGTTTAGGGCTTTTTTCCTGAACAAAATACCATTCACAATCAGCAATCACAGGACTCAGCAGTTAAGGTGGGCAATCACAAATCACTCATCCTACATCGGAAGCATTTACTGAATACACCCATTTTCTGTTTAATTTTCGAAGTGTTTTTTTTTTAAGAATACACTGAGGGAAATTTTATCTATTATTTTAATACATTCTCATTGGTTTAAGTATTATATTTTCAAGAATGAAACGAAGAGATTCGTATATCTTAAGTAAGCGCACTTAAATTAAAATTTTTTTGATACCCTTGCAGAGGGTATATTGAAATTGTCCAGATGTTTGTAACGCTTAGAAGAGAGCATTTCCGAAAAATAAAGTATATATATATTCTTGATCAGCCTGACGAGATGAGTCGATATAGCCATGTCGGTCTGTCCGCCCGTCTGTTTCTAAACGATTTCCTCCGTCAGTTTGAAAGCTATCGCTAGCAAACTTTGCACGAAATCTTCTGGTACAAATACGCTGCACATTTGTCGGAACCTGTCGGATCGGATGACTATAACATAAAGCTGCCTTAGACACGATTGGTAGAAAAACTAGTTCTAGTGAGAAAAACTTTTTAGTTTTCAATGCAAACATCTCCAAACTCCGTAATTACCAGTTTCCTATGCTTCTCCATGATGCTGCCAAGCTTGGTCGAAATCGGACATCTATATTGTATAGCTGGCAAAGAAAGGTAAGGTTAGAAAAATAGTATTAGTGTGAAAAACTTTTTGTTTTCAATGAAAACCTCTTTAAAATTGGCATATATTTATTTTATAAGCTTTCACACAATTCTTCAAAGTTTTGTTAAGATCGGTTGACTATAGGTTATAGCTGCCTTAGAAATGAACGGTCAAGAAACTAGTTCTAGTGAGAGAAACCTTTTTGATTTCAAAGAAAACGCCTCCAAATCTTGTAGTTATTAGTTTGCTATGCTTTGCCATGATTTTGCTAAGTTTGGTCGAAATCGGTGATCTATATAGTATAGCTGTCATAGAAAAGTAAGGTTAGGAAAATAGTCTTAGTGAGAAAAACTTTTTTGTTTTGAAAGAAAACGCCTCCTAAGTTTGTATTTCTTAGTTTGCTTTGCTTTTCTATGATTCCACTAAGTTTAGTCCAAATCGGACATCTATGTATATAGTATAGCTGTCATAGAAAAGTAGAGTCAGAAATCTTGTTTTTTTCAGTGGAAATGTCCTTCAAAATGCAAAAATATAATATATAATATTTTTTAATGAATCAAGAGTTGAATTCTGTAAGATTTGGTTGTGAAAAACTTTTAACTTACTCTGGGATTCGATTTCGGGTACCTGTCGAATGCCGTTTCAATCAGTTGCGCCATCGCACACGCTGGTTTGCTGTACTACAAGTACAATTCCAAACTTTCTTTCTAACTTTGGAGGTTGTTCAATGATTTGGCTAAGGGTATTAAAGCTTCGTCCTGTCATCTTTGAGTACATCAAACACTTATGCATAGTTTTACTTATTTTATTTTGCAATTTTTTCGTGCGTTTGCTGTAATTGGCAACATAAAAACATTTGCTGCAATTGTTTCACATGTTTTTGTGTGTTTTTATCAATTTTTTTCTTTTTGGTTTATGCCAAAGCCGTTTTCTGTTTTTTTTTGTTTTTTGTACTATTTGATGCAAAATAATTGCACTGAAACACGTTTCATGGCAGATACTTTGGTGCGTGGTTCGGCATTGGTTACTGCCGGCTGAATGCATCGCTGCATTTGGCAGCAGCGGCGGCGGAGCTAATTGACAATGGCCAGCACACGCACTTAAAACCCAGCAGAAGATGCGTCTGGTGGCCAAAATTGTTAACCGGCAGCGGCTAAGTTCCGAGTGCCATTCGCGAGGCAAAGGCAAATAATTTTAATTAAATGAAAAAGAAATGCACTGAGGAAGAGTGGGGGCGGGGGTAGGTTGCGAAAGGCTAGCACTTAAGCACCACTCCAGGCACCCATGCCCGCTCCAGGCTGTAATCCAACATGCCAGCGAATTGGCACTTGGTCGTCAACGAACCAAAGGGGCGCACAAAAATGCAATGCCCGCGCGACTCCGGCCCCTCCAGCCGGCTTCGGGCCGGGCAAATGTAGTCGAGTGTGAGCGTGGAGCTGGCCATGTGTGCCGGGGTAGGACCGGGGCTCCATGTCCTTTTGTAAGAATTCATTTGCAGTGCAAACTTTTTTTTCCCAATTTCTAACGCCACACACTCAAAGTCACCAAAGAGCGGCAGGGCGCTGGCCGGGGCAGGGGTAGGGGGCGAGCAAACATAGAACTGACAAAGAGGTAAACTGCACTTAAAGTGCAACCAGAAAAAATTCCAGTCGCGAGCTGCAACTGACCAAAAATGCATTCAGCACCCAAGGCGAAAGAGCCGCGAGAAGGGTCGGGTTGGGTCGGTTCGGGTTGGGTTGGGTAGGGTGGCGGGGCCGGGCGACGTTTATACGCAAAAAGATAAAGAGGCAAGTGGCTCACCCACCCACACACACACGGCCCGCTGTTTGTTTTATGCGCTCATGTGAGCTGCGAGAGTTTGGCGAGTTTGCCAAAATGCTGCCGAGTGCAATTTTATGAAGTTTGCTTGTTGTTTTTTAGACCGTTGTTGTTGTTGCTGCTGCTGCTGCAGCGGCTGCTGCAGCTGCCTGTCAAGAGTTTGAGCGATTTTGATTGAAAACGCGCTCACACCCAAAACAACGAGTGGCCTGCGAGCCACTGAAAAGGATGCGTTGCTGCCATGGCCCCCAGCCACCTTCGTTTTGGTCATGGGCTCTGCACTTTCCTTTTTTTTTCTGTATTTTGTGACGACTGCACTTGATGCAGCAAATAGGAAAACAAAAACCTAAATCAACTTGCAATTTGTGCGTTTCGTTGTTGTTGGAGCTGAAGTGCAGCCGATGACTGCCGCGGAGGGATACTCTCAATTTGGTATGCAACGATTTTGCCATGGAGGCGATGAAATGGTAGGAGATAGGCCAGACAGACAATATCTTTAAATGGGATAAGTGGCATAAATATGTCTATTTGCAGGCAGATTTGATTGAAACAAGTCCAGAAGCTGGTACGGCCCGAACCGAATCATAAACTTTATGCATAAGCTTGGAGGTTTGCAGCGTTCGTTAGGAAAATTATTTATTTTAATGCCCTTAAGGTCATTCTGTGATGATCCTTGACTGTTTAAACTTACAAATTTTACTTTGCATCTTTATCTGGAAATTGGAAATGCAAAACCCAAGCAAAGACAAAACCTGTTCCCTCACTCTGCTTCCTATTAAGGGAACACTCCGGGTACAATAAGTTCTTACCCGTGACCCTATCGTTGTTACGGTCGATCGCAGAGGGTCAAACCATGTAAAACAAGAAAGACAGTCGGTCAAGCCCGACTATAACATACTCTGTACCAACGAAATTATACGCTCAGTATAAATTTTGACGCTGCTGTAGCAGCTGAAAGCAGCATCGAACAGTCTTTTGATCATAACTCGACAACCGCTCATCCGATCTTCGCCGATGAGTTATCCTGATTACTAAATATGTCCAGAAGAAACGAACCATCTATCTTTAAAACTGTGGGAGATATGACGATTTTTCTAAATTGCGGGGGCGGGCGGGGGCGTGGCCAAAATTGAAAATAATTTTGATCTGCCTGCAGACATAAGAAGCATATGTCCCGTACTTGTCAAACCTCTATCTTTTACCATCTCTGAGATCTGTGCGTTCATACGGACAGACAGACGGACAGACAGACATGGCTATATCGACTCGGCTGTTGATGCTGATCAAGAATATATATACTTGATGGGGTCAGAGATGCTTCCTTCTGGCTGTTACATACTTTTGCACAAACTTAATATACTCTATGTACCAACGGTACAGAGTATAAATAGCTGCTGACCAGACCCAAACAAATGGAAACTGATCGATTGCTTAAAAGAGACACATCAAATGAGATCACCAATTTGGCCCTCTGGTCTCCCACAAGAATATACAGCTCCAAATTTGCCGTTCCGAAGGAGTGATGGCACTTGGGAGAAATCTTCCAATCTTCTTACGGAAGTAAAAGAAACGATCAAACATCTAAAGTATAAAAGGGCTCCTTGAGAAAGGCGCAGTTTCAAGACTTGCTCCTAAACGTTGCGAATGGCCTAAATTCCGATAGAAGTCCCAGATCGAAATGATCCACAAAGCCTGTATAAGTCTTTTAAATGTCGAATCATACCGGCCAATAAGTTTGCTTTCGTCGGTGTCGATAATCTTTAAAAGCTCAGCAGGTAGAGCAGGATACACAATTATTAGAGAGGAAATAAACTAAGGAAAGAAGAGGGAAAAGAAGTGTAATGGCCCTGCAGAGAAAGTGTCTATAATAATACCAGAAGTATACCAGTCTCTAAAAACTCGCAACTGGTTGCACTTCGTATCCAATGTATTGAAGACGTCCATTTTACACAGGCATGTCATAGGCAAAAGACAATTGTCCCCAGCAGCAGCCATTTGCAACCAGTTTAGTTCCAATTGTCCCCTCCTGCAGCCATTTCCAACCAGTTTGATACCAATTTTCAACATAAGCTCTACAGTTCATTATGTTTTATTTCACAAGTCTTTACTCAACTATAATTCGCCATACATTAATTGCCTTGAAATAAAATTTTTCCAATTCACATTGACTTTGCATTAACTTTGACTTAATACTTATTTTTTTACACCTTGAACTAATTTCCACTTCTAATTTCTTCAGCACTCGCGTCAGTTTTAGCTTGATCGGCTTCAGCTGCGCAGGTTAATAATAAACTTAAAAATAAACACGAAAAGCTTTGCCGTCTGCCGCTGCGCAGTAACCCAACTCAACCGAATCTAGCTTTTTTGTTACCAGTTAAATTCTAGTTGCTTTACAACTAGGTGTAGGACAATTTTTTTTTTGTTACTAGTTGACAGACACCACCATAACGCGTGATAAGCCCTCCTATCTTAAATCAAATGCAAATCAAATCCTAAATTTTTGTACATTTTCTTTCCGTTGTGTCAATCAAAGACTTGTCTCTCTGTTACCCCGTTAAAAACAAAAAGAATATCACGGTGAATGTCCCTAAAAGTATGCTATTTTTATTTCCTTAAATAATTCTCAATTTTAAAAAAGTAACTGAGAGTCGGTTATGCCTGCGTCATACATTATCCACACTTTGCTTTCACTACGATTGACGGACTAATTGAAGGTGGTCAAAATGAGTTAGTAGTCAGCCAACTATAGTAGAATTGTTTTCCAGAATTAGTACTATCATTAAGCATAGCATTCTTTAAAGAGCATTTATCATGATAATTATACTCTGTACCGTAGGTACATAGAGTATTATAAGTTTGTGCAAAAGTATGTAACATCCAGAAGGAAGCATCTCCGACCCCATAAAGTATATATATTCTTGATCAGCATCAACAGCCGAGTCGATATAGCCATGTCCGTCTGTCCGTCTGTCCGTATGAACGCACAGATCTCAGAGATGGTAAGAGATAGAGGTTTGACATGTATGGGACATATGCTTCTTATATCTGCAGGCAGATCAAGTTTATTTTCAATTTTAGCCACGCCTCCTCCCGCCCCCGCAATTTAGAAAAAACGTCATATCTCCCACAGTTTTGAAGATAGATGGCTTGTTCCTTCTGGACATATTTAGTTATTAGGATAACTTATCGATCCGCCAAAGGAATGAAGAAGATCGGATGAACGGTTTTCGAGTTATGATCAAAAGACAATTTTCTTGGTACAGAGTATGTTATAGTCGGGCTTGACCGACTTTCTTTCTTGTTTTAATGTGTATAATCAGGGTATGTAACACAGAGACTTTAAGTTTAACTTGTGTGGGATTTGAGATTGGGATTCCTGGAATATTTCAACATATGGGGCATCTTGGAGCTTGCGCCTAGAATGTTAAGCGCTTAGCAAAAGGCATAACTCTTGCCCCTTACATACTCCGTCCGTCTGCTTCTATGCTATTTCCTCCGTTAATTTGTAAGCTATCGCGACCAAACTTTGCACGAAATCCTCTGGTACAAATACGCTGCACATTTGTTAGAACCGCCCGAATCGGATGACTATAACATATAGCTGTCATAGGAACGATCGGTTGAAAAACTAGTTCTAAAGAGAAAAACTTTTTTGTTGTCAATGCAAACTTCTCCTAAGTCCGTATTTACCAGTTTTCTATGCTTCTCCATGATTCTGCCAAGTTTGGTCGAAATCGGTCATCTAAAAAGTAAGGCTGTCATGGAAAAGTAGAGTCACAAAACTAGTCTTAGTGAGAAAAACTTTTTTGTTTTCAGTGTTAACCTCTTTAAAATTAACATATATTTATTTTATAAGCTTGCACACAATTCTACAAAGTTTTGCAAAAATTGGATGACTATAGGTTATAGCTGCCATAGGAATGATCGTTCAAAAAACTAGTTTTAGTAAGAAAAGCTATTTTGTTTTCAAAGAAAACGCCTCCAAACTTTGTATTTTTTAGTTTGCTTTTCCATGATTCCACCAAGTTTGGTCGAAATCGCACTTCTATATAGTATAGCTGTCATAGAAAAGTAGAGTCAAAAAAGTAGTCTTAGTGAGAAAAATTTTTTGGGTTCCATGGAAATGTTCTTAAAACTGGCATTTATTTATTTCAATTGCTTTAACACAACTCTGCAAAAATTTTGTCAAAATCGGATGACTTTAGCATATAGCTGCAGTATGAATGATCGGTGGAAAAAGAAGTTTGTAATGAGAAAAACTTTTTTGGTCAACTCCAAATTGTTTACATTTTCGTTTGTTAGAATTTTGCATGATTCCACTAAGCTTGGTCGAAATCCTACATCTATTTAGTATAGTTTCCATAGAAAAGTAAACTCCGAAAAGTAGTCTTTCAGCTTCCCTTCAGCTTTATAGCTGTCTAAAGAATACGCAATATATAGAACGAGGTTATATATGTATTTCCACAGCTGTTCCTTTTCAAATGGAGCCTGCCCTCTATACCAACTCTCCCTCCCTCCCTTCTGCTCAACTTTTGATACTGTTTTTTGTTTCGTTTTATTTTACAGCCACCATTAACATCTAATTCTTATCCACTCCAATAAAAATAAGAAGCCAGCTCAGCAAACGAATTTTGCTGGAAAATCTTTGACCACAATTAAATCGGGAAAAATGCTTTCCGTCACGTCAGGCCCATAAAACGCGCCAAACATTTGTCATTTGCGGCGGCGTTAAACTTGTAAGAAAACAAAATGTGTCACAAATATGAAAAAAAAGTTGAATTGAGCAATTTGCCATCATCATCTTTGGCCATAAAAAAATGTCCGAACGAAAATTGGTTGGCCTTGTTTATGTAACTTGCAAGTGTTGCCTACGGAGATGAGCAATTTGCAATTGAGGCAGCCATTAAACTTGACCAAAAAGACAATTAACTAAAGTCCTGTAAGCAGGAGGGGAAGTGCCATAAATTGGAGGTGTTAAAAAAAGATGCAGCATAAAAATGGAAACACATGTTGCGGAACTTCTTCTCCTTTTTTGGTGGTGGATTTCCTGCTGCGACTCAAACTTTTGCGGTTTAGTGTGTAATTGTGTTTTTGGAAAATGTTGTGCGGGTCAGGAATGTTCGACCAACCACCGCACCACAAAAATGCAGCCTTGATAAACCGAATATTACATTCTATGTGTTTCGTTTTTTTTTTTTACAATGTTCATTTGGCTGCCCAATCCCCTCGTCCATAATCAATTAATGTTGGCAATTTGTGCAACTGAACGTAACCTCAATTATGTGCGCCAAAGTGGCTGCCATTGCTGGGGATTAATCGCAAACCAAAAAAAAAAACAACAACAAGTCAATTGAACTAGCTGGAAAAAAAAAGTACAAAGAACATATTACAAGTTTTATGGAGTTGGGGAAGATGGTACAAAGCGTCGACAACAACAACGGGGCGAATTATAACAAAAACAAACATTAAGCTCGATGGAAAGGACGAAATGCACAAAATGTGAAAAGTCAAACACAAACAGAATGATAAGGTAAATAGCTTACACAAAAAACAGATCAAATTGAAAAGCAAAACGAGAGGTGGAAAGGTTACATCGTCTGCGCCGAAGTTTTAAATACACTTGCCAGGGCTTGAACTAAGTGATCTTTTTGGGGAAAGAATTTGAACAAAGTTTTCGATGTTTGATCTAGATTTCATATATTTGGATTTTGCTTAAAATTTGCAGTTCTAAAAGGCTATTCACACTAGGAGTGCGTTATGCGTAAATAGCTAACAATCAGCTTTTTTCCCATACAAAAATAGCTAAATGTTGGCTATTAACGCATGACGCACTAATCAGCTCTAAATTGTAGTCAAAGAAGAAACTAAGCCATTGCATTAAGTAGACAGTCGTTGGTGAGTGGCTTGCGAGTGTGCCTGCTGTGCCAGAGATCGCGAGCTTGATTCCGCTTTTTAACCACCGTTCAACTTCAACAGCTATTGGCGTTAGCTGTCAAGAATCAAAGCATGGGCAAGCTTCTCAAACCTAACCGTACGGACTCGGCTTTATACTATGTATCCTTTCTGTTGTGCGACAAATCTGAAGCCAGTAGATTGAGAGAATCTCAGCTCGACTCTTTCAGCCCTTAAGCTTGGCTTGAAAGAAATATGTAAAATTAGAATCCATTTGAGGACGCCGCGGTAAATCAGTTTCAAGAACTAATATTCTTATGTTTCCAATAAATGTGTCTAAGAAACAAGCAAAATTTTATACCTAGCAGGTCTGCAAACCTAAATCTAGGTACACCCATCTTTTGTACCAACTCCGAGAACCTCAATCCGCATAGCTGGGCGAGCTCGAAGAGGTAAAAAGGTTCCTCAATCTAAGCTAAGATGAAGACACGGAGAAGTTAACTTCATGATGTTTTTAAAAAAGTTCTCGTTTGTTGGAAAATGGTTAAGAGGGGCAAGCCACACCACTTCACTTCTTCCTAAAAGCTGAAGCTTTTTGAAAAACTTCTTGAAACTTTACTTCACCGTGTAAGACCCGTTTTAAGCTGAACACATGAAATCCAGATTAGCAAATGTGTATATATATAATATAATGTTGCCTACTTTACTAAAGGTATAAAGCAGCGGTGGGCACACGTATCAAACAGTAGTGGAAAAGTTTTAGCAATAATATCTCATCTCTGCCACCTTTCAGATGCTGACTTAAGCCGTATTTTCTGATGGTATAAAGCAGCGATGGGCAAAAAGTTTTTGCCTTCATTTCTCATCTCTGCATCCGAAAATGAAAATATATGTTTATAATGTTTTTGTGACATTTCTGATGCTTAAATTTTGACAGCCGAATTGTTATAAAGGGTGATTTTTGAAGAGCTATAGGAAAGTTTTTCAAAAAAAAACACATAAAATTCACAAAAATGCATGAAATCTTTATTTGAATCGATAGTACGGTCCATATAATTTAATGTTTGAAGGTTATTTCAAGCAAATGTTGACCGTGACTGCGCCTCAAATGGTCCATCCGCTTAGTCCAATTTTGGCATACTCTTTCCAACATTTTTTTTTGAAAAAAATTCCATTAAGCTCTTAAAAAATCACCCTTCATAATTTTTTTGTCACATTTCTGATGCCTAAATTCTGCCTTAAGCCGACTTGACTGAAGGTATCAAGCAGCGGTGGGCACATTAATAAAACAGTCGAGGGGGAAGTTGTTGTCTTCATTTTTCACCTCTGCACCCGAAAAGAAATTATGTATCTTTAGTGATTTTTCCACCTATTTAATGCTTAAATTCTGACATAAGACGACTTGACTGAAGGTTTAAAGCAGCGATGGGCACACAAATCTAACAGTAGGGGACAAGTTTTTGCATTAATTTCTCATCTCTGCATCCGAAAAAGAAAATACCACATTTCTGATGTTAAAAATTTTGACATAAGCCGACTTGACTGAAGATAAAAAGCAGCGGTGGGCACACAAATTAATCAGTATGGGGATAGCTGTTGCCTTCAGTTCTCAAATCGGCAACCGAAAAGGAAAATATAGGTGTAAAATGTTTTTGCTATCTTTCTGAAGTTTAAATTCTGTCTTAAGCCTACTTGATTGAAGGTAAAAAGCAGCGGTGGGCACACTAATCACAAGTAGAGCGAAAGTTTTGCTTTCGTTTCTCATTTCTTCATCCGAAAATGCAAATTGAGGTATATAAGGTTTTTGGCACCTTTCTAATGCTTAAATTCTGACATAAGCTGACTTGATAGATGATATAAAGCAGCGGTGGGCAATGTTTGTTTTCCTAATAACTCAACTATCGTTCGCCCGATTTTATCATTTCTTCGACTTGACAATAAATAACGCTGAATTCCAAATATATATAAAAAATAAGCACTATCTTTCTTTTAAACTTTGGGGGAAAGGACATTTTACCAATTAGCGGAGTCATGAGCGGGTGTGGTTTGTGCCCATACTGCACCTCTACCATCTTAATGTTACATAGACTTGCACAAACTTAAGCTGTATTTATATATGAAATGCCTGCAAGTTTGCTGTGAGTTGACTGTTTAAGTACTCAAACAAGAACTCATATCTAACTCATAAGCTTATTGATGGACCATTGTGTAATATCCCATAAAGAAAAGGTTTTCCTTAAAGAAAAAACTTTGCAAATACATTACGAAATGTCTGTCAATATTTGGCATTCCAATAAGAACTTAGATTCAACTCAGTTCCGTAAATTTCCCTTAGATAATTTCCCAAAAATGAGGAACAAAAAAAAAAACAACCACCACCATCTCCTAAATCTAAGCAAATGCAAGCTAAGTTCTACTGGCGCCATCTATCGGCTGCTAGTCAACCCACAAAAAAATCTACTTAAAATTAAGAGAAACCAAAAACGGATAAATGAAGAGAAAACTATGGTAAATTCTAAGTGCTGGCTCTTTGGCTTATCGCTTGGGGTGGTATGGCCAGGGCCACCACCGAAAACCAAACCAAACAATGTAGCGAACAAGGGCAGATGTAAGGCGTGGGCAGACCATGCAATGACGACGACCGAACGCCATGGCCGACGCTGTTAAAATGGCAAATTCGGCAAAAGGCATGGCTGAAGCTGCTTAGCACAATGGATACATAGACAGAGTGCGCATGTGCCGGGGTCGTCCGGTTCTAGCTACCGACGGCACAGCAATTTCAATTCATATACAGACATCTACCATAATCATAAATTGGTAAAATTGTACAATGGTTTGGGGTTTCAGAACTGCATTGATAAGCAACTGCAACTTTTTTGCAGTAATTCATCATTTTTATGTTATTTTAATGAATATTGCAAGACTCTAGAATGCCACAAGCCAAACACGAGCCAAAACTTCCCAAATGGGAATAGCCCGTTGGTTGATAGGCCATAAAGCGAGCCCAAAAGAAAAACGCATAAAGCAAAGAGCAATACAAAAAAAAAAAGAAAAATCCTTTTTTATGCCTGAAGTTCTTCTTGTCTCACGTCTAGCCGGTTTCAGGCATCGTCTAGCTGTTTGTCTGGCTTAACTGCACCCCTTTTCTTCCTACCTCATCCCCTTATTTCTTGAGTTCATTCGTCTGTCTGAGACAATATTTGCGGTGCATACATTAGGTCAGATGAAGGGGTTGAGAGTAAAAACCGTAAAAAAGGAAACTCAAACCCTTGGGAATGAAAGTGGATCCAGTAAGTGATATATCTTGAAATGCTTTAGTTTTTCTTATTTGTTGACTTGCACCAGGAAGCAGACTTCATAAAGTTTTCTTAGCGGGTGGAAATGGTCCGATCTTTCCTCGAAGGACGGTGCTTCTGGGTCGAGCTTTGTAACGAGCGCGCGTTTTATACCAATCCAGACTCAAGGATATAAAGAATCTAGTCCTCTTATAGCCTAATGAAAAGAAACAGACTGAATAAGGACTCATAGGGATCAAGAATCGTGTTTTCCGCTAATCTGATCAAACACACTGCACTCATCAGCACCTACACCAGTTCGGAACGGACACCCTGACCACTATGCGAGGAAACTTGAACCATAGTTCAGATTCTGTATCCCTGCCTCACCCCTTCGCATCACAGCGCCCAGCCTACTGTATAGGTAACTCTGCAATACAAAACATTTTGAAAATATTTGTACAACTTCATGAATGTAGTCAAAATCAACATATAATGCCACGGTAGCCCAAATTGGTGAGTCGTATGCCCTAGCAACTAATGCTTGATTAGCTATTATTAAGTTAAGTATTATATATTACATTTTATTTGTTGCGGACCTTTTCTCTGATATGTGTATTCCGGCTTGAGAAAAGGTCCCACCTTTTAAACAGATCAAAGAATTTACTCAATGTGCTTGTATAAGACTTAACTTCAGGACTAATAATGCGGAAAACATCGTTGGATTGATTATAGTGTCATTTCTGTGGACAAAATAAGGAAATCCTCATAATAATTTATGCAATTTTGTAAAGAGGCAGGTCCATCATCCTTAAATTGTTATAGTTCACTTGTAGGCGGAAATAGTTAAGCCATTTTGTGGTATACTGTTTTCTGCGATAAGTCTAATGAGTCTATGTATGTTAATAGCAATGGCTTAAGATTAAAGTTTAAATAACAATCATAACTTACTGATTGGTTAAAGTCAGAGCGAAACGAGAGCGTAAGTTAAAGTCTGCCCTGCCCGACTTCGAAATACCCGTTACTCAAGGCAATTAGCGTTTAATAACCTCATGCGGCTCAGATTAGTATGCAACGTCTTTTTACCTCTGCCATTTATTATCCGATCTTTATGAAAATTTGTGAGATTGTACATATTGGCCACATGCACTATACTGCATCTGAGCTCGATAGCTTACAAATTGTAGGAGATATTCAACATTTTTTTATTGCGGGGGCGTGGCCGAAATTTGAAACAAACTTGATCTGCCTGCAGACAATACTATCTTACATCTAAAATTTGGTTGCTCTAGCTCTTCTAGTCTCTGAGATCTAGGTGTTCATAGAGACGGACGGACGGACTGATGAAGAATATATAAACTTTATGATATCGGAGATGCTTCCTTCTGCCTGTTACATACATTTGCGAGTAACGAGTAACGAGTATAAAAAGCGAGAAATGTGGGCTTATAATGAGCATAATCGTTACCAAAAACAGGCCATAAACGGGTTTTCTCACTTGTTGTATAAAGTTCTTAATTCAAGAACTTTTTTATGAGAAAGCAAAATCTTGATTTGAGTTGAAATGTTCCATTTTGGAAAACATTTTGAACTCAACTAGGTAACAATTTCATTGAGTTTGAAACCAGATTATAAATGGAACTTACATTCTCGGGAATCTGAATTGATTGGATCGGTAATAAAAATATATGTTGCTACTCAGCCCGCCCATATTCCTCATAAGCTGATACATTGCTTGTACTAGGTACAACCTCAGCGACAACCCAACCCACCCAACAACCCACAATCCATGGCAGCAAGGCACAGACCTTTTGCACTCAACGACTCACTAAGCCATTGCACAAATTTGTGGACGTGCGTCTAAAAGGCAACTTATATTTTCTGTGCGGTGGTTGAGTTGAGTTGAACATTTGAAGCATTTCTTGAACAAAAATGTGAGAGCTCTTTTCGTTCTTAATTGCAAGTATTTTCTGAACAGGATTTTTATCTCTGTGCAGTTTCCTTTGAACCTTTATAATAATTTTTAATATCACACAGTGAAATACAAGAAAGACAATCGGTGAAGCCCAACTTTACAATGCTCTGTACCAACGAAAGTGTATGCTCATTTGCACAGTTTGAATTTGACTCTATTTTGCTCATTACTCGACTATCGTTCATCTAGTCTTTAACAATACTTTGGCAAATCGATAGATAATTTTGATTGGCTAAAATATTTCTATCTATAAAACAGAGGGGGAAATGAGGGTTTTTCGAAATAGATTTAGCACATGCAGGGCTTCAGTTTAGCCTACGAGGTGCCGAGTTATAGTCCTAGGCGAGAATAGCAAGAAAAGAATTTGAAATGTTAATAAAAATCGACATATAGCTTTGAATAGAAGAGAGAGAGGGCAGTGAGTGGGCACTCCTACCTCCACTCACCCTTTACACACCCTTAAAAAACTGTTTATATGTGTTTTAGTTTTGTGGATCAACCTGAATGAGTTTCTTAAAATTGGAAAGTCGTTTTGAAGAAAATACCTTCTTTAACTAAGACCTCCGTTTTCGGAATGAGAAGAAACGTACATTTTAATTAGAACTGATTTTTCTCTGGGTAGAAGTTAACGGTGAAATTTGAAAGCCCTTCGAAAGATTCTGAACTCGGAATAAGACGGACTTTGTGCTACTTGCAATAAACAATTATTCTATTCAGGGTTCGAATTGCTGACTAAATGTTAGCAATAGTCCTAAATTTTGACTAAAAACTGAACTAACATTCAGTCAATATTTGTAAATCGACTAAGACTATAAACTTGACGTTAATCACAAATCATAAAAACTTAAAATGAAATAGTGTTCATAAAATATGATTTGAACAACTAGGCTTAAAGAAATGAACAAAAACTAAACTAAATGTTAGTCATTAGTCGTTTTGTTACAAATGACTATTGACTATTTAGTTGTTTCAGTTGACTTGACTATCAACTGAGTAGTCGTTTAGTTTCATTTGAAAATTTCAAATTAAAATAATATTGGTTGTCAATCAATGTTGTGATTTTTTTGATGTGTTAATATCCGATTTGGTTTAAAAACATATATCAAAGTTTTTCGGAGTAATAATCCAACAAAGAACGGTATATACCGATAGAAGAGACCGATTTCCAAGTGCAAATGTTTGTTTTGCAATTCCACCCACACAGGTATTTATAATGAATGTTTATGTATATATATATGCGATAATCTAATCTTTTAATTTCAGGTATCAATTGAGCGGCCATTTTCCCACCTTAAGTTAATCCTCTCTGAAATCTGCAATCGCCTTAATCAAGATACGTTGGAAAACATTTTATTGGTCAAACTCAATCCATCATTTATTGATCGATCGAATTTTCGAATCTGAAGAATAACAATTCTTACTTGTGCTCTAAAACAAATTTACATAATTAATGACCGTAGTAGGTTCTGGTTTGGTTTATTATTACTACTAGTCTATTTTTGAAGGCCAACTTCTTTTACAGATTTCCGATGTCGTTAGTAAAAGGTTTCAAAACGACTACTCAGTTGATAGTCAAGTCAAGTCAAGTCAACTGAAACAACTAAATAGTCAATAGTCATTTGTAACAAAACGACTAATGACTAACATTTAGTTTAGTTTTTGTTCATATCTCTAAGCCTAGTTGATCAATTTATATTTCATTTTTAGTTTTTATAATTTGATTCCGTAGTCGTAGTCAAAAAATCATTTTGGCTTAGTCAATAGTTAAGTCATTTCGAACCCTGATTCTATTCACCAAAGACTACGATGTGATGGAACATTGAACTGTCTATGAAATCGAGACCGTCTTAGTTGAAAGAGTTCATCAGACCACAAGGCGATGCGATTGATAATATGATTCAGAGCTTTGAAGTATCATGTGGAGGGCAGATGCAAATGTTGGCTCTTAACTACATATAAAAACACTGAAGGGAATAACTGCTACGTACCATCAGATGTCTTACAGATAGCTCTGCTCTTTTCTGAGAAATTGAATTTGAGAATACAGTGTGCACCCACCCCTGCCCATGGCTTAACACTTTGAGTTAATTGATTTTCATTCCAAAGCGTTGCATTTGCATACCTGGACAGATTACTCATCAGCTGTTCATCCGAAATTTAGAAAATTAAAGGCGAGTGCTTGACTCCCGATTGGTTCTTGTCCATTGCCCACGACCAACTCATTTCCTGCTCAAAACGATGCAGCCAAGCAAAAGCGTAACAAAAATGTGAACTTATTTGTGTGAGGCATGGGGGTTGAGTACGAGCGGGTGGCGCTGACAACCCTTTCAAAATTCAAACTTGACAATTAAGTAAAATAAATGAGAAGTTCTCGGAAGCGCCTGGCTACGTGACGCAGTCAGCAGAAGATGCCCGCAACTTTGACACCCCCACAAGGGGCAGCAACATTGAGTGAGTGGAGGTGGAAGTGATGGCAGATTGTACCCCAAGGTACATGCCAAGTGCACCCCGGTCTCGGTGCGCCGGTGCTGCTGCTGCTGCTGCTGCTGTTGTTGGCAGCCATTATGGCAAAAACTTATATGTGTTTGCACTAGGAAAACACAACAAAGCAGCTACCCCGCATCCGCATGTTTTCGGTGCACAGTTGCTGGGGTCACTAATGTCGTAAGATGAATCCTTTCGGCAAATGCCTTCAGGGTGCAAAAATAAAACATGCTCACCCTTCCCCTTCACCCCCTCACTCCCCCGGCTGCGCTTTAAATGTAGATTAGTTGGTGGGTGGGTTGGTTTTGGTTCAGCTCGTCTCGCATCCTGGCAAAAAGAAAATAATGAAAACAGCAACTTTCATAATGAAGGTCCTTCGTCCTGCGTTGTTTGTCTCTCCCTCAACTGTATGCTGGCCTGTCCTTTCGTCTCTTTTTTGAAATTATAATCTGCACCATGGCGCCAGGCTACCGCTCCAGCTCCTGCTCCATTTATTTAAGGACATGCTCTCGTTTTACACGCTTAGCTTAGAGCACTCCAGAACTCTGGCCAGGCTTTAGAGCTTGGGCACTTGTGCCTTGTTTTTGTGTGTGTAGATGTGTGTCTGTGTGTTTCGCAAATAGCTTTCAGTTTTTTGGCTTCTTCCGCTGGGTAGCCAACCCCTCCCCCCCTGTAGCCTTCAATTTATTCAACAAATGTCCTTAGTCGACTAATTTACATGCAGAAATCAAATAAGCTGCATGTACACATAATGAACCTCCTGGGCGACTCCCAAAAAACACAAAAGCCAAGTCCTTCAGAGTTATTCCACTAATTACTTTGATGGACACAAAAGGAGCTCGAAATTTGAGTGACGCAAACAAAAGCTGAGGGCAAAGTCAACATAAAACGAGAAAATTGAAAAGTTGCCGGGCGTAGCAAATTATTTACCAACGAACAACTAAAACTATTCAATTTCCTGCACCCAGCAGCCAACTAATTCAATTTGCCCACAATGTTTGGTAAAGACCTAAAACTAAACACAAAACAAAAAAAATAACTGAAATAAGTTTCGGGGTAGAACCTGGGCTAAGCCAAGCCCACATTGGACCGCCCACTCACCCGTGGGGTACGAGGGAGTGGAGATTCAATGTCTGCGCAGACAAAAGTCACAACTATACCAAGTTGGCATGCGGGTTAGGTCGGACCCTTTACCGGCATAAGCAACCATCCCCCCCAGATGGAATATGCGACTTTTTGGCCCAACTGAAGACAAGAAGGACTACGACGCCATATTTGAAAGTTGGGTTGGGACAGAGCAGATGAATTCAATTTACATTTTTCGGCTAGTTACAAATATTTATCCGTATGAGGGAGTTGGAGAATGATTTATTGAATTAGTCAAGGGAAAGAAAGGCAAAAGGACTGTTTAATTAATGCAGAGCAAACAATCTAACGATTTCTGGTTAAGGTTTTGACTATAATGAAGGTCCTTTTTGTTTTAGTTTGCATGCTGATTAAATCTATATATTATTATTCCTAAGAAAAACTTAATTTAAAATCCCAGAAATTGTAGAATACACTCTACTTCTTTTGAATTTCCCTCGGAGATCAGAAGATTCCGTTTGGATCCAACACTTTTATCAAAAAATAAGCCATGCCATTTCACATTCTTTCTGAAACAATCCGACTTAAGTTCGATAAGCATAAATCGACTTGGAATAAGATATCGATAATATAAGAGAGCAAATAGCGATTCATACGCTTGCCAGCGGTCGACACGGGCAGGTCAGAGCTAGTTAACATCGATTTATATTCGAATACTTTCTTAATTTTTGGACTCGGTCTTCTTGACAAACCCTGACCTACAGTATACTTCGCCGGAAGACCATTGTCACCTGCTTTCCAGCGGTCGATGCGGGCAGGTCAGAGCTAGTTAATGTCGATTTATACTCGAATACTTTCTTAATTTTTGGACTCTGTCTTCTTGACTAACCCTGACCTACAGTATACTTTGCCGGAAGACCATTGTCACCTGCTTTCCAGCGGTCGATGCGGGCAGGTCAGAGCTAGTTAACATCGATTTATACTCGAATACTTTCTTAATTTTTGGACTCGGTCTTCTTGACCAACCCTGACCTACAGTATACTTCGCCGGAAGACCATTGTCACCTGCTTTCCAGCGGTCGATGCGGGGCAGGTCAGAGCTAGTTTATGTCGATTTATATTCGAATACTTTCTCAACTTTTGGACTCAGTCTTCTTGACAAGCCCTGACCTACGGTATACTTCGCCGGAAGACCATTTTCCATCATCGTCTGGGATAGTTCGCTGCAGTATAATTGAATTTATAGTTGGGTCTGTTAATGGACCTAGTATTAGGCTTTTGAATGGATATTTTCCAACTTTACTCACTTGTGACATAAAAAATGTTGAGTTCTCTACCAATTTCTAGTAATTGGTTACCAGGAATACTTAGGCTTTTTAATAACATTGGCTAATGGGCAGTCGGGTGTGGTACAGCGGGTAGTATCTCGCCTCATATCAAACATCTTATGATCTACTTAACAAGTTTTTTCTTTAAAAATTGACACACCCGGTCACCTTCAGCAGCTGTTGGCGCCAGCTGGTTAGTCAGCAATAATAATATATAATATAAAATGATAAAAAGGATATTTCCGGTATCCATTTGGAGGGGATTTGTTTAAAATATCCTTTTAATCATACAACGAAGCTAAAAATTATCCAAAAGGTATGAAAAATGATGATCATTTGGATGATTTTGCAGCTCCGCTGCATGATTAAAAGGATACTAAAGACATATCCTTTCCAAATGGATATTTTTTGTATATTTTTCTGTGTACTGCAGTGTTTAAGGCTATATTTACATTACTTTGAAGAAATTCGCTGCACATATAAGTAGGTCAAAAGCCAGCTTAAGTGGGTGACAGATGAAACTTCGCCGCAAAACCATAGATTTGTGAGCCGTATCTCCTTTCTGGTGCCAGAATAACCTTATATATCAGGGCTTACTTCCTGAGTGACAGCTTGTGCTTGGAGATCTGGAGACACCCCATGCGACGTGCTTTGGCAGCCACTGAATTAGACTTCTGTCCAGTGTAACCCCAAAACACTTATGGGCTACTATATGCTCCATAACCAGACTGTGCAAGAATATTCCCGGGCAGGTGTCACAAAGGTGTGTGGAATACGTCACTTGTCCTTATTTATGGCAATGTTTCATCTAGCGGCCCAGTTGCTCATACTTCTCATGTATGTTTGAAGAGCATCTGTGGCTGAAGAAATGAATTTGTTACGGGCAAGTCAACAAAGAATGTTGCTCTTTGAGGTTTTCGAATTGTGGTTGAATAAGGAGCATAGCGGAAGGACCAATAACAATATGTTTGAGATATCGCTCCGTCCTGTGCCACCTCAAAGGTTCTGTCCGTCAGGAAGCTCTTCTTAGTATTAAAAAAATTTTTCTCTTCAATGGAAACGTCTCCAAACTTTGTAATCGTAGGATTTCTATGTTTTTTTATGATTCTGCCAAGTTTTATTAAAATCGGACAACTATATGGTATATCTGCCATACAAAAGATTGGTCTGAAAAACAGTCTTAGTTAGAAAAACTTTTTTGTTTTTAATGGTAGCATCCTGCAATTTCGTATTTGTTTGTTTCACATGCTTTTACATAATTTTACAAATTTTTGGCCAAATCGGATGACTATATCAGTATTTTTTGAAAATATTTAAGCGAGCACTTGCCAGGGTATAAAAACTTCTGCAAAGACGAAGTTTGCTTAGCTATCTCGTTTTTATACCCGTTACTCGTAGAGTAAAAAGGGTATACTAAAGTCGTGCAAATGTATGTAACAGGCAGAAGGAAGCATCTCCGATATCATAAAGTATATATATTCTTGATCAGCATCAACAGCCGAGTCGATATAGCCATGTCCGTCTGTCCGTCCGTCCGTCCGTCCGTCTGTATGAACACCTAGATCTCAGAGACTAGAAGAGCTAGAGCAACCAAATTTTATACGTAAGCTAGTATTGTCTGTAGGCAGATCAAGTTTGTTTCAAATTTTGGCCACGCCCCCTCCCGCCCCCGCAATAAAAAATATTGAATAACTCCCACAATTTTTAAGATATCGAGCTCAGATTTTGCAGTGTAGTCTATGTGGCCAATATCTACAATCTCACAAATTTTCAAAAGGATAATAAATGGCCGAGTTAAAAAAATGGTGCATACTTATCCGAGCTGAGCTGAGTAACGGCTATTTCGAAGTCGGGCAGGGCCGACTTTAACTTACGCTCTCGTTTCAGTATGTGAGCGAGCTATTGTGTGTGGACGAAGGTGTGCATGATAGAACGGCAAACGGTCAAAGAAATGATGCCAATGCGCCAATGGATGCAAGAATCATTAGAGGCAGGCAGGTGTGCAATGTTTGTTTTGCAGACAGTTTATGAAGCGATTTCGAAAAATGGCAACCTTTTTGTAAGATTCGACCTCGCCCTCTTTTAGGTGACGCCCCTGCTTTGAGTAGGAGATTTTAAAAATCCTTTGTAGGCGCACTGCCGCACGTTTGATGCAATCAACAACAGCTCAATAAAGTTGGCGCTTTAGCTTCGCCTTCACTGGAATAACGCAGTAAGCGACAGAGTTTGCTTTTTTGTGAAATTTAAAATCTAAAATGTAAAGAGGGAATCCCACCGTGTTAAAATCCATACACAACACGATAACTGAGTTCTGGAGATTAATACAATATGCTTTTTATTTAATTTAGGTTAAGTTAATATGCGTGCTCCGTCTTGAGCGTCTCTCTCGGCGTCCTTTCTTACGATTGCCGCCTGCCTATCGCCGGTCTTGGCTTTATGAATAACCCGGCGCGCTTCGGCGTGTATCAGTATAGTCGCTATCGCTATTGTTATCGTTATCGCTATCGCTATCGTCATCGCATTCGTTATCGTTTTCCTTTTCGATATCGTTATCGATATCGTCTCATTATATTGATTTATTACAAACCGATTTTCGAGTCATTGGGATGAATAATAGTTTTTATTTTTCAAAAGGATCGGATAATAAATGGCCGAGTTAAAACAAGAAAGAAAGTCGGTCAAGCCCGACTATAACATACTCTGTACCAAGAAATTTTGTCTTTTGATCATAACTCGAAAACCGTTCATCCGATCTTCTTCATTCCTTTGGCGGATCGATAAGTTATTCTACTAACTAAATATGTCCAAAAGAAACAAGCCATCTATCTTCAAAACTGTGGGAGATATGACGTTTTTTCTAAATTGCGGGGGCGGGAGGGGGCGTGGCCAAAATTGAAAATAAACTTGATCTGCCTGCAGACATAAGAAGCATATGTCCCATACATGTCAAACCTCTATCTCTTACCATCTCTGAGATGTGTGCGTTCATACGGACAGACAGACGGACAGACAGACGGACATGGCTATATCGACTCGGCTGTTGATGCTGATCAAGAATATATATACTTTATGGGGTCGGAGATGCTTCCTTCTGGATGTTACATACTTTTGCACAAACTTATAATACTCTATGTACCTACGGTACAGAGTATAAAAATGGTGCATATTTATCCGAGCTGAGCTGAGTAACGGGTATTTCGAAGTCGGGCAGGGCCGACTTTAACTTACGCTCTCGTTATTTTAGTTGTTAGCTCTTCTAAAAGTGATAAGATTTAAGACTTTTTTTTAAATTTAATGGTAGACAAGAGCAGAATTCTTTTAGATTTGCTTCTAAAATATTACGAACTATATAAATTTACCCGAACTCGAGACCTTTGGACATGAACACTATTCTATATTCTGTACTTAAAGTGTCAGTATTATAAGTTTGATGGAGCCATTGTAAGTATATTGAAACTTCGCCTGAACATGTTTGCAACAGTCAACTGGCCATACCTCTGACAGGTATACACACATGTATGGAAGCAACTGAACCCTAAAAATGAACGCCAGCGTGTATGAGCGCATTCTTAGCTAGCTTTGCTTTCCGTTTTATTCGAAATTCGAGTGTAGTTTCCAAAACGCCTAAATAAAATCTCTTTAAACCAGGGTTTCCCGAAAAGCGAGGCTCTCCGTCCTGCTCTGTCTCTCTCTGACACTCACTGATGCATTACTTCGGCAAGCATGCGGTGTGAGTTGCCGAAAGGTTTTGGTACACTGCTTTAAACATGCTTCTTTGAATAGAGGCATTTAGATGCGCACAGTTTTTTGTAAAATATGATATACCCACTCATACTGAAATGCCTAGAGCCTTAGCTAACTCACAAACTTTCTTACTTTGAAGATTCTGAAGATACCAGAAACCAACATCAAATAATCAAGTTTATTAAAGGAGGAACAGTCCTACAAAGGCACATTCTTTCAAAGCTTAGGCAAAATTTAAAAACCCATTCATTTGCGTTTTGGACTAGCGGCAAACTCTTATTCTAATGCTTCAGCTGATTCCCCCACAAAAGTTCGAAACCAAAATCAGTGCATTTATTTTTGTTAGTTTTACAGTTTTGGGGGTAGCTACAGTTGGCCCCCAAATGTGGGCACAAAATGCGCTGGCAGGCACAATCGCCACCGCGAACAAGCATATGAGGTGCACACACACACACACCCCAAACACACACCCAGGGAGACTACGGACAAAGTTTCCAAACAGCTGCCCGATGTACAATATAAATGTGGTTTTCATATTTTTGTGGTTCACTTCTGTGAGCTGGCTCCAGCTGTAGTTTCCTAGTGCCAAAGGAACGAACGTCCAACCAAAAACCAAACAGCCCGGGGGGAGGGCGGACGGCGATGCTACTATAATGAAAGCCATTCATAAAACTTTGGCTAAATACGAACATTCATTATAAAATAATTTCGCCGAAAAATGCAAAAGTTGCCGCGGGGGGGGGGGGGGGGGGGATAGTTGGGGATATTGGGGGGGGCGTGGCCCAAAATTTACATGCAGAGTGAAAAAGTTATGCACACTGAACTGAAAGATAATAACCAATCTGTGTGTGTGCAGCGGAGGGGAAGGCAGGAAGGCGGCTTCATTAAATCTCCGGCCACTGCAAGTGACTGCCAAAATGGCAGTTCTCTTGGAAGAAAATGTCACCATAAATCTTCAACTTAACCCTTCTGTCGCTGAACCCCACTACGTGACTTCTCATAATGCCCAGCCATCCCGCTCCTTTTTTCATCCACTAATCCATTACTAAATTAAACATTACACTAAATATAAATAAATAGCCAGACACCGTGACAGCAAACAGACCGAAAGACCCAGACGACAGCAGGGGGATGGATCTAAGGAAATGGTAGACGTAGACCTTCCCGGACATTTAAGAACCCTTTCTAATTTGCCTAAAACACACAACCGACTCGAACTCTTTGTCTGTGCCTGCCCCGCCATAAATCATCCGGGCTCGAGAGCCTGGAGACCTTTAATTACACCACGTAGGCTCAAGTATGTTTTGAAACTAAATCTGCCAACGCCACCGCCACCGCCACCCACCCATCCACCAGCTGCCTCACTTGGCCCCAAAACAATTAAACCCTTTTCCGTTGTCCGTTGGCCGTCCCCTTCTTGATGGCCTGCCATTTTTATTCCACCGAATTCCAAGCAAGCTTACAAAATTAATGACATTAAGAAGTTCGGTCCTTCGGCGGGGAGGAAGAGATCAAATTGCTAAACAAACTAGAAATTTACATTTCATTTCCGACTGAACATTGTTTGTGTTGAATTTAAAGTGAGAACTCCTTCCGCCGCTCCAAGTCCCTGTTCATATATAAAATTTTTAATTGCACTAATTGCCAAGCAAATTTTCTAGTAAATTACCTTTTGCTCAGAACTAGAGTCGGGCGGTCGGTGGTGGTGCCTTCTCCAGCAGCCAGGAGCAGCTCAACAAAATATATATTTTTAGAATTATAATCATAGGGGAAAATAAAGCAGCTACCCCGCATGAAATACTTATGAGAGGGACTCGACGGCAGCTGGAGCCACCGGGTGCCGGGAGCTTAGCAAAAAATCATTTTCATAATTATTATTTTTGGTAGCGTAAACTAAAAGTGAACTAAAGTTTATCCGTCGAGCTTGTGCCACAGCATTTTGCAATTTTGTTTCGCAGTTTAGCTAGCAAAATTTTGTACAGTTTTTAAAGGGGGTAGATTAAACAGTTGTTTGATTTGTAGAAGAACAATTCTGAAGTTGCAGAGAATGTTTCAAAGAAATGGTGTAGGACTTTTTCCGAAATAGAGAGCTGATATATCTGACTGAAGGAGTAGACATATAGTACAATGGTATCCTGCAGCTTGAACTTCCGGAGGATGTAAAAGTTATCTGCTTTGCGCATGACATAATTTTCGTCGACAAACAACTCAGAAATATCGAGGAATTCTGCTGCAGCTCAGTCTTGACGCAGCAGGAAAATCGTAGAGAGTGTCAAACATTTTATGTTTTTTTTTTATCACACTCGATTCTTTTTCGAGTCCTATGGCTGATTAAAATAGTCATAAATGCGCTTGTTTTCCGATCATAAATGATACCTTAGTCGGGAAGAAATGGTACCCTAGCCGCGATTCTTATTAAAGAGTCGTTTTCAACCCGTTCTTCTGATCAGTTTTCGTTCAGTTTCAAGTCATTTGAGATTCTTTTATTAGTCGTACTTCACTAAATCTCATTTTGACCATATGATGCATATGATAAGCATCTCTTTTGGATCATCAAAAGGAGTCGGAAAAGACTAATCATCGTAATTTTTATGAAAATCATCTTTCAAATGTTGGGTGGGCTATAGGCAACTCCATATTAACACCTGAGGTATTTTGGATCTCGTTGCTCGGGAATCTGCAGAGCGATGGACCGAGTCAACCAAAGGACTTTGGACGTTTAGCCTGATCTCAGACTGTACAGAATAAATGGATGTCATCGTTTACTACCTGGCGCCACTCTTGACAGGACATGGGTGATTTGGAGCCTATCTACTTAGATTTAAACACCACTAAAGCCAAAGTTGGGCACTGGGACCATTGGAGACTTAAATCATTGCTTTTCGGTCTATCGTAATGTACGTAATGAACTCAGCATTAGGGTGTGGAGGACACCAGAAACTTGTCACCTGTTGAACATCCTGCTTGAGTAGGATAGAAATTGGTCAGCGGTAAGCCACATGGCCACTATTGTACTCCAAGACCTGCTTTAAAAGGCAATGCAATTCACTTTATTCAAGGAAAGAATCCTACACTCAAAAAATGTATTTTCTTGTTATTAGAAATTATCCCTCGCAATGAAAAATGTTGAATAACCAAAATAATTTAGAAGATATTAAGATCATTTGGAGTGTAGAAAATGTGCCTTATATCTACAATCTCCAATATTTTCATTAAGATCGTATAATAAATGGCAGACTTTTAAGTGTTATAAAAAACATAGCATACTTATCTGAGCCGCAAGCGCAGTTTGCTAACATAATGTTGAAATGTTTACATTAATGTTAATGCTCTGTTTATTAACATAGTGAGACGTTATTAAACACTAATTAACCTGATTAACGGGTATATCGAAGTCAGGCAGGGCCGACCTTAGCTTACGCTCTCTGTTTCGAGGAGATATTATTTTATATCCCCTTCGCCACATTTAATTAATAGTTTTTCAAATAAAAGAGGCCGATCAAGTTTTGTGTGCTTTAATTTGCGGATCAAGTTGCAGAGTGAGAGTGTCAGCGATGACACCTTTGATCGTTACAAAATATTGCTTGATTACAGTGATTAGGGATGGTAGCAACTCCTGATTTAACAATATAAATCAGGGATGCAAACCGGTTCTGAACCGAACCGGTTTTGAACCGAACCGAACCGCATATTCCAGCTAGTGAACCGAACCGCAAACCGAACCAGCTTTCTATCAGAATTGCTGAACCGAACCGAAAACCACAAAAGAAAACGGTTCGGTTCGGTTCAGCTTTCCCACGAGTTTTAACTGGAATCGCTTTCCCCAAATGTTTTTGATTAATTTGGGAATTTAAATCGAAGATAATTTTTATACATTTCGTTCGATCCTCTACATAGGATGACTTGACACAGATTTTACAACTTGTAATACTGTAAGTCTTCTGCAATGGCCCGCCTATCGCTTAATATTTCTGTCATCAATATGTCTTTTTCCTCTAGTAGACAACATTTTCAATTCAATCTTTTTTACCTTAATTCAATCTTAGACAGCAGAGTTTTTTTTCGTATGATATGATTAATAGGGTATGTAAGATGCATGGAACGAATTCTTTTCTAGCTGACATTCTCTCTTTTCGAAGGGCATTCCTCAAGGAATTTATAGACGACTTCTGAAAGTCCGACATAATAATATGCACATTCTTCTAAAGATTTTAAAGATATTCAAATGGATTAGAAGAATTAAATTTCAAAAGTGTTCGAATAGTCACATTTTTACAGAAATTATAATATTTCTTTATGTACCTTTGTGAACCACTGAACCGAACCGAAACCGCGGTTCAGTTAGCTCTAAGAACCATGTACTGAACCGAACCGGCGGTTCAGAAATTCTGCGAACCACTGAACCGAACCAGTACTTATTTTCGAGTGGTTTGCATCCCTGATATAAATAGTTACTTCAAGCTAACAATTCAATGTGATTTTACGTTATGAAATTAATTATGAAAAATTAGATAGCGTTCTGCTGCGAACACTCTCGTTTTCTATACTTTTGGAAAAGTTTCCTAAATAATTTTCTAAAAACTTTATTTAATTTATGACAGATTTACCCTTGAATTAAGAAGAGAAATAGGGTGACTACCAATAAAGTTTAATAAAACGCCCTAAATTTTAGAAAGCACATTTATTAAATTTAGAAAAACACTTCAGAAATTCACCCCAATATATAGAAAAATATGGAAAAGACACCGCTTGTGCTTCTCAAGTACGAATTCTATGCGTTCGGAATATAAAAGGGGCAACTGATATTCGACTTACTTAGTGCTTCACTTTTGTTTGAGTTCTTTATTGAGTCTCACGCGAATAATTCAAATAGTCGAATGTGCCAAGATGCCTTACATGTTGAAGGATACCCGAGGTCTCGAGTTCTCAAATCCCAGACAAGCTAAAGTTAAAAATATAATTTTTACTAATATGTATGTGTTTTTCCGAGAGACAAGACTTTACTGAGTCTCAAGTCACGTTTTATCTCATCTCATATAATATGATTATTGCTTGCGCAGTGGATTTCGATGAATTCGATCTTTTACGGCCTTGATTTCAACTTTTTCGTAGCCGCATTTTTGCGGGCCCATAAAGACAAATCGATTCTCGAGTGAGCCCCATTTCAACGGGCGCAAAAACTTTTGTTGCAGCCCAGTTTGGAATGGATGCGTTCAATGAGTCTCGAAAACGAGTGTGTTCAATACGTGTACCAAAACAATTACGACTTCAAGTTAAGAAAGTAGACTGTAAACCTTTCTATTCAGTGGCTTTCAAAAGTAACTGTTATTTGGATTTGGAAGGTACCCTCAATATTTCAGATATTGAACCGATTAAGCAGCATACCAATATTTATTCCCGTCAAAATACTAAGAAATGAGCTAGTTGGTACTAAAGTTTATAAGCTTGAGCTATAAATTGGAAGAAACATGTTGCTGGAATGAAAACTAATCATTCATATCATTTTGATGCTAAAAAATGTCAAATTGAAGCTAAATAATATCATTCTGATATTGAGTATTACATTTTCTATTAATTTATATCATTATTGTATTTCATTAATATAGTTACTATTGATCAGAAAATGCATCAAATTGATTTTAAGAACAGGTCATATTTATCTTTATCATATCGGCTTTTTAATGATATGAAAAAACGTAAGTATGAGTACCAGATCATATCATCTTTTTTTTCTGTGCAGGTGCGTAAAGATGTTAAGAAGCTTGGTATGACCAATTGGTGCCAGCTTGCACAAGACAAGGGCGAGTGGCAGATATTAATCAAAGCGGCCGCGACCGTGAATCGGTTGTGATAGTTATATCAGCCCAAAGAAATAGAATCTTGCCTTGGCATATTTTCTCCGCGGTGGGAGAAGTAAGTAATTGATAAAAATGTATGCTTTATTTTCACTTGTCGAGATCTCATATATGAGATTGGTGAAAAATACCTCAGTTTACTGTGAGTAGGCTGCCAAAAAACTCATAGCCTACTTCTTATGCAACTTATCATATATTTTTGTGCTTCTCTTATAAGTTTCATAAATGAAAAACCAGACAAGTGAAAGTACAACAGGAAACGAATTGAATAGTTAAGAAAAGTTAGCTAAGTTAAGTTTTTTTTGAATTGCAATACATATAATGTCTTTAGTTTTCAATAGAAAGGCCGAATTTTGATCTAAAGTTGAACTTTTCCCAACACTTTTCCAGCCACCCACGGTACCTGTACTGATGTACTTCATGCAACAAATGCTTAGACAAAGTAGTTGATGAACAGAGCTTATTGTGTAGTTCATTAAAAGGTCTTACCTGACCTGTGTGTGACCTGCCTTAAACAAAAAAAACAAGGGTCCCATTTTGGAATGGTTAGATCCTAACGGCGCACGCGTGCTGGTCACACTTAGGGGTTGTTTGCGCCCGACAATGCCCTATCCCAAATGCAGATAACAAAAGGTTTAACCGCCGCCACTGAGGGTAGACATCAATTAACCCTTGACTTTTGGTACTCAAACGGATTCGGAAACGGGACAGGACACACCCCAATTAGTGGTGTGAAAAGCAAATCAAAATGGCAGCCAATGCTTGGCCTAGTGGATTTTAGTTTAGCAGCTTCAACTTAGCCTCATCTACTCATCTAACACTCAACATTATCAACTGCTGGAAACGAGTTTTACAACTTTGCAGTTCCCAGGCTTTCCAGGCCAACAAAAAAGAAACCCTTTTCAAAGTTATTATCTGTGTGAACCTTTGTTGAACCAAGCAGGCAAAAGGGGTGAAAAAGGTGAGGCGCTGCGATGGTCAGAAACTTGTTTGAAGACATCAAAAATCTTCTTTTATTAATTGTGAGGCCTAACAAAAGAAAAATTCACTAGGAAAAATAGATTTTTGATGCCAAAATAAATGAGCAGATGGAAACTGGTTCGACGGCTGGCTCCTCTCAACTCATTTGGTACAGAGAGCTTTCTGCCTGTTTGTCTAATGCCGATCAGTTGCGTGGTGATCGCGGTTAGAAACGGTTGGAAGTAAATCTAAATTAAATTTTGTTTGTAACTAAATTGGTGAGTCTCTAGTTTTAGTTGGTTCCGTTAAAGTGTTCTGTTTGCTTGTGAGTTTTTTTGTGCTTTAAAGCTTACACTTTTGGGTCAGACCGCAGTGGCGAAAAGGGACTAGCAAAAAGGTTACAAGGTTATCCAAACGTCCTTCGCCTTCGTCCAACGAACGACCAAGTCAAAGCAAAGCAACGCGCAAAACACAAAAAACAGAAACGTTTCCCACTTTTCTTTTACTTGCTCTCGTGTACACACATATTGCATATTTTTTTCGGTATCCGCTTTTCCACAAAAAAATAAATTTTCTAACAACCCAAACAAACAACAAATGGCTGCATAAAAAAAACAAACACACACAAAGTCGCGCTAAAAAAAAAGGAACTCAAATCAGCAAACCACGAGTGTGAGGGTGTGTGTGTGTGTGTGCTGGAAAGGTTCGCCAAACGTTGTAGAAAAAATATTATAAATGTGAATGTGAATGAGCTGGCTGCTTTATGGGTAGATGGACAATTTTTTTTTTCCATATTTTTGTCCGCCCTTGGCCGTTGCCCTCTATTTGTTTGATTAGAAACCTGGGGTCGATTACCGACAGGACTTTTAATTTGTTATTAATTGCTACCGATTTGCTGTTGCTCCATGTGCGGCTTATATTATTGGGCTTTCGATTGTTGAGATTTTAAGGATATACAACTTTTTTGTCTCAGCTGGATTACAGACAAGTGGTGTGATTTAGGAACTATAACATAGAGTTTCTATATTTTTGGATATTTTAAACAATTTGTTATATCAGTTCCAAGCCCAAACTTGCATAAACTTGCAGTAAAACCCATAAACTGCATTATTATTATTGGCAACACTAATCTTTGCTCTCAAGAAAAGGTCAAGTTGTCTGTTTACAGACCAGTAGGCCCCACCCTCTGCCTACATTCTCCAATAATATCAAAGTTATCAACTTGAAACGAAGGTTGAGAGTCAATGCAGGGTACAAAGACCTACCAGAACACCAATTTGAATTTCACACTACCCATGAGGCTCCAAATCAGGCTCAGAGAGTCAAATTGAGTGTATCCTAACTGTCCTTGCCTTTGCAACATTTCTCTCAAAGCGAAAAAAAGTCGGAACAGCAACTTCTCGAAAGAAAAAAGTGGCATCTCCCTAAAGGTTGAGTACAACTTCTTAGGCTTAGAGAAAAACCATTCCAACGATTTATACGACTTATTTTGGTAATGATATACCAACTTAAATCAGCACAGCAAACCGCTCCGGTGTAAGTACTGGTTCGGTTCAGTGGTTCATCTTTTAAGCGCAGAACTAGAACCGCCCATACGTATGCAAGGAATGTTGTTAGAGATTTGCTTACAAATAAATTGCTAAAGACCCTAAAACAACAAGAAATGAGAAAGGCCATACAAGTTAATGTCAGGGATATTTGAAGAGAAATTTGTAAAATGTATCCTCGATTTTCTCATATGTGTGCTGTCTGTGTGCAAAGTTTGTTTGGCAGACTTCTCTTACGCATAGCACTCTCATGTAAAATCAAAGGTTCTTATTGAAATTTCTATTTGCCATTCACATCTTATTGTTGTACATAGAATATTTGGACCAGCCAACTATACTGAATGTGCATAGCACATCTTGGGGCAGTAGAAAATTTCATAGTTATTGAAATGGTATATCCTCGCCTAAAAAAGGCGTAAAAATATTTGATAATGTTAATCTAAAAGCTTAGAAGTTATACTCTACGATAGTTTATCATAATATCAAAAAGAGTTGAATCAAAACCTGCCTTAAGTAGTCCATATTCTCATTATAAGCAACTTTAAGTTTTAATAACCATATAATGTGCTTAAACATACCAAATTATTCGTGATTAATGCCCTTGAAAGTATGCAAACTTTATTTCCTTTGAGTTATGATGTAATAAAATGAAGCCATTGCAAGTCTGTCATAGATATTCGACATTGTATGTTCACTCAGAAGGTTGGGGTTTCAACCAAATGTTGAGTTAAAACAAATCTAAAATATATGCTTGACCAAAATTATGATTTTCGTATAACATAGCATACTTTAAAGGGCATTAAGCATGATATATTTTGTGTGTATAAGCGGAGTAAGAAATAAAGACGTAAACAGAGTTGTGTTCAGCGCATAGAAATCATCTCGAATCACCACCAATCTCCGTCACTATACTGAAAAAGTGTCATATTTGACCATCTCATACTTTCAGATGAATTCGGAAACTAGTAGACCGTTCCAGTTGTACTTAGGTTAGTTTAGGTTAGGTTGAGATGGCTAGGGACATTAAATTGTTCCTTCACTTAGGCCAAGATAGGCCCAACCAGTTGTGCTTAGACCTTCTGAAATACAAAAGTCAAGAATTTTGAAACTAATTGACTTGTTATTTCTCCCAATAAAGAACAAAGAAGAAGTTCTTCGAGCAGAACAGATGGAAGATATTCACATAGGTAGCATACATTAGGATACATAGGAACATCCAATAAAGTAATGCTCCACCAATCGATGGATAATACTAAGTAAAGCTTGGCTTTGCACAACCCAAATAGTCTGGTCGCTATATCTAACAGAGCATTAACTTAATGCTAACATCTTATCTAGAAGCTGGACATATCACTTACTCACTTACTTCAAAGCTGTCAGATCTCAAAATGATGGATTGTGTGAACAACTCGTTTGAAGTTTTCCATGGATAGCGAAAATAGTTCTTAAGTTTTAAGACAATCTAAAATTTGATGTTTCATTTAATGTTGCTTTTCTGTAACATGAAAAACTGAAGCTGTAAATGGATGTGCTGACATATTCTCATCTCACTCAGAGACCATACAAGATAGCAATATGAAAATTTTGCACTATACTGAACACATTATTGGAATAATTTCTAAATATATAACTTAGAAATCATTTTTTAGCTAAGGCAGTGCTAAAATATCTGAGCAATATGACAACATATGGAATACCATAGCTTCTAAACTTTATGAAAATTTCAGAGATTATAGATATTGCAATTAAAAGAAATGTTAAATTCAAATTTGAATTTAATTTTTGAAATTCTAGTCTTTCTTGCTCATTGTTATCTTCGTTGGTTTCGCTTACAATCAATCTGATTCTAGCTGATTTCCTTACAATAGCAAGTTCATGACCTCTTTGGGGCATCGTAACACATATCACTTTATATTTAAAGCATATAAAAAGTATTCACTAATCAACAAAAGAACAAAACAGATTTAAAAGAACTTTAAAAACAACTCAAAAAGGAAAATAGTTCAGAAAGAACCTTTGCTGAGCAGTGAAATGTAATGACCGCCTACCACGCCACCTGCTGAACTGTAATTGAACTGAACTGAAAATCGACTGTTGAGAATTTTTTGTTCTTTTACTCAAAAACCTGCAGAAGAATTGCTTCTAGACAAGTGTAATGGTTCCACAAGGACCAACTCTTTGTACACGAAATTACGTTCCATTTTGAGCTGTACTCAAGCCGATTATTCAATTAAAATTTTATAAAATGATTATCCCATAAAATTCTCAATCAAAATGCAAAATCAATCAATGAAGTTGAAGCAAATGGCCCCTAAGCTTCTTATGTTCGTTCGTTTAGATGTGCCAGCAAGTCAAGGTGTGAGCTCGTTCCCCTAAAGCCAAAGGCCGAGACGGTGGCCAAGTTCGATGCGATTCGAAGGTGGTGGGGGGGGATTTCTTTTGGGCGTCGGGTGAAAGTTCAAAATGGAAAGAGAATAAAACTGCAGCAGCAGGCACCCGATTGGCTTTGGCCACGCACACAAAATGTGCATATAGAGTGCAACTTTTAGCACCAACCGAATGCAGTTTGCACACACACAGACACACACACACACACAGGCAGACTAAAAAAACCGAGTGGCAAGTGAATATTTGTTGTACATAGAGGGAAGGATAAGTAAAAAGGCAACAAAAACAACAACAACAAAAAATGTGGGGAGAAAACAAACAAAACCAAATGCAAAAATCTAAAAACTTTGGGTAGAAAAATGCACTTTTTCTGGGTGTGGCAAACGTCGACGGCAGCAGCGACGCATTGCATTTGCATTAGAGCCTGAGCTGAAGCTGAGGCTGCAGTTGTGTGTGTATGTAGTTGTAGCCTAAAAAGGCAAAGTTTCTCTGTGTGTGTGTGTGGAGAGCGAGAGCACGAATGCAGCTGCAGGTTTTGTACTATTTTTCTGCCATTTTGCTTGAGGGGGGTAGTCCAAGCGCATTTTTAGTTGGCGCAAACTGCATTTTTACTCCCTTTTTTCCTGCAGCCTCTATGTACATAGGGAAGCCTCTGCCTGGGTGTGTGCGTGTGCTGCGTATCCCTATTTGATATCCTAAAAAAGTACACAAAATTTTGGTGCGCCAGCAGCGCAGCCAACGTCTACGCTGGCCTCACAAACACGCCCATGTTTTATGTACAAGACGGAGGCGCCTCGCCTCGCCTCGCCTAGCCAACATTGCTCCTGCTTTACATGCGCGCAGCCTCCCGCCCGTGCATGTGTGTGCCCCGGTTGTCACTGTGTGTGTGAGCGTCCACACAAAAGGAAACAAAAAAGCGAGAGGCAAAACACTAAAACTAATGCGCCAGAAAGAGAAACAGAACATTAGAAAAACGTCGCCTGCATGGGTATTGGTGAGCGAGCCGAACCGAACACAGCCGAGCTGTCTTTGTTGCGCAGGCAGAGAGTGAGAGCGAGCAACAGAGACGGAGAGTGAACGAGCGAGAGCCAGGCGGAGTGAAGCCAGGAGGCAGCTGACTGATTTAGAAGAAGTAGTTGCCCTTCATCGATGCAAAAACAATACAAAAATTTATAAAATCAGCTTTCTGGACTTAGAGTATGCCTTCTAGAAGTTGACTCTCTCTCTTTAAAGGTCCTTTTTGCTTCTATATCTGCCCAAGAACGAAGCACAAACGAGCCTCGGCCTCGAAGTCGTAGCCGACATTAGGCAACATGCAAACAATTCAGAAACGTTGTCGCTCTCCTTCTTTTTTTTTTGCTCGCACATTCTTTATATATATATGTATATACATATATATATGCCTGCATACAAACATATATGTGTGTGTACAAATATTTCGCTCTTTTGTGTAAAGTATGAGTTTGTGAGTGTGAGTGTGAGCGTGAGTCTGTGGTTTGGCGTTGGGCGTCTTAAGGAGTTAATGTTGCGTATGGAAGAGCATACATACTTGCATGCATATGTGTATGTGGCGTTAAGGATACTTACATATGCGTGTGTGTGTGTGTGTGCATGTCCTTTGGTATACATTAAAAAACATTCTAAAACAAAGTAAGAGGAATGAATTATTTATGAAAAAAGCAAATATATTAAACAAAAATAGTTGAAAGTTTTCATGGAAAGGATTAACCGATTTGTGTTTTCTAGGAATTTAGTCTTAATTTTAGCAAATAGCAAACCACCCCTTTTTTTACACTCACCCTTTACTTATTAAATTAAAGCAGTATGACAGATTTTGGCATTTGTTTTGTTGGCTTGGTAAAGCTTCCTTCCTGTGAAACACTTAAGATTAAATAAAAATTAGTTTTTAACCCTAACTCGCCTGGGACTCGTACTCGTAACTTGCTTTACCATCGACCTCACGCATGAAGGTACTGCAAATTACAGCTAAGAAGATACTCTCATGTTAAGCTCTCAGCATATTAAAACACCGGTGGTGTAGATGGTAAGACTGTTGACTTAAAACTGCAATGTCTTTACTTTTTATACCCTTTGCACCTAAAGTAAATTTGTAAGAAGAAAGCATCTCCGCTATCATTACGTATACATTACGTATACTCTAAAACAGCGATGTTCACCCATAGCCCCCAGGGGCCGAACACTTTCGGTAATTCACGCCGAATGCTTGCCGAAGTAATGCCTCAGTGAGTGTCGGAGAGAGACAGATAGCGTCAGAAAGCCTCTCTTCTTGAACATCGCTGCTCTAATAACAAATTAATCGCTAAGGAAAGACATCAACTCTGTCGGATCCCACTTTCTTCTAGAACGATGCCACTTCCATTCCTTTCTTTCGGCATATTCCATAGGACATTCGTGAACCAAAGTGTGCAAGAATAGCTAATTCCTAACCCGCGCCGTACCGAAAGTATCCGTTCGATTTACCAAATAGCATTCTATGATCAAAGAAGACTTAATGTCTGAAAAATGGTAACATGGTAATTCATTTTCTATGACAACTTTAAAAAAGCTTCAAACCAAGGCCATTGGACAAACAGCTTGAACCTCATATTTCCCTGACCCTAAACATTTCTTTCATTGAGTAATCTGTATTTCTGAGACTTAAGTTTTGTATAAATGACTTCATTCTAATGTTGACCGTTACGAGTGACAAGTCACTCTCCCACTTACACTCAAGGTGATCCATTCGGAAGGTTCAACTTTCAAGCATTTTTTCCAGCATTTCTGCCCTTAGCTCGCAAATTGCTCGAGTAATGTTAGCTTTCAAGTCTTGAATGGTAGCTGACCTATCGACGAAGATTTTCGATGGAAAAATTACGATCACACGATCTAGATGGTTAGTCGACATGTCCGAAATTTGAAGTGCTACACAGAAAAAAAAATCAAGCCATCCGGGATTAAATGAATCCCAAACGATGTCAGAAGTCGGTCAATCCTGGATTTTCTCATTCCAAGTACGAATTGGATTGACTTGATCTCGGATATCTCGGCTCCAGAACGACCATTGCTTGAAATTTCAATCCGAATGTCGAGATAAAATCATGTTTTTTTGGGATTGACTTTATCTCCCCATTTTTTTTCTGTGTAAGCATTGATTCGTGCGCTGTGTGTGCTTTAGCACCGTCTTGCTAAAACCAAATGTTGTCGACATCACAGGCCTTATTTTTCTAGGTAAAATGGACCACTGATTTCATCAGCCCTTATGGGTATCTCTTTTGGCTGCTATCGAGCTCATATTTTGCAGTATAGTACATATGGCCAATATGTACAATCTCACAAATTTTCATAAAGATCGGATAATAAATGGCAGAGTTAAAAAAACGTTGCATACTTATCTAAGCCGCATGAGGTTATTAAACACTAATTGCCTTGAGTAACGGGTATTTCGAAGTCGGGCAGGGCCGACCGTTTTCATGTCTTTGATCTTAAAATAAATAGATGGAAAATTTTCTAGATGAGAGCTTCTTTCAAATTATTTTCTCAAAGTTGGTTGGCTTAAAGCAGAACTAGTTAATATTATTTTATAAGAATCGACACACGCCATTCAATTTGAAAAGTGTGGTTTCAAACTAAAACTAAAGCCAGTATCAGCATTTTTGTATCAAAATAATACAAGAAATTATCAAAAAAATATTTTTTGGGTATCAATTTAATCCTTAGCCTTTTAACTTTATATGAAAAAGTATAATTTTGAAACTAGGCACTTGCAATTTTAACTAATGTTGTCAGCTAAACTTAAATGTCAGTTAAACTTAGATTTTACTTTGTTATTTGTTATTAGTTTATATGACAGCACTATCTGTCTTGAAGATGTGAAGTTATATGCATGACTTTTATATTCATAGAGTGAACATTTTTTGAAATTGGAAATAAACAAATACTTATTAATTTCAGATTGAAATGATAAGGATCAAATTGATACTCAAAATATCATAGTGAACATCTTTAATGTACTTGTCATTCGAAACCGAACACATTAGTAAGTCGAATGGAAAAAAGCTATGATAGGAAGTGAGCTACTCTGGTCGGACACTGATTCAGAAGATGCTTTAAAGACATTCATCCAAAAAAGAACCGAAAGAAGAAATGCAACATTAGCTGGCACATAAAGTGAAAGAGCAATGTCTCCAAGATCAAGGGCAAGTTACTGAGAGAATTTTGTGATACTGCTATATAAATAAACATATATTGAACAATTTTATGCATTACTTTTAGCGGAAGCTTTATAAGAAAACATATAAAATAGTTCAAATCTCTAAGCAAACAAAATAATGCCAAAAGTTTGACAATTGAAATTTCAAATTGATAAGAGCTAGTATTAAAATGATACTAAGAATATCAAATAGATACAGCTTAGTATCATTTTGACATTCGCGAAATATCATAACAATACTTTGTAAAAGTCAATTGAAAACTTGAAATATTTTTGAAAAATGTATACCTAAAAAGTATCAGATTGATGACTAGATAGTATCATTTGGTTCTAGACAATTCCATTTGGGTCTTAGCAGATGCATAGTTTTTCTCTCAATGTATCCAGTTGTAACATCATATCTTTTCTACGAGGGTTGCTGAATAATATGAAAAAATGGAAACAGTCAATAATTTGATATGAATAAATATTTATAGTTCTCGCTTCCTTCTTCGTATCTTCAAGCACTCCAAGCCTTTTGATCTTAATACTCAATTTCCACACCTCGACTAAACTTGAACCCTAAACTATGTACACCTTTCAAATTCATAGATTTTCTAACGATTTAGTTGCATAATGCTCTCATTATGTTGTCTTTTTCTACACACACACACACATTACACAATCGCTTTTGCCCACTTTTATGTCTGCTCTGTCTGGCTGCTTCGGTGATGTGCAATTTATTCATTTAGTTCGCTCCTTGCCCGATAATAATGATAATCAATCAAAGGGACGACAGGACAACGCTTAGATAAATACATTACTGTCCCCGGGGCTGGGTGTGAACGGGAAAATTGCAAAGGTACGGGGGTGGCGGGGTGGCATGGGGCCGGAAAATGCATCAATTAAAATTAAAGCTGTCGCTTTAGCTGCTGCCCACAGCTTCCTCCACCACCGACGCCGTCGCCGCCGCCGCTGCCACCACTCTCCGGCTCTGATTAGAATGGTAGTGCACTGGGCGCTCTGTACATACTATAGGACATATTCACATAGAGCTGCATCCTCCCGGGGTCCCGCATGCATGCACTATGTATGCACGTACATGGGCACCGGGCTTTGGCTTACGTGGCGTATGAAAATGCATTTTGGCAAAAACATGATTCCTGTAACTCGCCATGGCGATGGCCAACAAAACCCAAAAAGAGCAAACATTGCAGCCATTCTTCTCGTCCTCGTCGTTCATCGCTGGCCGACAATGCAAATAGGAAAGCCGGAAAAACGCAATGCACACACACACACACACACAGGCGGGTGGGGTTGGGTGTGGGTGTGGGCAGGCCTATAAATTGGCAGCAAAAAAGGATTTTCAATGTGTGCGGGTGTTGTGTTTAGGTCCCTTAACCAAGCACAATGGACGCAGCACAGATGACATGCATAAATTGCATATCAAAGGTGCATCAGGAGCAACAGCAAACCCAGCGCCCAGTCGCTTGCAATCTATAGATTTATGCCGCCTAGTCGAAGCCCTTCCACACGCCCCCCACCCTTCCCAGCTATATAGACATATAGTTATGATGATGCATAACCCAAAGCTAAAGCTGGCCCCCGGCTATGGCCAAAAATGGTTTTTGTTTGTTTGCAGTTGGTCCATCGTCCCCCATTTTTGATGAAAAATGATGCACTCGCCCCCTACCCCCACTTCACCACAGCAACTGCTGCTTTGTTTTGTTTTGGAAAATTTTCAATTTGCCGGCATCCAGCGGAGGCCAAATTGGAAAAACAACAGAGCGCCAGCTTGCGCCCGAACCATGGCCGATGAGAAGAATATTTTTAATGAAAATCAATACATAAATTTTCGCCACATTTAGATTGTTTCGGTTATGTGTTTATTTTGTATTATAGTTACGTTTATTATGAGCCAGCCGGGGCCGTTCATGGGCAACGAGCGAGTGTCGATTAGAGACAAGAGCAACAATGCCGGTCATATAAGGTTGGGTGTGCGTGCGTGCGTGTGTGTGTGTGAATACTCTTTAATTTATTCCAAAATTAAATTTTTTGCCCGCTCACTTAACTGCCAGCCATAGATCATGTTGAGGCGTGGCTGATGTACGATATATATTCCTTTTCAAAATTTATAGGGCTGCTGGGCGGGATCTGGGCCTGAAAAACTTAATCGAATTGTTATTACAAAGCTATCTGTAGTTGGTGGATGTACGTAGAGTCAGCGGAGGGCAGAAACAATAGCAGTAGGCCTAAGAGCATCAGCCTGTACCAGCCAATGATCTTTTATGTTACTGTCCCTAACTACTACACTGTAGATGTTGGACTGCTGTGCCATTTCTTGGATTGGTGATTGTTAGGGGTGACATTTATATTGAAATTGAGTTGGAATCAGATTGGTGCAAAACCTGATAAGTTGTATTTAAAAGCTTTCCGCCCTTTATTCCTCTTTTTCCGCCCATTAACAGACTTAATGGAGAAATTTATACCCAAACAAGCTTAAAAAACCATTTTGTACTATTGGTGGTAAATTTTCCTGTAGATTGGTTTGTAGTCTTGTTTGAATTTGAGTTTGAATCTGTTTGGTGGATTACTAAAAATTGAGTTTTTAAAGTTTTCCCCAAATTTTCATTTTATACCGTTCATGATCAGGCTTAGTGGAAACATTTTCACCCAAACATGCTTAAAAAGCTCGTTTACCAGTTAATCGTTTCCAAATTTTAGAGTCACTAAGTCCATATTTTGGTTTGATTAGATTTGAAACTGAGTTTGCAGCTAATTGGGAAAAAGTTCATAATTAAACCCACAAATTTCCAATCAAATGGATGGATTTTCTATTAAAAGTGAATAAAATTTTTAAGGAAATTTTCACTTAGAACTTTAAAAACAAGTTTGATTCTGATTGAGTGGAAAAAACCATGTTTCTTGTATATTGCACAACTACTTTCAGCAGTTTTCCGCCCATTTTCCGACTGTAGGAGAAGACGCCCCAAAATTTGAAAGCGACATATTTCGTTTCTATAATTGGAAATGTTCTATGCTATGATAAAAAGATAATAAAAATACGCATTGGATGATTTCGGTATTCAATTTGACTGGATATATTTGAATATCCAATTTTTGTATATTTAATGTTAAATGGTTCTTCAATTCTTCAGTATTACAATAATATCCATTTCAAATGGCTCTTTTTGTTCTCTGTGCAGTTTGGAAAATGAGTTTGAAGCTTAACGCTTTGAACTAAAGCCATACAACCTTGTTCTATTTTCATACTGATCTTTGAAAATGCTTTTGAACCTGATCGATTAAAATCAAAATAGTTCCATACAAAAGTATTCCATTAATTTATCAAATTTTGGAGTAGATTTTTCCAGATTTCAAAGACAAATATTTCATTAATTTGTATGTGAATCGTTGAAAATGAGCTTGAAGCTAATCAGTTAAAACGTAACCTTCACCCAAACAACCTCTTTCACCCGTTTTTCATAAAAGGGTGACATATTCGGAAGATTGATGGCCAGTCTATGTTGAATTATCTTAAAGATCTTCAATCTAGAATTAGAACCTGATCGGATGATACACTTAAAACTTATATTCAACAGTTTTTTCTCACATTTAATGACTTTGGGGTAGATTTTGATGATTGATCAATACTTTGAATTTCGGTTTGCAGCGGTCTCCCTAACTCTAGGTAGCTAGCACTTTAAACCAGACCAACACCCAGCGAAAAGTAGCCTCTCAGTTTTGTACTTTCTAACGTGCAGCAAATAGAAGACACTGCAAAATTTCAGCTCGAAAGCTTCAAAACTGAGAGACTAGTTAGGGTAGAAACAGACGGACAGACGGACAAAGCCTAATCGACTCAGCTCGTCACCCTGATATATAAGTTTATAGGGTCGGAAATGAATGTCTATGTTTTGCAAACTTCTGGGCAAAACCATAATACCCTTTCCTAGGGTATAATGAGTCACACAAGGGGAGGGCCAATCACGTGATCCTTACTCTAAATTTTCTATCAATTAAACAACGTTGCATTCATTTGAGCCATGTCTTATTCTTTGGAGCAGTTTGTGAGCACAGTCAGTCGAATATGAGGAGGTGAGGAAGAAAACTATTAAAATTTGTCCATTGTTTCCATGGACTTTTGACAAGGTTTGTTGTCCTGATGAAAGTGTTACCTTTTTTTGATTCTAGGCACTTAAAGTCAGCATAAAATTCTATGTTTATTGTTGATTTTACAGGAACCAAGTTCTCATAACACTTATCTATGGTCTTCATATAAAAAAAATTAAGTTTAATTGCCACATGAAAATCTTTTTCAAAAAATGTTTCTACTGGTACACAGAGAAAAAAAGGATGATTTCCGGTATCCATTTGGGAAGGATATGTCTAAAATATCCTTTTAATCATCCAACGGAGCTAAAAATCATCCAAAGGATATGAAAAATGATGATCCTTGGGATGATTTTTCAGCTCCGTTGGATGATTAAAATGATATTTCAGACATATCCCTCCCAAATGGATACTTTTTTGGATCTTTGTTTTTTGTGTGTAGCACAAATTTGAGCAATTTTCTACTCTATTTTATAATTTTCTCAAGCTTTATCAGGCCAGAACGCTGGAAACTAGTTTCGTTACTTCATGTCAGATAATAGGAAACACTTTCGCACAGCTCATGAGCATCAAAGCAAAGATAAAGTCTTTTCACTTGGTTGAAGCAATGTGATGAAGTAATTCTTGGCAGTTCTTAAAAGACACACTAATTCGTTGCTTTTTGAAAACTTTTTAATGATCCTGCAACTGAGATTCACTAATCCAGGCACAGGTATTTCATGGTGTTGTGTAGACAAAGCCCCCCACATGTGTCAAATTGTATATTTTTCTTTGTAGACTTTGCTTAGCCACAATCAAAGGCAGCGCTGCAATGGCTCTTTGCAAATCAACAACCATTCCCGTCCAAGGGAAGCAGAGCTAACGAATCCGTTGCCAAGCTGAGCTGCACTTTTTCACAAAAGTTGCCCTAAGCATGGCATATTATTGACATATTTATGGCAGTGGCTCATTTCAAAAAGAAAATACAGCAAATGCAGTTGTTGCACCTCGCCTCCGCACAACCCCACCCACCACTCCTGCCCACTGCAAAACAAGGAAAAAAACGGAGAGCAAACATCAGCCTCGATGGCAGCCATGGCAACAAACTGGAAACACAAAAAACAAAACCAATTGAAAATAACAGAAAAAGAAACGAAATCACAAAATGCATGGCAACCATTTTGAATAACAAGTGCAGCGAGTCCTCCCACCCAGCAAAAAGGAAAAGGAAGTTCCAGAGAAATGCATTGGGCGAGTGCAGTTGGCAAAGAAAAAATGCATGCGGCAACCACCCACCCCCCACCACCCACTTCCCACTTGCCGAAAGTGCCAAAAAGCGACAAAATCAAATGCCGAGAAATAAAATTTCAGGCCAAACAAAAACCAGGCAAGACTAAGGGATTTTTTAGTTTCGTTTTTTACATTTTGGAACGTTGTGCGTTGTGGAATTTTTTCCTTGCAGCGACAAGGACAACAGCAGAAACTGGGTGCAGGAGCAAAATTGCAGCCTCCTCTGACTCTCTCTCGCTCACTCTCTCACACTCTCGCTGTGTGTGTTCCTGTCACTGTGTGCGTGCACGGACGGGCATAGGAAAAAGCCTATTTCAAAAAATTGAAAATGCAAAATTTCATTTGTGCAGCAGGCAACCGGGCAGCCACCCAAAACCGCCCCCCGCCCCACCAAGCCCATGGGCAAATGCAATGTGGTGGCCGACTGTGTGTTGTTGTTTTGGATAAGCCCGGCCACGACGACGACGACGACGACAACGATGAGGACGACGACGTAGCAATTCTTCAGAAATGAAATGTCCTGCCTGTGCCTCTGCCTCCGCCTCCGCCTGCCTGCCTGCATTGCATTTCAAAAATACCCGAGCTGGGTGGGGGTTGGGGGGCGACAACTGTCAGCATCATAAGACTGCACAGTTGGCTGGGCGTTGGAACTGGAGCTGGAGAGTTGGGACAAAACGTAAACAACAAGTTTGCTTTTTGGCACTGCAGTTGGGCACAAAACTTTTGCACACAGCCACAAAGGCGCACCGGGGCAGTGGAATGGGGCAGACAAAGCAAATGCAATCAGCGTTGTGTTTTGCTTTTGTTTTCATTGGCCCGAATGTGGAATGGGAATGAATTGCGGATGGGTGAGGGCATAAACCTTCATATTTGCATATGCGAGTTTCCAAACTGAACTAGTTCAATTGAACTGAACTGTTGAAAAGAACTGGCTTAGAAGGTGAAGAAACCTTTTAACAGGGCTGAGAATTACGAATAATATGCTTCATTATACCCTTGCAAAGGGTAATATAATTTTGACCAGAAGTTTGCAACGCATAGAAATATGCATTTCTGACCCAATAAACTATATATATTCTTGATTCTCTGTCTGTCTGTCTGTTTCTACCCTAACTTGTGTCTCAGTTTTGAAGCTATCGAGCTGAAATTCGGCATAGAGTCTTCTTTTTGCTGCACGCTACTAATATGTTGGAACCAACCAGATCGAATGACTATATCTTATAGCTCCCATAGAAATAATCGGTCGGAAAACTAGTTTTAGTAAGAAAAACTTTTTTCTTTTCAATGGAAACCACTTCAAACTTTGTATTCCTAGGTTTTCTATGCTTTCTTATAATTCTGCCATGTTTGATGAAAATCGGACAACTATATGGTACAGCTGTCATACAAAATATAAGTCTGAAAAACAGTCTTAGTTAGAAAAACTTTTTTGTTTTTAATGGTAGCATCCTGGAATTTTGTATTTTGCATTTTCATATGCTTTTACATAATTCTACAATTTTTTGTTCAAATCGGATGACTATATCAAATAGCTCCCATACGAACAATCGCAGATTAGACTAAAAAGCCAAATTTTGGCCTAAAGTCGACAAATGCAGCCATAGAGTTGAAACTTGGTGATTTTGATAAAAAAAAAACTACCAGAATATCATTTAGAAAAAGTTTTAAACCGATCCTACTACGACTACCTCACCGCCCTTATAGTCCCACTTGGCGTATACTTAATATATTTTTTTTTTTTTATAAGTTTTCGCATGTTTTGCCTGTTAATTTGTATAAAAATTCCTTAAAAAGTATAGTTTTGTATAGTATAGTATAGTATAAAATGGTCTTTAAACTTCAATTGTAAGCTCAGACTAGCGGAATCAATCAAGCTGATTTGTTTACTTCAGCTTGCTGACGCGATAAAAAATCATAATCCGACAAAAAGTGTTGATAACAAGTGAGAATGTATACTTTGAAGAACACTTTAACATAAAAACACTTTGGCCGAAAGTGGGCGAAAGTTAGCTTTAAGAAAGGTGTTTTGAGTATGTTATTTTAGACTAAGGACGAATCTCAAATCACAAAACAAATTAAAGTTAATAATTTCACAGGTTTAACACAATTGCCTCATATTATTTACATAATACATAGATTTTACTGTATTTTGCATATTTCACACAGTTTTTTGTGCCTTAGCAGAAATTGTCTCTTGTAGCAAAGATGATAATAATGAATAATGTAATAAAACAGGCATACAAACATCAGACTTTGCAGGCCTATTAAAAGTTCACAATTGCCCTCCGACAGCATTTATTTTTGGAATTGTTATATCCTCTTTTAGAATAAATGACACACATTCTAAAACATTGTCATTAAAAATTCGACTTTATGACAAAAATTTGGCCATTGAGCCCAGTGTGGACTTGCAAGGGTATAAAAACTTCGGCACAGACGAAGTTAGTTTAGCTTTCTTGTTTCCTTTTTTTTTGAATAACAAAAAGTAAATAGATTACTAATATCTTAAATATAGATAAGGATTTTCCACGAGATGCAGATTTTGGAACACCATAAAAAGGGATATTAAAAAAAGAAATATAGAAAGAAGAAACTGGCACCAAACAACTAATTTGAAAGCCGCCTCAGCTTCTCTTCGAATTCGAATGCAAACCGCTCAATAATTATGACAGGTTTGGATTAGTTTCTCATGACTTAAAATACGGTTTATGTATCAATCCAATCCTTTGGTTTCGGTTCGGTTCGGTTCAGTGGTTCACTCTCTATTTTCAAGCATTATATTCATAAATATCAGGATTATCTTAAAAAGATATCACAAGCAGCTTAAAACCAGTGCTCTTCAGTTTGGTCCTCGGCCACCAGGGGTTACAGAAAAGCAAACAACACCTATAAAAATCTGCTAAATATGGCCAGCCCATGCTAACCTGTACCTAAGGTACATAGGGCATTATAAGTTGGGAAGCATCTCCGACCCCATAAAGTATATATATTCCTGATCAGCATCAACAGCCGAGTCAATATAGCCATATCCGCACAGATCTCAGAGATGGTAAGAGATAGAGTTTGACGTGTACTGGACAAAAACTTCTTTTATCTGCAGGCAGATCAAACTTATTTTCAATTTTGGCCACGCCTCCTCCCGCCCCCGCAATTTGGAAAAAGCGTCATATCTCTCACAGTTTTAGAGATAGATGGTTCGTAATTTCTAGACATATTTAGTAATAAGTATTATTTAACGATACGCCAAAGGAATGGGAAAGTTTGGATGAACGGCTGTCGAGTTCTGATCAAAAGACTGTTCGCTGCTGCAGTGCAGTAGCAGTGCTGCCTTCAGCTGCTACTGCAGCATCAAAATTTGAGCTTAGCGTATAGTTTCGTTAGTACAGTGTATGTTATTTTCTTCCGATTTTCTTTCTTGTTGGTAATGGTAAGTTTTGATCGATGCAGAGTTGATGTACCTGCCAATCATATGAAAATAGGTGACCCCTTTATTTCTCCTGCAATTTCCCACCGACCTCTTAATCTTTCTCTAATCCTATTTCTTTATTGGGACGATATTCTTATTAAGCTGCCGTGCTTCCTTACCTCAGTCCAACTTTCACCACAGATCCATTTAGAATGGTACAGGACTTAAGGGTTGAGCTCTAACCAGCCAGCCATATGCGGAGCGCTTCGAAGCGGGAGTGAAAAGGGACTCCCAAAGCAGCACCTCGAAGGAGCGTTGCAGGAGTGAAAATGGAGTCCCAAAAGAGAACCGCATGGTGGTGCCATAGGGGACTCCTTTTCGGAGCATTATCGGAGCACGAAACCATTCCCGAAACACTCCGTCTTGGTTATCTTGGGATGATTTCAGGAGTCCTTTTCAAAAAACCATAGTCGGATAGAGGAGTCCACACGGAGTCTTTGCGGGCTAACTGAGTTAGCATTCTGGGACGCCGAAATCACTCATTTAAGAAGTCCCTTTGGCATACTATTTCAAATACTTTGAAAAGGCCTTTTTCTCCAGCGGATATGCTTCTTTGGGACACTTTTCGGAGCCTAATGGAGCTTCTTTCGGACTCCGCTGGTTGGCTGGGTATTGAGTCTAAGTATGGTGGCGAAACTATCAGTCCTGCACACCTTACATTCAGTACATAGAAGTGCTGAAATATGTAGGACCTTCAAAACAACCCAAACGGAATCGTCCCAAATACCCAAAGTTTAAGGGATTCTGAAGATTACCCAGGACGTCATTTGACGAACTTATCCAAGTGCTAACCTCTATAGCTTTAAACAGATAGAACCCTTTTAAAAACCTTACACATTTCTGGTACCTCCTTCGCTCAAGGATTGCTTATAAATTTCGAGTCTTAAAATTTTAGATTTGAGAATACATTTGGTCCCTCCATTCTCACTCAATCTGCCTGAACATTTCATGTCCCTAGTGAAGCAAAAATTTTGTGCTGCTGAAAAATAGAAAGTCGCGAGCTGAAAACTCAAAACAAAACCAAAAAAAAGGATAACAAAAAATGGCTATTTGCCTACTGCCATTTGCTGCAGAGCGCCAAAAAGTATGCAACGTATACGGAAAGTGTTGCATGACGCCAAAGGGGCGGGACAAGTTCGTAACTCCTCGCCCACCCCCCCTCTTAAACAAAATGGAAAAACACTGCATCGGCCGGGACGGGGGTAGGGGGTTGGCCAAAAAGTGAAATCAAAAACTGCAACTGCGGAGCTGGGGCCAGAGTGGGCATCTCTACTTCAGTCCAAGTGAAAGGTAGCAAGAAAAAATGCAAGCCAAAGGCTGCAGTAAAAATGGCACAAAACAAGCAGCGCGCAACCAGCAAAACCAAAAGAAGCACAACGACGAATCAGTGGGCGCCCTCTATGGTCCACGGCCCAGGCGGATGCACATTGTTAGGCCCAGGCCATGGAATTGGATTGGATATTGCCCCGCCACGTTGCAGCAGTACCAAATCAACAGACGACTCGTCGTCGAGACGCCAAGCCGGGCGGCGGGTGTGTGTGTGTGTGCGGGAGTGTGGGCCAAATGCAATTCAGGCAGATGAAAAAATTCTACTCGCCGGGGGCAGGAGGTGGCTCACTTGAAGATGTGCCTGCCTGCCTGGCATTTCTGCATTTTGTATTTATTGCGGGGCCGGAGCTTGGTTGCATTTGCTAGTCCCGGCGACTTCGGCACGTACGGGGACAAAAAACGTGCAACGCGAAATATTAAGCTGGGCAATTTTTTGCCATGTCTGGCCCAAGGTTTGCGGACGGGAGCGGGCGGGGGACTTAATGCTATGGCATTTGTCTTGAAACTGAAACAACAGACGTTGCCATTGCCTTCAACGCAGACGCTGAAAAAATGCATAAAACGTTGCAACAAAAGTCAGTCAGCGCGCAATGGAGTGAGCTGCCACAAAGATGAAGTGGCAGTGCCGGACGGTGGCGGGGCTTGGACACGCAGCTGCAACGTTGATTTGATGAACATTTTCGTGAGGATGTCTAGCCGGGGAATATGCAAAAACTGCTCACTCAGACATTTGCCTTGAGGGATTTGGAGTCCAGCAATTGCAATTTTTCTTCATTGTAATTTGGGCGGAGGAAATTTTTGGGTAGGCGAGTGGTAAGGCCCACGTTGCACTGATTCCCCATTCACTTGGACGGGAGTGGACGACAGTTATGCCGCCACTCGCGCATACAAATTACGCGTGGGGGGCGAAAGTTGGTGCTGCACTCAAAAAAATTCACTTAAGAGGGGAAAATGAATAAGTTGAAAAAACTTTTCTTATAAGCTTACAAGTTTTTCCATTAATAACTTTTCGAAAAACTGGAGAAAACTTGGGCCTAAAAAACCCTTAACTACTTTCAGTTTCACACTGTATTGTGACAAATTTTCAGACACATCCCTTCCCTGCAAACATTATGTCGTGTTACCTATCTCCCTCGTCAATGCGAGAGTTTGGCGATAGCTTGAGGGGAGAGTTTGAAGTTAGTTTGGCGACTTACACAAACAAAATATAATAGGTATCGCATTTTCCAGGAAGAATCGCTTTCCTATCGCTAAGAAGAGGTTTTTTTTCTATCTCTCAGGAGTATCGCTTTCTTATCGCCCGGAAGTTATCGCATAGTGCCACATTTCTTCCCGTAGGGAGATGAGAATGCGATAATAATGCGATATTGCTAGAGTAAAGCGATACCTACTAGGCGATTCGCACTCTTATCTTCCGCTATAAAAAATGTTTGCTGGGTTGACATAAATTTCAGAATTTCCCACATAGACAAATGTAATCAACTTGACGTTTAAATTTTGGAAAATCTACTCACAAAGTCGAAAAATGGAAGGTCACTAATGAATGTCTCTTTTCAGTCTTCTATCGGATCAGCTCAAACCCTATTTTCAAAGTTTCACTTATCAAAATATATAGATTATTATTAAAATTTCCATTCGAAAACGATTCGAAACGGTTCACTTGTTTGGAAGGATATCAAATTGAATGGATATCCAATTTTGAAAAGTCTGCAAATGGGCGGAAACCTTTATAAGACTCTGGATATATTCGTACAAACGCTTTCATTTCGAGCTAAAACTGCTTGCCTTTATATGTGAAATGTAGCTAAAATGATGGCCTACTAGATTAGATGACAAAAGTTAAGAGATTTGAAATCAACTAATCGACTGTATACTATATATACCAACTATACATTCTAGCCGATGAAACCGACGTCCGGTTTTCTTTCTCTATAATCTAGTAGCCTGCAATGTACCAGTCACTTCACCTCTAAAGTTCTCTTATATTAGATCCAAATTCAATCACTTAAACGAAAATCTCTAGAGATCTAGAGCCGAACTGTCATCGGATTCCCATTACAAATGTGTATTACTTTTTTCAAATTGTAATACGGTTTGTTTGCAATCTGTTTACTATCCCTTTATAGAAAAGCAGCAGTTGTAGTTTATTACTTTTCCGTCAGGCGTAATGCATACACTGAAAAAAGATATCAATCCGAAACGGTATTGAAAACAGGGTAATCCTGGATATTCTTGATCCGATCCCGAACATCTATTAGGGCTACTTTAGTCTACGATATTTACTTATAACATTGTTATATCTATTAGCTAATTAGTCGAGCCGATGGGCATTTAAGCACGCATTGTTATCGATAAGTTCTAGCGATGGCCAATAAACCCAAGACAAGTCGAGCATCGAACGAGAGTGAAAGCGCGAGTTTTAAGCAGGGCTGCAAACCGGTTTTAAACCTAGCCGATTCGAGCCCGGAATTCCAACTTTCAGCTTACTGTGAGCCGAACCTTGAACCGAACCTCTTCAGGTATTAAAGCTAAACTTCCGGTTCAAGAAAAATGATAGACATGAACAAATTTTAACCACTGCCTAGCGACTTTTTCTGATGTCTGACAACCGGTGGGAAAGCAGAATGAAAAAAATCTATAAAAGTCTTATGAGCAATTTCTAAGATCTTCAGAGCTTGACATTACTTTGTGGACAGTTTTCATTTGTAGACATCGAAATGGAATTTGCCATGTGATGTGTTCTTCAAATCAACTTCGAACCAAATACGACACAATTCTCATACAATTTGTGTCGTTTTTAGATCGATTACTTGTATAGATCAAGGTATGAACCAAGGTTCGAACCAAAACTTTAGCCCAAAATCATTGAACCTCAAATTTCCAAACCCTACACATTAGCAAACTTTGGTTCGAACCAACGAATCGGAGCTCATAAAATGTTTCGGGTTTGCAGCCCTGGAGTTATTTGTAGCCCACAGATTCAAAGTGCCATCACAGCTTTGCCAATTAACGAATGTGAATCAATATGTGGTGCACTGATCAATTTTCGACGGAATTTCGATATTTCTTGCGCCTACTTTGACTGAAAAAAACCCTTAGTTAGTTTCATATCACGCTTTATTGTGACTAATTTTTAGACACATCCCTTTATATAAATTTCAGAATTTCTCACATAGAAAAATGTAATCAACTTGACGCTTAAATTTTGGAAAATCTACTCAATCTAAATCTGATTTGTGCTGTTATAGCAAAACTCTTTAACACAAAAGAAAGTAGAGCCAAAAGTGTTTGGTTTTCTGAAATCAGAAGCTCTCCGCCCATTGGATTAGCATCGCTTAAAAAGATGATAAGGCTTCTGCATCGAGAAAAATATTGTAGCACGACTAAGAATTTGAAGAGTTTTCTACTCTTAAAACAGACAATGAAGACAGCGATAATGAGTTCAATGAAAATGAAAATGTGCTACAAATTTTGGAAAAACTAAACCTATTTTAAGCTAACACATGATCAAAGTAAAAACGGAATTCCAAGGTCAAGCCGAAAGAGCGTAAAGAAACCGAGAGCTAAAAAAAATCTTTCTCAACAATGCAAACTGGGCTGGAAGGCAGAATTTATGGCATAAAGTCAAGAAATGCAGCCATAGAGTTGAAACTTGTTGAACTTTATCATTTGGAAAAAGTTTTAAGACTATGCGATCGCGCCTACCTCACCGCCCATATGGTCCCACGTGGCGGATGCGTAATATAATTAAATTTTTTCTTATTTTTAGTTAGTTTTTTCATATTTTCTATTACTGTTTTTTTTGGAGCTCACGTTTTGCAAGTTTATTTGTACAAAAATTCTTTAAAAAGTATCGTTTTTCTGGTTAAGTGATTTAGCATGCATTCTTTTTTAATCCTAGAAAGATATTAGATAGCAAAAGTCAATGCAAGATCAATCTATTAATTAAAATAACCAAATTAAACCAATAAAAAGCGGGGCTTGCTTGATGTTATCTTCATATGGGCTAAGAATAAATAGAAGATTGGCTTACATTAGCTCAATTTTGATTGTTTCCCTAGCAAAATATCATAAAAGATCATATTTTTAACATTAAAAGTACTTAGTATTTCTCCAAGTGTAGTGAACTTGCAAATTTTTGTCGTCCTCGAAGAGAAAAGTCCACAGTAAAAAGTGTCCAAAATGCATTTTGATGTACTAGAAAAAACATTGCAAAAAGTGTTGCCTACATTTTGGGGCGAAGTTTTTGGGATGGGCGTCTGAGTGTATAGGCAATTGTTTGTCTTTTGTTCCAACTGCCTCTAATCTGTACGGAGGCTGATTGTTTCGGAAGCATTCGGCTGGCAAATTTTCCATTATGCTCACTCAATCAAAATTTGGCACAAAACAAAAGTTTTGCCCACTCTCACTCAACGGTGTCTACGTATATAAATATGAATCTAGTTATGGCATAACTCTAGCTCCCCCACCCACCCACTCTATCACACTCTCTCTCTTTCTCTCTCTCTCTGTTGCACTACTGGGGATTTACTTAAGCCATATTTTTATCACTTTCATATGCCAGTTGCAAGTTATTCAATTATTTTAATGGAATATTCACGCTTTTGTTTGCAGATATTAAACAGAGCTAGGACCAAAGTTGGACAGTTGCCATTCCCATTCGCCTGGTGAGTATTAGTTGAAGCGTTTAATTGAAATGCAAATTCCAAAATACAAAAAAAAAAAGGAAAATAAGATATGGCGCAACTTCAGTTTTGCGGTTAGTCGCACCAACAGCCAAGTAAACATTATACAAAATGGAGGATGCACCGGAAATGCAATAGGCCAGCGCGTCATCATTAGAAGCAGCGATTGCAAAATTGTCCAATATTTACTTAGGCAATTTAGCATGCGGCAGGCGGGCAAATAATTACAAAAATCCAGAACAGAAAACAAATAACTAATAGAACTGCTGGCGCAATGGAAAATGGAAAAAGGAAACAAACAACGGTAAAGCGTAGGGTAAATAGTCGAGGCGGAACAGTAGCAAAAAAATGTATATATAGAGTTTTGCTGAAACAAAAGCAGTTTATAGACTTTAACAGCCTTTTCATTTGAAAACTGAATTGTGCATTATTTTGTTTAAGACTTGCATTTACCAATGAATCACTCTAGCGATATCACATTGCTATCGCAATCTTCTCTTCCTTAGGGTAGGAAGTGACACTTCTAAGGAATAAGAAAACGATCTTTCTGGGAGATAAGAAACAGTCTCTTCTGAGACTTCTTCTTCGGGGGGATAAGAACGATTTTTTACAAGAGTTAAGAAATCGATTCTCCCTGGAGCTAAGAAAAAGTCTTTGTTCTGAAGTATAAACAAATGTCTCTTCTGTGGGATTAGAAGGCGTTTTTTTCTGCGGATACGATACAAAGGTTTAGGAAAATAGACAGACTGACAGAAATGTACTCTTTTAGATAAGAGTCTGGCAATTTAAGAAAAAAGTTGGCTTGAAAGTTGAATTAAAGGTATGTCAAAGGTGCTTTTTAGTAACTGGCTTACCTTAAATCTGAGCTTCACTTTTTTTTGAGTGAAGGCAGCATTCGCCATCCAAAGTATTTGGGAGGTACATCCAGAAAAATGTTGGAAAAAATGTATTCATCTTCCTCCGCAATCCGCATGACGCTATGAATTTTCTCGCAGCGAGAATTGTTTCATAATTCTCAGAGCGGCCTCTGAGACTGTAGGGTGACCAGAAATCAGCCAAATGTCACTGAATCTGAAACGGTCACCCTGTGCTGGTCAGCTGTTGTTTGTTTACAAAACGAAGCGCGCTTAAGAAAATTTAATCATTTTCTGAATATGTAAACTGGTAGACTCTTTGATGAATGAAGACGCTCTGGGGAATGTCATGGTTGTTTTTATGGGGTCATTTTGGGTGGCGTTGAAGGAAAAGGAGCATTTATGGAGGGTGCAAATTGCACCGAAATGATTTTTGTTACTCAAATCCCATAAAATGAGTTGCGATTTGACCGCTTCGATTGGCGCCACATGTTCGTCCTCCGTAGAGTTCTAATAATGCCTTTTGTGTTGATTATGTTTGTTTTTGTTGATCCATTTTTTTTCTCGTAGGTACCTCTGACAATTACCAAACATATTTGATAATTTCTTTGACCCCCTGCGAAAATTTATCAGCTGATTGGCCAAAAATCGAGTTGGCAGGCCATGCTCGTTCTCAGAGCGCATTTGTCGTGTCTCCGTACCCGCTCTGAGAATGTGCTCTGTGAATTTTCTGCAGCGCATTCTCTGAGCTATGTAATTAGATGGGCTCCGTGAAAATTCTCAGCTTCTCCGTACCTAGCTATAAGGTAAAAAGTGGCGAGAGGAGCTAGGAAAGTATTTGAGAGAGGAAAGCTAGTACCTTTAAGACAAAATCGTTAAGCCCGCTCTTACGGACTCGTCTTTTAGGTAGAGGGTATGTCGGGAGCATTTTTGCACTCATGTTGTTTTGGAATTCCCAAGCAGTTATGGCATAGAGACCCTACAGACCGTTGGAATGACAGTTGACAGGCAGAGACTGTTGCTGATTTGTGATGTTGTGCCAACATAAGCTTAATGGACTGCCAAACGTTTTTGATCTGAGCTCTTGATTCAATACGATCTAAGTCTTGAAACTGATGGGGTCTTTGTAAATATTATGGAACGTACGTATCTTTATTCAAGAATGAGTACTCTTGGTTTTGAGTTGGCTAAGCTCTTGATTCAATCAATTTTTACTAAATTTGAGAACGTTTTGTACTTAACTTTAAGTATAGAAGCTGTTGAATCAAGAAAATTCATACTTGTATCAAGAATTCGCATACTTATCGAACTTCTGACCGTTAATCAACAAGCTAATCCTCAAAATAAATTCCCTTGATCGTCTGATTGATCTTAGCTACCCGTAAAGTTTTAAAGCTTTAAGTTGGCTAAAGTTAGAAATGTGCCACGCCCATGTAAGGCCTGCCAATCCATCTGCCAGGCAGGCTGGCAGGGATATCCCGAATGCATTTTCCCAAACGAAATTTTCAGGCTTTGAAATTGCAAAATGCAGAAATTTTTTGCCTCTCTATTTTCCTGATGGCTCTGGCTAAAAAATTTGCATTTTTGCTAGAGCCGGAGACCAAATGAATGCACATGCACGCACACAGATGCAGTGAAAAAATAGATAGATACACACAGACAAAGCGGGGGTCCGTGTATATGCAGGCGTCCAGGCTCTTTGCCTTTGTTGCATTTTTGCCTAGATTGCAATTTTTTGCAGCCCAATTGAAGCTACAAAAAGCCCGGACCCGTACCCAGACCCGAACCCATACCCAGCTCTAAAAATATTGTACATCACATGTGTGCGTGTGTGTGTGTGTGAGTGTCCTGAGTCCTATGCTCCATCATTCTGTACAGGCAATGCATTTGCCCGATCCCCAACCGAGCTGGGAACCTAAAATGCACTTTTTGGGTGAGCCTGCTGGCAGCAGAAGAAGTTGCGGAAAAAATTTTGAAATTGCATTTCAAATGTAGGGGCGGAGCAACATGGACGTAGGTTCTGGCCGCCCCAATCCCCCCCCCACCCAAAAAATCCTATTGAACAACGGATGCTGCTGCTGCCGCCACGATATATGGCCTGGACTACCCACCGACTCCGGCTGTGTGAGTGACATGCATGGCCAGCAGAGCATTGCTAGGAAACGCAACTCTTCCTTCCAGTCCAAATCCATTCCATTTTGTCAGTCGACCATTTTGATGCAAATGCATTTCAAAGTCATGTTTGGGAAATGCTCTCAACTCAAGATGGCTTCCATGGTGCGGGGTGGGGAGGGGGAGGGGAAGGAACCGAGGGATGAACGAAACACTTTTTGACAACATGGCATGTACATTTCTTGGCTCAGATTTGGCAAACGAAAAAGAAAATCTACGGACATTTTTGGGCATTTTGAATTGGTCCCAGTTGAGACTTTTGCGTGAAATTCACAAAGTATACAGTCGATCTATTACCATCAAAATCCTGCAGACACACACACGCACACACGGCTGCAAATTCATGGGACTTTGCAATGTTTGCTGATGCAGTTTTCAGAGAAATAAATGGTTTTGGGGCTGTGGTTCATATCACCGCTTTTCGGGCTTATCTTGAATTGTTAGAAGCAATTAGGGTTTGGTTATGGTTTGGTTGTATACTTTTTGATTATAGACTTTTGTAGCTTTCTCATATTATATCTGTAATCGTCTTAGAGTCAAGAGTAGGCCTTGACCATAGCTGTTAAATTGCAATTACCATTAGCCATTAGCTTATTCTAATCTATAATTGTATTGATTTTATAATCAAGCGGCATTGAAAATGTATGATTAGTTATGGTTTACGGTTATAAATAATAAAAATAATCAGGACTATTGGCTAAGCTAACTTCGTCTGTGCCGAAGTTTTAATACCCTTGCAAGTGCTCGCTTAAATATTTTCAAAAATATTTTTTTTCCCACAAAATTCGTATGGGAGCTATATGATATAGTCATCCGATATGGACAAAAATTTGTAGAATTATGTAAAAGCATGTAAAACAATCAAATACAAAATTGCAGCTTGCTACCATTAAAAACAAACAAGTTTTTCTAACTAAAACTGTTTTTCAGACTTATCTTTTGTTTGGCAGCTATACCATATAGTTGTCCGATTTTCATCAAACTTTTCGAAATTACAAGAAAGCCTATAAAACCTATGAAGACAAAGTTTGGACACGTTTCCATTGAAAAGAAAAAAGTTTTTCATACTAAAACTAGTTTTCCGACCGATTGTTCCTATGGGAGCTATGAGATATAGTCTTCCGATTTTGATAAAAATTTAAAGAGAAAGCTTATAAAATATATATATGCCAATTTTAAAGATTGAAAACAAAAAAGATTTTCTTACGAAGACTATTTTTCTAAACTTACTTTTCTATGGCAGCTATACTATATAGATGTCCGATTTCGACCAAACTTGGCACAATCATGGAGAAGCATAGAGTTTGCCGGCATTTGCATTAAAAACAAAAAAGTTTTTCTCTCTAGAACTAGTTTTTCGATCGTTCATTCCTATGACAGCTATATGCTATAGTTATCCGATCCGGTCGGTTACGACAAATGTGCAGCGTATTTGTACCAGAAGACTTCGTGCAAAGTTTGGTCGCGATAGCTTTAAAACTGACGGAGGAGATAGCATAAAAACAGACAGACGGACGGACCAAGCTCAATCAACTCAGCTCGTCACCCTGATCAAGAATATATATAGTTTATGGGGTCGAAAACGAATATTCCTATGCGTTGCAAACTTTTGTGCAAAATTATAATACCCTCTGCAAGGGTATAATAAGATTTTGTTCACCTAGAATAAAGCAGAACGAACACTCCACAAAAAATATATATTCGTTCTTGAATTTTCAAGAACTTCGGACCCGAAATCGAGTAGAATTCGTTCTCAGTATAGTATTTGTAGGCAAGGGAAGTGAGTTAAAGAAACAGAGAGGAGAGCAGGCACATTTGAGAGAATACAGCGTGGAACTCGCTCTTTCAGTTTGGGTTTTTATGGGAAGCTATTGATTTTCGCTTTCTATTCATGCTTTAGAATTCCCAACCAGTTTTGGCATTGCTGGACGGCTGTTCACCTAACAGTTGAAAGGCAAAGACTGTTTTGCTGCTTTAAGGTATTGTGTATTCCTCGAGTCGACTAAAACTTGCAATATGGTCAAAGCATTAATTTGCTATGAAAAAATTTAAACAAAATGGTAAAAATAACTGATTTTGTTGAATGATTAGATTTTGTGAAGCTCTTGATTGTGATCCAAGGTATGAAATTCTCTATTTTTTCTCTGAGTGTACTTTGATTGTAAGATAATCGGGCTTGTCTTAAGACCATTACAACTTAAAAATATAATTAAAATCATTTTAAGATAATTCAAAATGTACTTAAACAAATGTACTTACAGATCAAAATCAATAAACTCGGGATTGCAAGAATTGTAATTGAAATAGGATATTTGTACTTGAATCAAGTTATTTCGAACCTTCCGTAAATTAAGGAAAATTCTAATAAATCTATTGACACCGCTTGTATGTACTTACTTCAAGTACAAGGCTCTTGCTTTTCACACAGATCTTTGAGTTGGTAAACTAAAAGCATTACCATGACGAATTTTCTATCAAGGATCACATAACGAAGATTAGATTTACACGGTGAAGCAAACTTCATGAAGTTCTCTTAGTAGGCGGAATATTCAAGTCAAAGTGAATATGTTTTATAAAGGAAAGGTTTCTCATTTGGTTCTCTGACCTATTAAGAGAACTACATGAAGTTTGCTTCACCGTGTAAATCTAGTCTAATTTAAAGAAAAGCACATATAATCGAATCCACTAAGCAAAAAATGTATTCATTCTTGAACTTCTAGGAATTCGGCACTTATAGTCGAGCTTGATTCATATAATTAAGAGATTTTATGGCGGAGATTCTCAGATGAACTGAGAATGAAAACTATAAGCTCATGCATCAAAACATTCGGCACTAAAAGTTAATTCTTGAATCATTTTTACCCCTGCAAAGGGTATTATAACTTTGACATACTCATTTCCGACCCCACAAACTATATATATACTTGATCCAAGCTCCAAGCTCCGAGCTCAGACGATCGAGCTCAGTTTTGAAGCTTTCAAGCTGAAATTTTGCAGAGAGTCTTCTTTTTGCTCTACTAATACTAATATGTGGGAACCGACCGGATCGGATGACTATATCTCAAAGCTCCCATAGAAACAACCGGTCGGAAAACTAGTTTTAGTATGAAAAACTTTTTTCTTTTCAATGGAAACGTTTCCAAACTTTGTATTCATAGGTTTTCTATGCATTTTTATAATTTTGCCAAGTTTGATGAAAATCGGACAACTATATGGTATGGCTGCCATACAAAAGATAGTTCAGAAAAACAATCTTAGTTAGGAAAACTTTTTTTTTTTAATGGTAGCATTCTGTAATTTTGTAATTGTTTGTTTTACATGCTTTTACATAATTTTACAAGTTTTGGGCCAAATCGGTAGACTATATCATATAGCTCCCTTACGAACGATCGGTCGGAAAATGGGAAAAAGAGTATTTTTTTAAAATTTTCAAGCGAGCACTTGCAAGGGTATTAAAACTTTGGCACAGACGAAGTTAGCTTAGCTTTCTCCTCATTCTTATCTTTAGATAATGAACGAAATGTCACGAAATTCTCTACCTTTTTGCTGTGTTTCTTAGTACTTTTTTTTTATCAAAATACCTAAAATAAATGCGTCTTTTCAAAAATAGTTTGAAAAATGATAATGTTAATGATTTCTGCCAGCCTTTCCTTTATATAATATCAATCAGCAATTTGCCTCATAAAATTGGTACCACAACTGCAGTTCCTTTTGCTGTACAAGTCCATCAAATGAAATGTAAACTGACGTAAGCCAAATCCCTCAGCACGCCCTCTTCTCCTCACCTCCTTATCATCTTCAAATTGCAGAGCAAATTGCAAATATTCCTTGCTACATTCGTGGTAAGGAAAAAGTTTTCAATAAAATCCAAGCGAGCTTAGACCAAAGGACCCCTACCCTGGCCAATGGGCAACACCCACAGCAACCGCAGTCGTTACATGACCGGGGCGAACCAGCAGCAACAGCAGCAACAGCAACAGCGCAGCAGGGACTATCCAAACTGAGTTTGGGTTCAGTTGAGAAACTGCGGTAAAGTTGCTAACGTAATCATAGAAAACTTTGGCTGGGTGAGAGGGCGGGCGGCGAGCAGACAAAAGGCGACTTTTGTGCAGTTTCTAACATAAGAAGCTGGAGAACATTCGGCTGGTTGGTTGGTTGGGTGGGAGCCGTAGAGCTGTGACTGCTGGTCAGCTATTTTATATTCAAATAAAATGAAATTACATTGTTTTCAGCTGGCAAACAATTTGAATAGAATTTTAACTTTTTACTATTATTTTATTTCAATGCATACAAAGGCGGGCAGGCAGGCAGCCAGAAAGGCAGGCAGGCAGTCAGTCAGTCAGTACCCAGGACCACAAGATGCTAAAGGGTGGTGGGTTTAAGGCAGCTGCTGCTGCTGTGTGCAAATGGCTGACTTTGTTGGAATATTTCTTAATTAGAAAGATTTTGCCAAAAGGGGGTTGGTTCTGGCCCTTAACTCCACCCTTTAACTTGACTTCTTAAACGTCATTAATTTCGCTGGCCAAATTTATATAGCCTTGGGCCGTTCCTCACTGATCACCTCTCTAATTTGGCGACCTTTTTTTGACACTTTTGGGTTGGCACGTGATGAGGTCGGGTCTTAGCATAATTTATTGCCCAAATGAAATGGAAATTTTTGGCAATTTTGTTGTCGTTTTTTAGTTTTATGTAATTGTTCCGGTCAATTAATTGTGGAAATTGTTAATGGAGAACCTTTTGGCAGCTGAAAAGTATTAATTTAGAGCTTTAACTCTGCTCTTTACTCAGTTAACCTAAGTGATGGCAAGAATTTGTGAAGTGCATTCGTTCTTGTTGAATCAAAATCAACCCTTTTGGTATTCTAAAACACGCCCAGCTTACCTTAGCCATAAGCTGGCCTCTCCCTTCAGCTCTTTAGCTGCTACTGTCCCTTACAGGCAACGTGCCGCAACGTACGCAAATTGCACTCCAAACATTTTACGTTTAATGGACGAGAAGGCATCCACATCGTCCATATTATTATGCAAGAGACAGAGTCATAGACACACGCATTCTCACACCCGCAGGCACACACACGCACACAACTGTATAAAAGGAAGTGCACGTCCTTTTGCTCCTGCTCAAAAGTGACCAAGTGGGATTGGGTTTGGTATGGGGTTGCAGCCTGGGCAGGAAGTATGAAGTCATTTGAATTTGAATTCAAAATTTTCTAATAACATTTCAGCTGAAACAATCTAATAACACACACACACACAGACCAACCACAGCAGTGTCCAAAAAAGGAACAAAAACGAAAGGAGCCACCCACAAGCCCCCAAAAGCAAAAGTGTTCCCCCCACCTGCCCTGTCCCTGTATTCTTCCACGTTGTCATCGTCAGAGTCGACGCAGTACCCCAACCCCGGCTCGTATCTTGGCAATAAAATAATGACTCAACTGAACTGAAAACTAGAAATGTGAATTGTAAATGGCGCACACTCCAACAAGGACATACTTCTGGGTGGTTTGTTCCTCTACCGCCTTTTGTCTGCGTTTTAAATTGTGCAATTTTATATTCGTAAGTTTCTATGTGGCCACTGGACAGGCTACCCCACAAGTCCCCCCGCTCCCCCTTAGGTTTATAATTGCTACTGCATGCCAGGGACTGGCCTTGTCCCTGTCTTTATGGCAGCCCAACCCCAAAAATGTTCAAAGAGACATACAGACAGAGAGAGGGTTTGTTGCGTAAGTTTCGCTAACGCTTTAGTTTTAACTGCGACAGTAGCCCACAGAACAGGGAGACGTTATGGAAAGCTGTGTCTTTAGAATTTCTCGAAAGGATTATTAGGGATTCTACATTGATACAAATAGTGAGTAGTTTCTTTTTATACCCGTTACTCGTAGAGTAAAAAGGGTATACTAAAGTCGTGCAAATGTATGTAACAGGCAGAAGGAAGCATCTCCGATATCATAAGGTATATATATTCTTCATCAGCAGTCCGTCCGTCCGTCTGTCTGTATGAACACCTAGATCTCAGAGACTAGAAGAGCTAGAGCAACCAAATTTTAGATGTAAACTAGTATTGTCTGCAGGATGATCAGGATTGTTTCAAATTTTGGCCGCGCCCCCTCTATAAAAAATTTTGAATATCTCCTACAATTTGTGCATTTGGCCAATATGTACAGTCTCACAAATTTTCATAAAGATCGGATAATTAGGCAGAGTTAAAAAAACGTTGCATACTTATCTGAGCCGCATGAGGTTATTAAACACTAATTGCCTTGAGTAACGGGTATTTCGAAGTCGGGCAGGGCCGACTTTAACTTACGCTCTCGTTTTATTTTAAATAATTGCTTAAAAGTCTTAGGTGTTAACTTTTCTAGATCGGAAATTGATTTCCCAGCTTCAAAGTTCAAGTAGTTAGCTTTTCGCATTCGTCCTTCAAAAGTTTATTCTTCACTAAAACACAGCGTTCAACTTGCGCTCTTAGTTTTGTTTATTATGGAAGAGGGGTGTGTGAGGAATCTTTCGACCACAATCGAGCGCAATCGATTTTTGCACTCATATTGCTTTGGAATTCCCAACCAGCTATGGCACTGCTGGCATGGAGCGACGACTGTTTGACTGTCAGTTTACAGGCAGAGACTGATGCTACTTTAAGGTGTAATGTATTCCTCGAGTCGGCTAAAACTTGTAACATGGTTTAACAATTGGTTTGCCATGAAATAAACTTAAACAATATGGGAAAAAACAGCTGATTTTGAATTGTTGTATGATTGGAATCTGTGAAGCTCTTGATTTAAGAGTAAACGGTCTTGTTATTCTAGAATAAGCCATCTTAAATTTGAGTATGTTTAGCTAGCAAGGTTTAAGAACTATGCTGATTGATTTAAGAATGATTCGTACTTGGCTCAAGTTTTAAAGCTCTTGGATTAAGAAAAACGGCAACAAAAATTCATACTTGGATTAAGGATTTCACTCTTGAATCAAGATTTTTCATTCTTATAGAACTTCTGACATTGAACATTCTTGATCCAAGCCTGAAATCATGTATTTCTTCTCTGAGTGTATGACCAAAAAGATCTCAGATGTGGTTCGAGATAGGGATAGATATAGAGGGGACAAACGCTTCTTATACTTTTGTTTATTTTCAATTTTTGCCAAGCCTTCTTCCACCTCCGCGTTTTGGAAAAAAGCCGTAAATGAAAGTTCACTGCAACATTCAAACTCATACATACAGAAGACAAAATAAACCACCTGAAATCATAGGTTAAGACTATGAAGTCTTTCTACATGACCACTTTTGTGAAATCCAGACGTTTTGATGACAAATACTGATGCATTTTTGTCCACTGAATTCAAAATTAATCTGGGTTTGGCGCCATCAGCTCTTATTTTCAAGTTAAGTTATCTTCAAGTCAAGTTATCTGAATATATGAGAACACAGAACATATATCAATGCAACCTTTAAACCCTAAGTGAGCTACAACCCGAAAGGGTCCACATTGGGCTTTGAAAAACATTTTATTTTAGTTTTTCGAAATATTTTCTTTAAATATAATCGTAATGTACAAGCCAGAGCGAATTTGAATTAAAACCATATCTTTATATCGCCTCCAGACTCTTCTAGTTTTACATATTTTGTTGCTTTTATATCAGATGGATGGACAAATATTCAACCTAATAGTCCCAACAAAAAATGTTCTAGCAGGACAACAAGATTAATACAGAAAATGTTTATAGGAATTATTAAAAGCTTACGTGATCTCACATGGACCTTACATTAATAGTCCAGCAATAATACAATAATAACATACAAGCTGTACTAGACTCAAACAATTTCCAAGAAATCCTTTTGTACTTAATATTAAACAATCTCACAAGAAACCGGCTTGAAGGATTGATTCAAGGCTATGTTAAAACTGCTGAAGATCTCTTAATATTGATGTTGCACAAGCTTGAAAATGATGTTTTAGATATAAAAATCATTAAAGGTAGGAAAATTCGCTCTTCAAACTGAATCTATATACTGTATAGATACTGTAACTTCAATCTGCCTCTGTGTAATCTTTGTACCTGTGGAAACGTGGTTTGTTTGATCATACAACTATTTCAACAGATACTTTAAGACCGTTTCTAAAATCTTTACTAGCTAACTAAAGGTGAAATCGTTTGCCGGAACACTTGCTCTTAGCTAGTCCCTTTCTTTATGTGACTTGACATGTGCAACTGCAGGCTACAACAAAATATAAAAAAAAAAGAAAGAAACCTCCAGTCCCAGCTACGACCACTATCTCTATTATACATGCATGAGCTTGACTGGACTTTGGGCAGCCAGGCAGGCAGGTGGTGGAAGGGGCTCTGCTCTGCTCCTAGCAAGTTCTTCTTGTCAGTAAAATGGATATGCTGTCATATGCACTTATTGTGAACACTTGGCATAAGTTTTGTACTCCACTTTAAGTGCAGAGCGTAGAAACATTAAGTCTGAGGACGGAAAGAACACAAAGGACCCCTTTTTTAAGCAAATTAATGAATGCGTGGAAGTGCAAATTTGTTTGTGAAAAGGCTGTAAAAATATAAAAGATGAGTGAGGAAAAGCGACATTTACAATAAATGGCTACAAATAGCAAGGGGGATGGGTTCTTTGGGCTGGGGGGGAGTAAATTGCTTGTGAAATGAAAGCAGCGTCTAAATTAACTTTTGTTTGCCTTTCACAAAACGTTGATGGCGGCTGGATGGGTCTGACAGAGGTGGGAAGGGCATATAATTATGTGGCGCTGTCTTATTTTAATAATTTTGAACCAAAAGGCAAAGGAATCTACAAAAAAAAATGTGAAAATAAGGGAGAGTCCTTCTAATAAATATGCAAATGGCGCATTTAAATGGTGAACGTGGTGGTGGAGGAGTAGGTTTAACCCTCAGGCAGTGTTCGCTTTTTAATGTCATTTCTTAATAGCTTCGAATATGTAAAATCAGAGGGATTCCACTGCACAGAAGATGTCGTCCGCCAGATAACGCACACAAGCGCCACAGTAAGCCGCCTCGGCCAAAGTTGGACACGCCGCTGGGGAGCTGGGGAGCCTGGGCAGGCAGGTCCTGCACGTAGTCATTAAAATACACATAAAATGTACACACTGGCCAGTTGCCTAAAAAAAGGTGCAAATCCTTGAGATCCTTGTCTGCCGCCCCACCAGCCCTCAGCTCATTTGAGGGACGCGTGTGCTGCCATGTTGGCCCTCTGTAAATATGAAAATAAATAAATCCTAAGCGTAAGCCAAAGTTTTGATGTATGCCCCAAAGCAGTTAAAATGTGGCCCCCACCAAAATCCTAGGAGTGAGCCACACCGCCGGGTGTGTGTGTGTGTGTGTGTGCAGTGGGAGGTCAGTCAAAGTTATTTTAGGGCCACATTTTAAGCTCTTCGCCAACGTGTTCTGCGCATCCTGCTCCCTGGCTACGTGCTAAAGCTTCGCCTTATCTCTATAACGTGGTGGTTGAGCTCCTCCAGTCGACTCCCCCCAAGTGGGCGGTTGGTGGAGAGAGCTGGGGTTTGGTTTTTAATATTTTAGGTGCTTTAAAAGTTATGCAACACGATGGATGGTCAACGTAGCTAGGACCCGGTCTGTGTGTGTGGAGCATTATTTATCAGCAAACAGGAAATTAACAAGCAAGAACTTAAGAACCACCTTGGCACGACTTCTGGTATACCCCTCAACGGCAGTTGGTTAAACTTATCTAATTAGTTTTAAGTTTTTAGTTCATTTTAAACATATTTGGTCCACTCCCTGAACTATACCACTTTCATCTCCAAGATCAACAGAACTAGAGCATTTTCTTTGATCAATTTTAAATTAAAGAATTGAAGAAGTCACACGATAAGGTAACACCCTGCCTTAAACCTCTTCGGCTGCCTTTCAAAGGCATTCGTGTTGCTGCTTTCATTAGTGGACTGTTTTGACTGTGGTGGGTACTAAAACCGATGTACAAAGCTTTTATACCCTTTGGAGTGTATGCCGCTCACGTTAGCCAGCAGCTTAGCCAAAAGCAAAGACTTATACATATTATAGATGTCGCATGTAAACCACAAAACGATTATAACTGGTAGCTAACATTGGTTTCTAGCTACTAATTTCTGATTTGATCCTCATGCATCATCTATGATATCTATAAATCTTTGCCACGAAGAGATGTGAGTCGATTTGAGAGGCAGTAAGCTGGGATACCTCTGGTTTTGCCATATTCAACCAATCAGTAGGCTTACCTCACTTCATTGAGCAAAACATGAAGATCTACAGATCAAAATAAAATAAGATCTCGTAGAACCAAAAGAATTTGTATCAATGTCAATTTGATACGCGTTGTCTCAAAGTGAAACTGACAATAGTATCATTTTTTTGTTTTATAATGATACAATACAGTAGGATATTGATATATTAGGTGCCAATTTGACTCTAAGCTTATTAAATTGATACGCTAAAGTATAACAACGAAACTCACACATTTTCGATTTTGAGTTTGAAAACATGCGACCAAGGGCGAACGATTGTTTTTCAACCTGATACAAGTTTGTTTCAATTTGTTTCAATTTGATATCTTCAAAATATCAGTAATACTTTCGAAAGTATCAATTTGATACTAGGATTATTAAAGAGAATTGAATACTCAATAGTTTCAAATTGATGACTAAATAGTGTCATTTTGATGATTACTTTTTTGGGTGTAGATTTATTGAATGTGTAATCCAATTTCATAGAATATTGCTCTGTGCATTGTCTATTTTTATGCCCTACTAACCACACTGTTAGGCCAAAACCTAGATTATAGAGACGAAACGTTGTCTAAAGTCGACAGAGACGATTAAAATTCAGGCCAAGATTATATTCTCCACTTATATCTAATTCAACAATCTTTGACTAAGATCGTTTATACTCAATTCTAAGATGATTCGATCACATTTTAATACTCTGTACGTAAGGTATACAGAGTCAGGGGTAGGGTTGTCAATATTTTTTTGATATATCGAATATCGATCATTTTGTTTGCCATAAGGGTTATTCCGGTATAATATATTTTGTGTCATTAAATCGATATATCGATATTGTAGCGCCGATAAATCGATATTTAAGAAACGATAAATATCGATTATTTTGTTTAACCATAAGGGCTTTTCCGATATAATATATATTGTGCCGATAAATCGATATATCGATATTTCTGCGCCGATAATTCGATATATTAATATTTTAAAAACGATATATCAAATAAATATTAACAATATCAAATTGAAAGTGGACAATGAAACGTATTCTGGCCTAGCAACCGCAGTGGAGGGCTTTAGGGCAACTCATTTCGTGGAAATCGTTGTCAAAGCACTATTGATAAGGGGCAAGAATCACTTTACCAGCATTAATCGAATACCAAAAATCGATGTATTTTGTTAGATTGTGCTGGCGAATGATTCTTAATGTTAATAATGCTATGCTATGCTAAAAATGTGCTAGATGTGAAACCATCAAAGAAATACCCAGTGGCGCAAATGCTCATTATTACGTCCATTATTAATGCATTACCACTCGCCTGCATGCATTCAAAAACCCAATACAACTTGCCTTACTTTCTTAAGAAATGGCCAAATTTTCCGCACGGTACATGAGTTTATTGAATTTTGTAATGCAGAAAGTAATGACGTGCCGAAGTTTCTTTCGGGTCCCCATTACACATGCGTATTCTTTTACCATATTGTAATGCAGAAATTCTCGAGCCATTAAAAATGCGCTGAAAAAAAATCTCATAGGTAATTCATTACATTGTGGCTCGTACGTAATGCATTATTTCGACCGACCACATTCAGCCCAGCGCCACTGGGTAGTCTGTTTTATTGGATTGATTGTGATTTGTTATCGATAGCTTACAGCTGTCGACAATAAGCAGGCAAGTAATTTTGTGAAGAATAAAACAAAACGAGTATGGAGGGTAGAGGGCATATTAAAGTGGTTCAGATGTTTGTAATGCATAGAAGGAAGCACCTCCGTAGTATTCTTGATCAGCATGACGAGCTGAGTAGATCGCTAAGTCTCTCCGTTTCTATGCGATTTCCTGCCTCATCTTTACCATAACCATCTTTACGTAACTTTGCAAGAAGTCTTGTAGTACAAATACGCTGCACAAGTATGGAAACCGGCCGGTTCGGATGACTATGGCATATAGCAGCCATAGGAATGATCGGTCGAAAAACTTGTTTTAGTGAGAAAATCGTTTTGTTTTCAAAGAAAACGCCTCCAAACTTTATATTTCTTAGTTTGCTATGCTTTCCCATGATTCCACTAAGTTTAGTTGAAATCGGACATCTATATAGTATAGCTGTCATAGAAAAGTAGAGTCTGAAAAGAAGTCTTGGTGAGAAAAACCTTTTTGTTTTCAACGGAAATGCCCTGAAAATTGGCAATTATTTATTTGGTGTGCTTTTACGTGATTCTTAAAAGTTTTGTCAAAATCGGATGACTATAGCATATAGCTGCAGTACGAATAATCGGTCGAAAAGGAAGTTCTACTGAGAAAAACTTTTTTGTTTTAAATGGAATCAACTGCAAAGGTCCGGAAAGCAGGTATACAAACTTCGGCCGAGCCGACCTTTATTTTTAAGAAGTGAATTGACATGGGGCATGTTTTCGCAATAAACTCAAGGAAATTTGTGCAAATCTCTGAGTGCTTCGCTGGTTGCTGCGAAGAAGAAAAGAGCTGGAAGCTGCATCTTCAAAAAGAAGCTGTAGAATTGTTCTTAGAAATGACAAAACTACATTAAGAAATGGACAAATTTGAGAATCATTTCAGAATATCCCAAACATCACTTGAATTCGATTTCATAATCGTTGTTACAGAGTATATTATAGTCATACTTGACCGACTTTCTAACACGTTTCAATCTCATTTTAAGGTATTTCAATCTGCTTTTACTAGATTGCCAGATTGCTTCTAAATATGACTAAAATCGTTCTTAAATTGAGTTTTATAAACGAAGAATGGAGGAATGGTCAATCTTTAAGCATGTATTTTATGGTTTTTGATTCCAATTGGAATAAACTCCATGCAAATGCGACATAAACCCAATATACCAAACCATATCTACCCTGCAGAATATTAAAAGACACTTTTTGCTTATCTTGGTGCTTAGGATAGAGTTTGTTGTTGTCACAAAAGCGATTTTAATTAATTAGACCGGCGACTCGGGCTGGACAAGTGCTTAGGGTTAGCTCAACCCAATCCGAACCAAACCCCATCCCCATCCCCACCCATTCCCAGGCCCCGACGCTTCGGTGCTCTGTGGTCATTTGCTGCAAACTTTTTACATGTGTTGTGTGCTGAGGTCCCTTATCAAATCCACCGCAGCGCCAAAGTTAAAAACTATTAACTAAAAATTTCTATTAAAAACTTTTTCGCCCGCCGACGCCGCCCCGCCTCCACCCCCCTTGACCAAAACAACAACAGCAACTGCAACAAGAGCAACAAATGCAAAACTTTGCCCACAAGCAAGTTTAATTTGTTGTAAACTTTTGTATTCAAAGGAAAACAAGCAAGGCACAAATGTCCTAGTCTATTCTGGGTCGCCGTCTCCTGTGGCTTTTATGTTTTTAGACTTGTTGTAAGGACAGAAACAAAGTGTACAAGTTTTTCATTTATAAATATTTGTTGTTTTCATTTCATCTCTTTGCAGATTTCCCCAAGGATGCAGCCGCCGCACCAGATTGCATTTAGTTTGTGCTTAAATAGATGCCAACTAATCCATATTTAGACAATAAGAAAATGCTGTAGTAAATAAATAATTTCTAATTGTATTTGTTGTAGATGCGATTTGGCTTTTTGTAGTTGTTCTCGCCAGAGAAATGCTTTTAATTAATGTCGAAACTTTGAATAAAAATGCTTTGAATTTGTTGGCCATAATTTTGTTTTGTGCTTTTTAAACTATTTTTCTTTTGAACAAATGAAACAAGAAAGCAAGTGAAGTCGTTTCGATAAAGGATGCAGCCAAAAGAGATGTCCTAAAAGGTTGGTTTTTCATTGTTATTCAAATCATAATCATAAGCTTAGAGTGGCGCCATCTGTGGGTAGTGGCTGATAACACGAAACAACCCCTGCTGGGTGATGAAGGGATGCCTAGTGGCAGGCTTTCTAACATTTCAAATCGGAAAGCTTTTGTAAGAGAGCTTTGAACGCTTTCAACGCGGACAAGTGGTGTATGCAAATTAGAATCTGATTAGATGGTTTAGAAAGGGTTGGATGTGCTGGAGTATAAAATGTGTTCAACTTAGGTAGGTAGCCACGAAACTAAAGAAAACGTATGGATAATAAATGAAATGAAAGATTTAGAAGACCATTTGAAGTATGCAGCAAACAGTTAGGGGTTAAACTATTCCAGAACACACGGGTCAAAAGATTGGAAACAGGTTTGATAAGGGGTTTACTCAAAGCTTTAGAACAACAAGATCAAAGTGAAATTTCAATGTGGACCTTCGATTTTACAATTGTGTGCTGTGCGTGTGCAGAGTCTGCCGAAAAAATGTTGCACACAAACAGCACACTTATGTCAAATTGGGGCACACATTGCAAAATGTCCTTCAATTTCCCTTACATTCACTTGTCTATGCTGTGCGTGTGGATTGTCTGCCGTACAAAATTTGCACAAAAACAGCACACTAGTCTTAAACCAGCACACTAGTCCTAAAACGTTAATAAAATATTTCACAAGCTAATTCAAACATATTCCAAAAAAAGTCAGACAAAAATGTTTGAGGTCTACAAACAAAATCAAAAAGATTCTAATTGAAGTAAATATGCTTGTAAAGCGATTCCAAAATATCGCCAAATCGAAATGAAAACATTGTTTAATTCAAAAAAGAGAGGGACTACCATACTTCTGGCAACGTACACAGAGAAAAAAAAACTAGGTAAAATTAAACTTAATAACATTGAATTGATCAATCTCCGATTGTAAAGTTTTATATCAGAGTCAGTGAAATGATATGTAAACCACATTTTTTTTGGCAATATGTGCCAAATATTGTGAATCATTGCAGTAATCAAGCATTTTGAGCAGCTAAAAAGTAAAAGAGTAATCTTACACCCAGACCTAAGATTACATGTAAATGAAAATAGAAAAGCCGAGGTAGAATCTTATATGATGATCAAATCCAGAAAAGCTAATTATTAAAATTCCCTTAATCATTACACTGAGAAAAATAAAATCAATCAATAACCTAGACTTAAAAAAATCTCTTTTTTGAAAATATTGCAAACTTAAAGAAAAAGATTTTAAAAATCTTGAAATGAGACTGAAAATCACAAATTGTAGATTTATCAAATCTCTACTTTCTTATCAACACACCCAGAGTTCTCTGTGAAGCTTCAGCTAAAAAATTGTTTGCTACGTATACGCCGGAAATATAAAACAACAACAAAATGGAAAAAAAAATTAAAACAAAATAAAAATATTCATATTATAGCGGGCTCATTTTCCAAAAGAATCGGATTGAGCATTTTTGTAACCGTTTCGTTTAGAATGATCGTTTTAGAATGATTTTTATCTCAGTGTATGTACCTGAAATCTGCAGGCTTAAGTAAATATGCTTATCAGACATGCTCCGGTTTTTACTTATTTTTGGCGAATTGCGATTTTTGTAGATTCGTACGATTTCAATTTTGTTATCGACTTTGTTCCATTCCCAACGTGTTTCGTGTCATTTCATATCACAAAGACATCTGAAGAGCGCCACTAATTATGCAATCGATAGTCATGTATCAATATATACCATGGCCAAATTGCAAATTTTTGTTATTGTGAGCTGAATAGTTCCGTGGGCTGTCTATGTGTGGATCAACCTATATTTATACCCTTGCAAAGGGTATTATAATTTTGCCCAGAAGTTTGCAACGCATAGAAAGATTCATTTCCGACCCCATAAACTATATATATTCTTGATCAGGGTGACGAGCTGAGTCGATTGAGCTTCGTCCGTCCGCCTGTCCGTCTGTCTGTCTGTTTCTACGCAAACTATCGAGCTGAAATTTTGCACAGAGTCTTCTTTTTGCTGCACACTACTAATATGTCGGAACCGACCGGTTGGGATAACTATATCTCATAGCTGCCATAGGAACAATCGGTCGGAAAACTACTTTATTGTGAAACACTTTTTTCTTTTCAATGGAAACGTCTCCAAACTTTGTATTCCTATGTTTTCTATGCATTTTTATAATTCTGCCAAGTTTGATGAAAATCGGACAACTATATGGTATAGCTGCCATACAAAGATAGGTCTGAAAAACAGTCTTAGTTAGGAAAACTTTTTTGTTTTTAATGGTGGCATCCTGCAATTTTGAATTTGCTTGATCAACATGCTTTCACATAAATTTTAAAACTTTTGGCCAAATCGGATGACTATATCATATAGCTCTCACACGAACGATCGGTCGGAAATGGGTATTTTTTGAAAATATTTAAGCGAGCACTTGCAAGGGCATAAAAACTTCGTCACAATCAAAGTTAGCTTAGCTTTCTCGTTGTAATTTACTTTTCATATTCCGGACAGATGTCGCCGGCTTAAAAAGGGCAAAACTTTATGATTTCCGAATGTCGGAGCACCAACTTTTACGATTTGCTGATCAAAAATGGCAGCATGGCTGTGTGTGACTGTATGACCTTTATGATAATTGAATTGACCAGTCTTAAACGGCTCTAGGGGTATAATCATGTCAAGTTTTTAAGCCATAACGAATCAGGAAAAGCAGGAATATCATAGCTAAGTGTGAGTTTGAAGGTGACTATCACCCATCCAGCCAGAGATTTGGTGGAGCTTTGGCTAGAGGAGTTCAGAAATGGCTATGTTGTATATTCTTTGGGTTGCCGAAACTTTTTAGTACCAGAAACGTGGGTTTCGGATAGAAAATCTTTAAGTACTGTCTTAAGAAAACCCGACTATTGACTTAAAACTGCCCATATTAAGATTGCGGCTTTATTTGTGTTTTCATTTGATTAAGCAGATATTTTCTCAAGAAGCATTGGCAAATAAAATAAACAGCAATCCATCCAAGTTGAAAAGAATCATCGGCACTGACAGTAAAGGGTCTCAGCATTGAGTTAATGCAGCTTTTGAAAGCTCTCTGCTGCCTGTGGCAACTGTTCTGCCCACAAGGCCTACCCCTGGACTGTGTATAAAACACTTGTGGTTTCTTTATATTCCGGCAACTTTAATAAAATATATGCAATATTTTCGTATAATTTCCGCCACCTTCATTTGTCGCCATTCAACAAATTTTGGAATATTTTTTCAACTGCCACAAAAAGTACAAAAAAAAAAACCATACCAGCCCAGCACCCAGCTATAGCGAAGCAACCCCCAAAACAAAATGGTAGACCAGAATATTTGAACCTTATCAACAGCTCGGCCAGGTCGTTAGGCTTGCATTCAGATTTCACTTGCAGACGAACCGGGGGGCAGGGTGGTCAGGTGAAGTAAAAGAAATCCCCACGGTGGTTGGGTGTGGGCAGGGTAACCGTTCGGCCGTTTTCAAAGGCAATCAGTCGCACCCCAAGAGTCCTTGATGGTTTTAATTTTTGTGACTCGCCGGCAAGGGAAGGACTAAACAAAATAAAATGAAATGACAGAGACACAGAAGAGCCATGATTTGTTACAGATTTCCTTGCAGCTCAATTGCTGGCAAATGGAAAACAAAGAAAATAGGCCTCCAACAATGGAAAAGTGCACCTGAAGCAGCAAACAATATTAATGGATATGTGCAATAAAGACGACAGCTGGCAGACACACACACAAAAACACAAACAAAAGCCATGACAATCGCCGTGACATTAAGTCGAGCAGAATAAAATATGTGCACCCAAAGACCGCTGGGTAGGAGGTGAAGGGTTACGAAAATTTGTAGCCAAATGTATGCGAGAACAAAGGCAAAAGTTCATGACAGCTGGAAAAAAAAATCCAAAAAATAAAACAATAGAAAACTTTTTGGCTTCCAACAAAAGGAAAAGGAAACAACAAGGTGGAAGGATGGCGGCCATTGTGGAAAAATGTCTAACAAACAGCCCCTTCAACTTGGCCAAGCCCAGGGGGTTGTTTGCAGGGGTTGGCAGCATTTGCCATTGCATACTTTTAGGCTTGCGCCTTAAATATTCTAATATAGAAAGCCCTTTCGGATGGCAGTCCCTGCTGCCTAGCTTTTGGAATGAATTTTAATTTCTTGTCTGCGGTGCCCTGGCCTCATGCCCACCCTCCCCCACCAAGCACACACACACACGCAGCCAAAAACAAGCAGGAAGAAAGCAAAATCAAGTTGAATTAATTTCGAAAATCATGGCCGCTGCCAAGGGTGCGACCGCCATGTTGGGTGTGGGAGTCGAGGAGTTGGAGCCACTGCCACTGCCACTGCCATTGACAGCAAAAGAACATAATGGGAATGCTGGGTTACGTGTAGCATAATCTGCTTGCAGACATTTCATGCGTGTCTCGAGCTCGACTGTCCTTGGCCAGCGCCTCCTCCTCGTCGTCATCATCATCATCATCGTCATCAACATCAGCTTCAGCAGCAGCAACCGCAATGGGGCGAGGACTCACTCATGTCACGTAGACGAAAGTAAATCCACTTTCACCCTTGTTTTGCTCTGCTTTTGGTGAATGGTTTGGTTTCGTTTGGTTTGGTTTGACTTGCTGTTTTTTTTTCGCCTTGGCAAAATGGCTGTTCCTGCCGCTATAATTTGCTTGGCCTTTCACTTTCGCTGTATATTGTTTTCCTCTAAGCCCGGCTAATTCATTATTGTTTTGTTTTCCAACTCCTCTTACATAATTAATGCGCCGGAAGCTTTTTACAATTTATAAAAATTGCATTTTGCCTCATTAATTTTACTTGTTGTTGCTGTTGTTGTTGCTTTGAAGCTTGAAACGCTGATATATGGCCAGGGTCAGACACCAACTGATATATGACTGAAAATGGAAGCCACGCTTCGCATATTAATTATCCTGGCTGCTTTTTCGCCTGGCTAGAAACTGTAATTGCCTTCTTAGCCCATTACGCTTATCGACATTAACAAATAGTCCAAAGATAATGCAAAATACTGAAAACAGACAGCACATTTCATTTGCAGAAATACACAAATCACCTTGGCTAAATGTCAGCCTGGGGAGCTGAGTGAAGGATGCCCCTCTTAAGTGGAAATTCTCAATGGAACGTTTGAAAAATTGATTCAGAAAAGCATTTGCTATGAGATCATGTATTAATTTGACACCAGAAGTTCCAAGCAAACCGTTCAAAATGCTTTAGTTAGAAACTGGCAACAGCATCGAAACTAGATCAGCGACCGTTAACCGTTTTAATTTGAGTGCAGCTATCGAAAATAATGCTGCTTGGAATCAGTTTTGAATTGTAAAAGTATGCAACTTCATAAATTCAATCTTTACCTCAAATTAAGTTCAGCTTATACACACACTTTAAACACACTTGAGTTCACGAGTTCATTCAAAGGATATGGAAAATGATGATCATTTGAATAATTTTGCAGCTCCGCTTTATGATTAAACGGATATTTAAGACATATCCTTTCCAAATTGATCTTTTTTGAATCTTTTTTCTGTGCAGACTGACAGACTGAAAATTTCGTCAACAGTTCAAACAAGCATTTGTTTTAGAGCTGTCACTATTTTCCAAAATCGTTTTAAAATCATGTGGATATCTTACCTTGCAGAACATTTTTGGAAGAATTCCCTAAAGTAGCCTCAAAAACGTATAAAATATTAGAACCGATCGATCCCTTGGCATATAATCATGATCCGATTCAATAAAACGAGACATAACCTTGAAGACTTCTTTGAAATTCATCAAGGGAGAGGATACAACTAAACATAACAGCAAATATCAATGAGGCAATGTTAAAATGTTATTCTAATACAGAATATATTATATTTATATCAAGTATATATCATGCTTATAAACTCTTGAAAAATGTTTCTTTTTCAGTGATTCTTTTTTATTAACTCTTGTTTAGTGCCTATTGTACAGTGTCTCCTGTTCATGGACTGCTTTTAGTGACTCTACTTCAGTGACTCTTGTAAAGTGACTATCTGTAATTCTAGTTCAGTGACTCTTGCTCGCCAACTTATGCACAGTGTCTCTTCTACGCTGATTATAGCTTAGTGTCTTTTGTACAGTGAACCTTGCTCGGGGTCTCTTTTTAAGTGACTCTTGTTCTTCTCCGGTGACTCTTATTTATTTGCCTTTTTCACCATTTTGTTAAAACAGATAACTCAGTAGTGGTTAGGTTAGGAAAGATGGAGTTCGTCTGACACTTCATTCACGTCAAAGATGCGATTTACACCGCTCTCCGAGGTGGCAAATGACAGAATGCACCTAACCTGACCTGAATTTTTTTATTTTCCAATTCAAAAGATCGATTTAATTGGGTCATTCACTTAACGTTATAACGTTTTTCGGTGGCATATAGCCTTAAAAAAATATCGTTCGAATGCAATAGAATTCGAAATCGAATCGAATTAAGCTTTTTCCCAAACAAACTGGAATTCCCGTTTTCAACCTAGAATAGATAATTTTTCGTACAGATCTTTGAGAATGAGTTTGAGCCCGATCTGATAAAAAAACATAGAAATTGCAAATATTAGTTTTCAGCAATTTTTTTTTTAACTATTGACTTGGTGTTTAACCATCTGTCGATCCCCGCTACCTAAATCCTTTTCTACGCAGTCTAATACACCTGACTTCCCAGGTCTTCCCCAGATATCAGATCGTTCAACTACATAGCTAGGTATCCAAGTAGCGATGTTGCCTTTTTTCAGAACTGTCCTTCAATAATTTGTTTTCTATGTCTTAAACTCTGACTTATATATTTATTTATGAATCGCCGACCAGTTTTTGACATTAAGAAAGTTTATTATCTCGTGCAGTTGTAGCTCTGCCTTGCCAAAATGAAGCAAGCGGTGTTCCCTCAAAACGGGACAGACTCCAATGAGTCCGTTTCTCTGAGATTGCATAGTTGCCATGTTAGGGACGAAATGTAGATCAAGAATCTTTCCTCTAGCCTTACAGATGGTACGAATTTGATATACTGTGAAGGTGTCTTTAAAGTAATTCCCTACTCCAAGGTCATAGTGCAGCTCTTTATATAATATATTAGTCGTTCGGAGCTTCTCTGTGATTCCACAATAAACGTTTGCCTATAGGCTGCTGCCATATTCACAAGAGTTTGTGATGCCCAGGATCCCCAGCTGGAACAGTCATCTAAAGCAAGCTGCACTCCATGCATGTAGGATAGATTTTCCCATTGTCGGAAAAATTGCTGACGTTCGCGTAGTAGAGACCGGGCCAATATGTTGGGCAGTCTACGTTCGGGCATGTGGAAAACTTTTTGGACATACTTGAAGTGCGTGTCTGTTTCAGCTAATTTCTTATACTTACCAACATGATTTTACCAAATCGAATAATATTACTCTCTTATGGTTTTGGCAGTGGACTGGCCAACTCCCTCTCTATCAATGAACATTACAAATTGTTGATAAGAACTTTAAGCTGTTGAGAGCCTACACAGAAAAAAAGGGCGAGATAAATTCAATCTTTTACGTGATATTCTACTCTATTGAATCCCTTGGCGATCAAATGTTCATAAATTGGGAACCAGAATGAAAAAGTATAAATAAAATATTAGACATGGTTTAAGTTATGTGGCTCAGATGTTAGAAAGTCGACTTAGAATGTGCGGATTGTGATTTCGAGTCAAATTGCACCCGTATTTATTTTATACTTTATTTTTGAATTCGTTTTTTGCGACATTTAAGCTGTGCCACATACTATAGTGCAGCTTTAGACAGCCAGAGGTGGACCCTAAACCACAAAAAAAGGATAAAGAACCAACCAAAAAAACACAAAATAAAATATATACGCCTGCAGAGGGGCCTCGAACTCACAACCTCCGTTCTGACTGAGCCACGGGGCTTGTTAACAGCTTCTTTCCAGCCGAAACCTTTAACTGACACTGATTCAACTGATTTTACAAACGCTTGGGAAAACTGAAAGTATTTTTAGGTGACCACTTTCCTAAAAAAAAAGGACAAAATTGTTCTCTTTTAGGTCAGCATCCGTTTAGGTAGGTAGGTAGTTCCGTTTAGGTAAATTAAATGCCATTTTTTCTCCTCTTATGAACTGCTTTACCTTAACTCTAGGCTGCTCTTTTTTGTGAGTGCACCAGAAACAACTGCTTCTTTGGTAAAGAGTATAAAAATGGCAAAATTCATTTCATGGAACCATTATGTCAGATATAACTAGATTTTTAAGTAAGAAAATAAAATCTCTAGATGTTCTCTGATACCGACAAATTTGTCGAGCTAGTTTTTGAAACAAAGCAAGGCCAAAACCTCTGGCAATTTGACTTTTAATGAAATTTTCCAAATAATTCTGGACCAGTTTGGCAGACACAACTTGGCATTATTCAAAAGTTTCACTTATCAGACAAATGCGTAGCAGATCCATGCAATTATATAAGTTTTGTATCCAAAACTAAAACAATTTCAATTGAACTACCCCTTAGGGTAGGCAACAAAACTTGCATGGATATGCAAATATCATAGCCTACCCACGGGGGCCGTTGTGCCGACTGTGTCTGTTTCCATTTCATATCTAAATGGGAATATGGTTTTTATATATATTTTAACCAAACTTTTGCCTTAACGCGAACTTTCCCAACCAAAAAGGGCACCGCAACTACGACGATGGCGGCAGCGTCGGTGGCGTCACTCCCGGCCACTCGAACTAATTAAACAAATATTTAATTATAAAATATTTTATGGCGAAAACGCCACCAGACGCTGAAAATTTATAGCTAAACTATTATGCGACACACACGAATTTTAGCCAGCTCAGCTCGGCTCCGGCGTAGCCGAAAAACCCGCATGAACAATATATTCTAACTAAAAACTGGACAAAGTTTTTTAATTTAATTAAAATTTAGAAGCAATTAGTAGGAAAGCTAATAAAAGTTGACCAGAAACTGCAAAGCCAGCAGATCGAGTGGGACAGCCGGGGGGGTGGAGGGAAAGTGGGTAATGAACGAGCCAAAAGTTTCATCAAGTAATTAAGCAAAGAACTGCAGTGATAATTGAGTATCACTAAGTGTCATTAAGTGCTCCAAAGCAAAAGGCCTACACAGCGGCTCCAGAGTGCGTCCTTCAGTCCACATGTGTGTGTGTGCGTGTGTGTGGGCAAATAACTAAATGTGTTTACTAAACCACTTACTAAACACTCAACAACTGCCACGAAGAGTCGCTTTTGTTGTAGTTTTTGTAGCAGGATGCAACGTGACCAAGTGCGGCCATAGAAAAAAAGAATAGAAAAAGGAGGAATCAAAACACACATCATGGGTGACCAAACCATAGGGGAGGGGGTGAACCACAGACGCGTCTAGTCAGCAGAAGGCGGCGGCAAGAAGCAAAGGGAAATCGTTTTCATTTTTCATAATGCTGTTAACTATATATTCTCCGATGTCTGTCTGTGTGTGTGTGCATGTGTGTGTGAGCACGCAAAATATAAATGTTGAAAATAAAATGTGAAAAAGCAAACAACACAAAATCAACAACAAGGAAAAATCTCTCTTTTTTTCATTTTTCCTTGCCGAGTTAGCCTTTTTTTCCCCCCTCCCCCCTCCTGTGGCAGTCGCTGCTTTTGCTGCTGCTGCTGCCTTTAACCGCTCGGCTCGGACGACCAGCACGACGAACGGAGGCAACCAATGGCAGGCCAGCAAGTAGGTGGAGCTTAAAAAAAGACAAAAAATTTCCAGAGTTTTACAGTGGAAAAACGAGTGCGGAAAAAACTCAACTTTTTGCCACGTTTTTCTATACGAAAAATCGAAACATGCGAATGTATTGGTGAGAGAGCAAAAACTCTACTCCGTCGTCAGCTCACTTTTTTGCGTCCATGGGCTGGCAGGAGGAAAGAAGCAGGTGGTTTTCTTGCTTTTCATTTTATTTGATTTCATTCTGATTTCATTTTATTCAAAGGCTTTTCTTTTTTGTTGGACGCATCTGTGCGTTTAGTTCGTGCGGGGGGGGGAAAGGCATTTGCAATGGGTGACATTGCACTGGCAGATTGCTTAAATTGTTTACTTCCTGGCCATGTAAGGGAAGGCAGAGAGATAATCATACTTAAGCTAAATGCTGACCATAGAGTATAATATTGAGTATTTTCTAGGTTTTAGGCAGTGAAAGGGTATTCAAAAATAAAAGCATCGACCAATTTTCTAAGCTTCGGAATATCTAATTGTTAAAACACGATTGCAAGTACTTCAAATAAGAACTAATCGCTTTATTGTTTAGAAAAACATCACACACGGCATAAGTACTTAAAATTTCAAGTAGGTTTCATTCTTAGATGCACTTCAGGTTAGTATTCAAATGAGAACAAGTGGGAAAGTTGGTCAAGCCCGACTATAATATACTCTATTACTACGCTTATACACACCACAGTATTTCTGTTTGATGCACTTCAAAGTAGGCAAAATTTATTTAACTTAAGTAATTATCTATTAGAAGAAAGTCAGTTAAGTCAGTCACCCAGTTTGTTGGGTAAGTATTGGGTGTACAAGAAAATGTAGAGTTAAGTCATATATAAATTAAATACTTGACTAGAGCATTATTTCGTATATCGTAGCATACTTCAAAGGCCACTAAGCATGATATATTTTGCGGGTATAAACGTAGTTTATATGTATCGCCCAAAGTTTTGTAATTATTACACAAAATGTTAAGGTGTGCAAAGTGCTGCCCAGCTTAAATATTGGTTTTCTCTAAAACTCGACTATGGTTCGATAAATTCGGATGCGGATCTATAAATTAAGCTGATTACTAAATATGTCTAGAAGATACGAACCTTCTATCTATAAAAATTGCAGGGGCGTGGCAAAAATTAAATATATACTTAATCCGCCTACAATTATACCAACTTATTTTATGGATTATAAAATGATATCTGAACAATACACAGAGGAAAAAATGGCGAGAGCAAATCAAGCTCAAAAAAATTGATTTTATCTCGACCTTCAGATTGAAATTTCAAGCAAAAGTCGCACTTGACCCGAGATCAAGTCAATCTAATTCTAATCTAATGGAATGAGAAAATCCTGGATGGTCCGATTTCCGGATATCTCTAGTTTTTTCATCTGTGTAGGCTCTATATAATTCTAGGATTTTCAATAAGATAATGCATTCTATTTTAAAGCCTGAAGATTGCTGTCTTCTCTTGCTTGTTACATTACCCTTGAATCAAATTCAAATTAAATATTTAGAGAAAAATGCGCTGAAAGTTATTAGTTCTAAATTTGCTGTAATTTCATTAATAATCGGAATTTTAGATTGCCCTTTGATTTTTCGAAACTTTGAAAGCACTAAACAATATTAAAGCTTTTCAAAATTTCTAGAAGGCCATTTAAAGTGATTTCTTGGTTTTTAGATGTTAAAATTTACATTTAAATTTTCAATTAAAATGAGAATTTTGTTTTTAAATTGCTACTCTGGAGTATAGAGGTCATTTATATGTGAATTTACAATGTTTAAGAACGGAGTTCTTGACTTTAGTTTAACTTGAATGCAGTTTAACAATTTTAGAAACTGGACCCAGAATCATTCATATTTTTTCCAATATTTATGAACTCGAGATTTTGTTTCAAAGAAACAGGATATTTATAAAAAAATAGAATTTTGCACTCTTATCAAGAATGCAAATTCAAGGTTTCATTGGTAAAAGCCTACTTTAACTCAAAAGTTAGGTCTAAATATATATCGAGTCGGATATGTATTTGAGTTATTTTGGGACTGTACTTAAAAATAAGAATTTTGTATTTAAATTAAGTATTTTTAAACATACTGTGCCATTCTAAATGATTGATTTGATTAAAAAAAGACTTTAATTTTGAATTCAAAGAGAAATTGTTGGGGAATTGGGCATATTTTTTGGCCTTTGGGTTATGGATTTTTAAACTTTTATGAACTGTTCAACAGTCGAACTGTGGAGTTTTTGAATTGACTAATTTTTAGTATTTTTAAGTCAAATGAAGAAAAATAAAACAAGAAATACCAACTGAAATGCTTACAAAAATATGTAAAATACCTCAATTCAACAACTCCACAGCTCTAAATGTTTCATCTATCATTTAAGGGGATTGACTTAAGATCTTGTCAAACATTATTAGGTTTGCTTCACGGTTATTTGGAAAAACTGATTCTACGATGATTTTGATTCATAATTAAAACGATTTCTCTTCCATTTTGGGCAAATTCCTTCTGTGTTTTAGTTGTAGAAAATTTTGTTCCTCAAGCTGAACTGATTCTCAATTAGCAACAACTCAATTATTCAACTTCACTCAAGTTCCTACTTCTTTGGCCAATTCCCAATTCGCTCTCAACTCAACCCCGAGTCCCCACTTGCCCCACACACCACCACACATGGGGGGCACCGCTCAAACAATCTCCAAATGTTGCGTAAATTGTAACGAGCGCAAAAGTAAAAAACAAATAAAAACACATTTTGTCGTAACTGTACTTCGATGTGCGAGGTTTTTGCTCTTTTCCTTTTTTTTTTTGTCTGCATCCTTTTCAACCGCTCCGTTCGCTGTCGACGGCCACGGCGATGCCAGCAAGTCCAAGTCATTCTTAAATGTTAATTTTGAATTACGAAATTTTTCATGTCAGGCTCGCCCCCACCCCCCCTAACAACCAACCCCCAACTCCCCAGCCCCCCATCACTCCTTAGCCCCCCTTTAGAGTGGCAGCTTGAATTATTTAAGGACCTTGGGCATTTGGGCCCGGTGGAAAGCTGCGCCGGGGAAAACCCTTAATGCTCAAATACAGCTTTCAGCTGGGACAGTGGGTGGGTCTGCTCGTTTTGTACCTATTCGGGAGTAAAAATAAATGAGCCGGGCAGAGCGTGGACGTTGCCATCGCATTTTCTGTATGCTGAAATGTCGCTTTGTTTGGGATGTTGCGGCGTTTTATTTTCTATATGCGAAACGAGCGAAAATGAGAAAGGAAAAACAACAACGAACAAAAAAAGGAAAGAAAAAACAAAATGGCGGCTCGTTTTTCTCTTTTTGTGCGTACTAAAAAGCGCCCCACAAGCAACTCCGGGCGGCCGGGCAAAGAAAAATGCGAAAAAAACAAAATGCAGCAGGCGAGAGAAAAACGAACAAAAACAGTGCAAAACACGAAACGGCGGGGAGGCAGACAAACGGGCGGGGATGGGGATGGGGATGGGGGGAGAGCATGAAAAATGCCGAGGAGGAAAAGCTCATGATTTATGATTTAAATTTCGTGCGCGTGGTGTGAAGACCAAGTCGCCTGACTGTCCTCTCGTCCTTTTTTTGGCTTGCCCGTGAGCGGGAGTAAGTAGTTGAGCACACACACACACACACACATGCACACGTCTGTATGGCTGCATGTTTGTATGTATGTGCAAGTGCGTGCATTGTAGCTGCTTTTGATGTGTGTCGCCTGCAGACCGGAGCCGAGGAAAGGGCATGGACAGCCATGAATCCTTCTTTAATTGTCCCGCCCGCCGCTCACTGCCGAGTTGGTGTCATCCCTTTTTCGGCTTTCAATTAAAACTGTTTGTTTTAATTAATTACATTAATAAGTTTTTCTTGTTTGTGTCGCTTTTCCTTAACGCTGAGCGAAGACAACGTCTTATAAATCAGGACAAGGCGTGCCTAGGGACACAAATGAGATTAAGGATGCGTTAAATCTTTGGTGAGTTGGAAAGAAAAGGCGTTGGTTTTTTGTAAAGAATGAGACGAACGCTATTGAAACCTGTGTAAGTTACAACAACAAAGCGCACAGCTTTTTCACTGGAGACACCTATGTGACTTCTGCTTCAAGAGTGTTCACTTTTAAGTTTTAATGCAAATATTGCTTCCTTTTCAATGGATAGACTTGAAACTAAAGTTGGGCACGTGTCGTGTTTTTGTTCGTGTCATACCAGTGATGCCATTTTAGCTATTTAGTTGGTAGATCTAGCAAATTTGAATGTGGGAATGCTATTATTTTTTTTCAAAATGCTATTCTGGCAATTTTTAAATTATGGCTAGCTATTTCAAGCTGCTTCGGTATTTTGGAGACGAAGTTCGAAATATTGCCCTCTGAGAATAAAGTTTCAAAAGTGAAACTCGAAGTTATGAATTCAAATCAAAAAAAAACAGACGAAAGTTAACTTCGACTCCTCCGAAGATTGTATCCCTTGCAGCACGTTTTTATACCCTTGCAAAGGGTATTATAATTTTGCCCAGAAGCTTGCAACGCATAGAAATATTCATATCCGACCCCATAAACTATATATATTCTTGATCAGGGTGACGAGCTAAGTCGATTGAGCTTTGTCCGTCCGTCTGTCTGTCTGTTTCTACGCGAACTAGTCTCTCAGTTTTAAGGCTATCGAGCTGAAATTTTGCACAGAGTCTTCTTTTTGCTACACACTACTAATATGTCGGAACTGGAACCGGATCGGATGACTATATCTTATAGCTCCCATAGGAACAATCGTTTGGAAAGCTAGCTTTAGTATGAAAAACTTTTTTCTTTTCAATGGAAACGTCTCCAAACTTTGTAATCGTAGGTTTTTTATGTTTTTTTATAATCCTACCAATTTTTATTAAAATCGGACAACTATATGGTATAGCTGCCATACAAAAGATGGGTCTGAAAGACAGTCTTAGTTAGAAAAACTTTTTTGTTTTTAATGGTAGCATCCTGCAATTTTGTATTGGTTTGTTTCACATGCATTCTCACAATTCTACAAAGTTTCGGCCAATTCGAATGACTATATCATATAGCTCCCATACGAACGATCGGTCGAAAAATGGGAAAAAATATTTTTTTTAAATATTTAAGCGATCACTTGCAAGGGTATAAAAACTTCGGCACAGACGCAGTTAGCTTAGCTTTCTCGTTCTAACTAATTTGGATGACATTTCCACTGTAAACAAACAAGTTTTTCTCACAAAGACTACACAGAGGGAAAAATCGTGTTCAGAAAATAAGATTATTTCATCTCAAAACAATAACAGAATGTGCTCTCAAATTTTTGAGAACAAAAGTTCCGAATGTTCTTGAAATGAGCACAATTCAGCTCAGCACCAGAATGTATAAGTAGCCATTCAGACGTGCGGCTGCAGAAGTGGGCAATAGCCTAACGAGCTAACACGTCTGGGGCTCTACTCCCAGTAAGTCCGAACAATTTTTCAAAGTTAGGTTGTACAAGACTATGTCTCTGCGGACTTGGAGCTGGAATCGGACCTAGACCTAGAACAGGACTTGGAATTGGACCTGGAATTGGTACTGGTCCTGAACTGGATCTGGACCCTCGTCCTCTGGTCCTCTGGTCCTAAACTGAATCTTGACACTGGACCTCAAATTTTTTAATTTTAAAATGTTCTCAAAAATTGAACATTTCAACTCACATCAAGATTTTCCGTTCTCTAAAAAAGGTCTTCAAGTGACGAAATCCGTCCATGATTAGTTTTTGACAACGATTGTGCTCATTTTGAGACCAATGTTCTCGGTTTTTTCCTCTGTGTACTTTG